>OX438753.1:1330000-1930000 GCA_949316235.1 Oegoconia quadripuncta | reverse complement strand
TAAGTATTACATTCATTTTCAACTAGCATAATCTGTTGCTATACAAGACTTTCGACTTCATCAAGCAGCTTCAATAAGCTTTCTACTTCTAAATTTACCAATGAACATAATCTGAATATCCTCATCCAGATGAGTAAACTGTTTTTAATGTCTAAAACAGTATTAAATAATGTAATTTTATCACAAATAAGAAACTTTCAAATGTCAAGATGTGCCAACAAATTACACATCAGAACGAAATCGATGACGATACCTACCAACTCCATTCAAAATCAAAATCAAAAATGTTTTTATTTCTTAAGTTATAAGAATAACATTTGAAATCGTCATGACATACAGTTATCGCTCATTCACTAGGCAGTCTCCCCAGAGAAGAACGTGCAAGAAACTCCGGGGTTGCTCTTTTTAAATAAGTCAATACAAATACAATTTGAAATACCTAATTGTAAAATTTATGATTCGACAAAGAAAAATAAGATATATACTGGATAATGCCGAGCGGTTCATGTCCACGCATTCTTATCATCCAGATAGTCAGAAATTTTATAAATTACATGCTGGAATCCCAGCATTAGTTAATGACAGGTGCAATAAACGTTTATATCGCGCGAGATAATATTTGTTCTGCTCATTCTTTTGAACCAAATATACAACTATCCCACTCTCACTGCTACGTCGCGCATGACCAAACGATATCATGGTACGGGGGCTGGTCTGCCAATAATAAGGAAAACCAATCCATTTTTTTATGTATAACGGGATGGTACTTGACTTCAATCACACCTGTTGTTAAGTGAAGATGAGGTCGAAGGTGGAAGCGTACTGACCCGGAAACCCCATTTGGAGGACTGGCTATCTTATCTGTGACAACCGGAACACAACAATGCTATTAACACTGCTGCTTGGCGGCAGATTTAGGTAAGATGGTGGTAGCTAGCCAGGCGGACATTTAAAATGTCCTACCACCAACTAAACCGAGTACTTAAACATATACCCTGCAGGGGATCGAACCCGCGACCTCCGAATCGTAAACCCAATGTTGTTTACATTGAGCCACAGAGGCGGTTAAAAAACCTTTAACCTCATTAAGGTATCTACAGTCAGTCCAAAGACAATAAACCCTGTTGGATGTAAAATTAGACCCACTTACCTACCACTCGGGTTCTTTAATAGGCATTTTTGTTGTTTCACCCACGTATTAGAATTTAAAACCTAATGGACCGTTATGGTGTGGACTCGATAAAATATCTAATATACCCTGCCGCTTCCGTGTCCGCGTAATTCTCTTTGATCCAAAAGATTTAAATATAGAACTCGCTCCACATTTTCGTTACAGTCATACATCGTAGCATCATTAAACGTTATTGGTGATTGTGATCATTCTGTGGAATACAATGGAGGCTCTTCATCATCATCACTGAACCAATTTTACAAGGATTTTACCACCATTTTACCGATGAAGCGTAACGTGAACTATGCTATTTCTGAAATAATAGAATGGTTTATGGCAAATAATTTGTTACGGGAAAAAATCGTAATGTGTGAAATTTGTAATGCCTAATGTCAGGGAGGTGACCAGAAATAACGATAAAAATTCCTCGTACATTATACTGCATTTTTGGGCATTACTTTTGTTGTAAAACCTCTTTTTGTAATCTTACCAAATGTTTTACTGGCTGACATTCTTTTGAATTTATGTATGTTCGTAGTTCAAAGTTTATTTTTTTATAATTGTCTTGTCACATGAAATTTTACCTAGTACACAATATGTCTAAATGAAGATAATTTTTATTCTAATTTAATAGAACCTGCTGTAAAACAACGAGTAGCACTATTTACTACTACAGGTTAAGAATAAACTTTGAACTACGAACATACATAAATTCAAAAGAATATCAGCCAGTAAAACATTTGGTAAGATTACAAAAAGAGGTTTTACAACAACTTTAGACGCCAAAATGCAATGGGATCATGAGGACGAGGAGCGTCATTTAAGAAAAATAGTGATAAGCATGATGTCAATACAAGAAATAAAGATAAACGGTGCAGGTCACTTAAGTCGTCTCCGCAAAGTCGGTAAGTTTCTTTTCTGTTATTTTTGAACTGAAGATTTTTTCTATCGTATTGTTTTCAGTTGTGCTTTCGATAAAATGTATTTATTGTATTGTGCATGCTGTATTCACCTGTAATTAGGTATGTATTAGTTGTTTTTTTGTTTTACATATTTATATTAAGCTGTGCCTGTAGGTATTAATGCAACATCTGTTGGTGAACGAATAAATAAAAATAAAATAAATAAGTACACAGGGTACACTTAAAATAGTCAGAATTTACATTTTTAAGCTTGTTATATAAATATAAATAATAAATAAATATTCTTGGACATACACACAACGCCATCTAGTTCCACATTAAGCAATTATAGGCTTGTGTTGTGGATACCAGATGGTTGATATACTACACAAATACTTTTTTTTTTGGAAATAAATACATATATAAATGAAAAACATCCATAACTCGAGAGCACATGTCTATATTCATCATACAAATAAATATATGCCCCTAGCGGGATTTGAACCCGCAACCTTTTGGTATAGCGGTCAGAGTTTCTAACCACGGTCGTCATATTTTAAAAACAAGTTTTTATATTACAAAAAGGTTTTTGTATTACATTTAGGTACTTGTGATATAGCCTGGCTTACGAACGGGCTGGTAATGTTCAGGGATGATTATCATCTAAATAGTCTGATATTTTATAATACCTTTTTAATAACTTTCTGTTCTAAAGTATCTTGATATTTTCTGAAAGTAAGATTTTCAGGGTCAAAGTAAAAAATGCTTTATTTTGTAGGTACACACGGTATACTTAAAATAATCAATTTAACATATTTTAAGCTACTGTGCCCAAATAAAGTCAGTATAGTAAAACATATTTATTACACGCCAACTATGGCCTAACTGTTACTGATTATTATACTGTCGAAGAATACATTTCAGATAAAATAAAACTACTTTGATCTTATTATTATAAGCGTTGATCTCATAACTATAAGTACAGTACAATAATAATCATTATAATTTATAAATAGATATTGTATAAGGATAGATAAAAATAATAAAATACCTAATATAGAAATAAGGTAAACGCTTTTAATTAGTTTTAGTTTAATTAAATTTGCTACACCCTATAAGACAGGGTGCATGTACTAGTTTTAAGAACTTTGCATGTAAGCATGATCGAATAAATAAATAAATAAATGAAATTTTATCTTTTATAACTAAAATAACAATCCAAATGCTAACCATTACAAGAAAGCCTCTCGCTTCACTGTATTGGGTTACAACACGAAGACATCTATTTTTTTTAGCTTTCAGCTTCCTGAAATCCATCGGCAACCAACAAGGAAGAACAACACTAGAAGAACCGCTAGACCACTGCAGATGCATCGTAAAACTGGTGGCCTACTTAACGCCCTGGAATAGTTTGACGGAAATAGACGCATACGCACTGCACCTGAACGACCCTACTGTTCTGTCGTGGCCATTATATTGGACCTTTCTGTTACACACGGTGGCCCTATTATCAACCATCTAGAAACGTAAATAACATAGTATTTGAAAAAAAAAGGAAAGAAATTAAAGTATTTATTTGGATTTCTGTTATATCAACCAAAATCAAAATCAAAAAATGCTTTATTTTGTAGGTACACAGGGTACACTTAAAATAGTCAGATTTTACATTTTTAAAGCTACTGCTTGTTCAAAAGGCAATTTTCCCCTGAGAAGAACAAGCAAGAAACTCGAGAGGTCGCTCTTTTAAAAAAGGTTTTATATTACAAAATTATTATTTTATATTATAATATTTCATTATTAATTGTGAAATAGCCTGGTTATGCGAACGGGCTGGTTATGTCCATGATTGTTTATCATCTAAATAATCTGATATTTTATAATATGCTTTCTTAATAAGTTTCTGTTTTATAGTATCTTTAAATTTATTGAAAGGAAGATTTTGTATATCAACAGGAACTTTATTGAAAAAGCGTATACATAACCCTTTGAATGAATTACTGACTTTGTGGAGGCGACTTATGTGACCTGCAAGTTTATCTTTATTTCTTGTATTGACATCATGTTTATCACTATTTTTCCTAAATGATGCTATATACAGGGCGTCCCAAAGTTATGGGACATGAAGGGGAAGTACCTTAAATATTGTAGATAGTGAATTTTGCTCAAAGAAGACTTTATGTTATTTTTAAAAGTTAGTAATTCTGCATTCATAGATTTTCTAAAAATTACTTGCTTCGGCTGGGAATCGAACCGACTTAAATGTGAAAAAAAAAACACCCTACTTTTATGATGCCAATCGAAAGAATAGCTAAAAAATAATAACTCTGTCTAAGTAACATAGTATTTTAAAAGAAAGGAACAACATAAAATGATTGAGTCAAATTTCAAGAAAGTTATTTATTGCCGACGACGTTCGAAAAGTAGCGATATTATCATTCCAAAGATAGCATTGATTATTCGTAAATAAGTACCCACTTCATAAAATAGGTACTAACATAGTTTTCCTTATTATAAGTGCACGTGTAGATGAAATGATAACAAGAGGGATCACATTTTGAGCATTTAATTAATTAATTTACAAAAAAATACCTACTTAATTGACTACGGCAGTTTCATGTATGTTTTTTATTTGATTAAAATGATTAATTTCACGTTGTTCCTTTCTTTTAAAATACTATGTTACTTAGGCAGAGTTATTATTTTTTAGCTATTCTTTCGATTGGCATCATAAAAGTAGGGTGTTTTTTTTTTCACATTTGAGTCGGTTCGATTCCCAGCCGAAGCAAATAATTTTTAGAAAATCTATGAATGCAGAATTACTAACTTTTAAAAATAACATAAAGTCTTCTTTGAGCAAAATTCACTATCTACGATATTTAAGGTACTTCCCCTTCATGTCCCATAACTTTGGGACGCCCTGTATATAGATAGAGCATTATATACATAAGTTTACAATATCTATACTAAATCCAAAAAGGTCTCCACTCAGCATGTGTCGGGTTGGAGCAACCACGACGCTGGTATTCTGTGGAGCTGAAAGGCAGATTGGTGCCACTGTAATACTTAATATTAACGCAACTCTCCATATCAACTACCCATAAACATTTATTTTTTACTTAATATAATTGTAGTGCTTTCTTAACTAATAATTAAAAACATATCTATTGTAGATATATTGACGCACAAATGAATATATATATAAGTATTACTAATCAGTATCAACACAACTCTCCATATCAACTACCCATAAAACATCTACTATTTACTTAATATAAATATAGTGCTTACTTAATATTTAGATACATATTTGATTAGATTGACATACTTGGAGTTTCTATGATGAAGTGCTCCGCCCGAGAAAGAGAGCATGGTAGAATAACAAGCAGCCCGAAGGTCGATGAGATAGATAGTTTTGGAGTTGAAACTCATCAGGATGCACCAGTTTTGGAGTGGTGCCGTTGCATCGTACTGTTCCAGGGAGAAAAAGAAACAGTACTACTTTAAAACTAGTTTACTCACACACGCACACACACACGCACACACACACACACACACACACACACACATACACACTCACACTCACACACACACACACACACACACACACACACACACACACACACACACACACTCACTCACACACACACACACACACACACACACACACACACACACACACACACACACACACACACACACACACACACACACACACACACACACACGTACACACATACATACACCCACGCGCACGTAGACACTTTCAAGCAATTACACTATACACATAAAATTTAATATCTCCCTCACACACAGGCGGAGTTAGCAGCTGATCCTTATAACACAAGTATTTTTAATTGTTAGCATGAGCATCAGCTGGGAACGTACTTTAAGAAATTCTAATGAATATTACAAAATTTTACCGGTTGTAAACTACTGTAAATTCAGTAGTTAAATAAATTATTCTTATTATTCTAGTTTCAGTTTAGTTTAGTTGGTGTACATCCGCATCGATACCAACCCGAACTGATAAACCATTCAAATAAACTGGAGGAACTCTATTCGGGCCTTTACTTGGAAAATCAACAGTTCAAAAGTTTGTCACTTTGGGATAATTACACACGCCGATCGTCTGCTCTGGCTGCGACAGAGAGCTATTATACTGAACTCTTATAAGCTCAGCATATAGCTGAGTCGTTTCCCTTTCGCTAGTGCGACACTTAACTGAGTGTTCTGTTATTTTACTTGCTTAACAATTGTTGTATATGTGTCGAAGTGGCGAATAAACAGTTCCTTTCTTTCTTTCCATTAGAAATTAATGATTTTCGGATTTATAACAATAAAGTGATTTTAAAAGGGTTCCGTTACACTACAGAACTCTAAAAGTAAAAAATTATCTTCGGTGCGAAAGGTTTCGGCAGCTTGCTCTTAAGTGAGTTGACGCCTGGAATGTGCATGAGATCTTGGCGGTACCAATTTCACCGATCTGCTTTAATCAAAATAATTAACTACTCCATTGATTTATGGCCTCCGGGGGTGAGGTGGGAGGCGGGTTGCCACCTGCGTCGTAAAGGTGATATAGTTCCTGAAAATTTTGGAGCATTGGATGTGATATGGATACAAGAGGAGTTACAAGAGATGGCAACACTTATGTATACAGCTTTGAAAGAAAAAGAGAGATATTTGTGAGAAGTGTTATGTATGACGGATTGCAGTATTTTGATAGATGGAGAAAAAGTAGAGCAAGTGCGTGAGTTTGTGTATTTGGGTTCATTGTTTACAAGGGATGGTAAGTGTGAGAAGGACATCGAAAGAAGAGTGAATGCCGGAAATCAGGTAAATGGAGCACTGCATGCCTTTATGAGGAGCCAGAATGTGTCCAAAAAGGCTCGTCTGGCTGTTCATGGCGGGGTGCTGGTTCCAACACTGACTTACGGGAGTGAATGCTGGGTATGGCAAAAGAAGAATGAAAGTAGAATAAATGCAGTGGAAATGAGATCATTGAGAAGTATGAATGGGGTGACTTTGAAAGATAGAATCAGAAATGGTGTAATTAGGGAGTTAAGCAGTGTGAATGAAGACGTAGTGACAAAGATTGAAAAAGGTATGCTGAGATGGTTTGGTCATAAGGAGAGGATGAATGAAAGAAGACTTGAAAGTGAGAAGAGGATCGAAAGAAGAGTGAAGAGCACTGCATGCCGTGAATAGAGCCACAATGTATCCAAAAAAGCTCATCTGGCTGTTCATGGCGGGTTGTTGGTTCCAACACTGATTTACGGGAGTGAATGCTGGGTATGGCAGAAGAAGAATGAAAGTAGAATTAATGCAGTGGAAATGAGATCATTGAGAAGTATGAGTGGGGTGACTTTGAAAGGTAGAATCAGTGCAGTGCAGTGCAGTGCAGTGCATCGCATCGTATCGTATCGTATCGTATCGTATTGTATCGTACGTATCGTATCGCATCGTATTGTATCGTACGTATCGTATCGTATTGTATCGTATCGTATCGTATCGTATCGCATCGTATTGTGTCGTACATATCGTATCGTATTGTATCGTACGTATCGTATTGTATCGTATCGTATCGTATTGTATCGTATGTATCGTATTGTATCGTATCGTATCGTATCGTATTGTATCGTACGTATCGTATCGTATCGCATCGCATCGCATCGTATCGTATCGTATCGTATCGTATCGTATCGTATCGTATCGTATCGTATCGTATCGTATTGTATCGTATCGTATCGTATTGTATCGTATCGTATCGTATCGTATCGTATCGTATTGTATCGTATCGTATCGTATCGTACGTATCGTATTGTATTGTATTGTTATCTACTCGTATATGCAGCGCGCACGGATTACAAAATAGATATGTTGCGTATGTTCAAATACTTTAAGTAAGGCAATATATATTTCATATTAACAGCACCCCGCTCTTCTATAGTTGGTTAATAAATAAATAAACATACAAGTGATTACCGACGACCGCCGGGGAGTAACAAAAAGTTGAAATAAAAAAAAAACATAATAAAAAGTAAAAAATCCGCGAAAGCCGTACAACTCAATTTTGGAGGCACAACGCGGAGGAAATAAATGTGAAAAAAAAAATTGCAGGGGTCTTTTGTAGTGTGCGCTAAGAGAATTGCAAGTCAAGTCGGTTTTATTAAGTTATCTTATAGTATGTCAAATGATGCACACAAACAAATCTAGGTACTAGGAAAGGCAAAATTTTCACCTATTTTTATATGCAATTTCATCACAATAAAAGAATATTGTTCGAGCTAATTTGATTATGGAGCAAAGGGAAAAAAGTCAATACTTAAAAATTTATTCTTTGTTTTATACAAATCTGTTTGTGAAGAGCCAACATGTTTTTTTTTTAAACTACGTTGCTTTATTTTGAGAAAACATTCATCTATTACTATTCTATTCGTATCGATTTGATACTTTGCAAGTGTATACAATTCTGATTACATAAATAATGTGAATCGAGATTAACTTGTGATGGCGTAGAAAAGTTAAACTGAAAAATGTATTCTTTCATCTATCAACTATGGGAGTCATTAGTGTTTTTTTTTAAACTAGGTACTACGCTTTATATTCAGAAATTACTAACAACAAATCTTACAAATGCCCATTTCCTTAGTAATGGAACTCTTCATGGTTATTATTAATAAACCATAATATGGGTTATAATGTGGTTATAATATAACTGTGAGTAAATTTTACTATTATTTCACATAGGAATAATAAAGAAAATAATTCTAAATATAGTGTTTACCGTTATTTTAATGAAACAAGTTCGTGAGCTGTAGTAGATTTGGCTCACTCCACAGATTATGATTTTTTACTAGAGTTCTTAAACGGGCCTTTACACAGTCTCAACGCGTCACAGCAGCACCAAATTATGGAGAAGGCTGATTATCTCAATTTCTATTCAATTAACCGATAACACTGATGTTTGACGGGAGAATTATTTAAGATGTTAGTAGATTTCATGGATATTTAGTTACGTCCCGAGTCACAAAATCATGTCTCATAGCGACCACGCCAGGAGTTGTTCCAAATAGAATATTTCGTTAATGTGTACTTTAGCAGCAGCGCTATGAGCATATTAGTGAATCGTAATAATATAATGAATCTCTATGTTATCTGGTAGTAATTCGAGGATGAATTGCCACTTTAAAAAAGTAAGTAAAAAATAAGGTTTTTGTGGGAACTACTCAATGCGAAAAATTAGTTCCCAGTAATAATTAACTTCACCTTACAATTGAAAATATCAAGGTTATATTGTTTAATGTTTCATGCGTAGTTTGTTAATACTTGACTACCCCAGGGACGAGGGTAGGTTAACATACCCCATGAAGGAGGGTAATATTTTCCGAATTTATGTAAATATTTCTATGTTACGTGGTGTAGCCTAAACTGCTTGACCGATTTTGAAGTGTAAGGTGTCGCCCGATTCGTCCTGAACCTCAATGTCTTAGGATATGGTAAAAAACCTAACATGTCGCCCGAAATATACAAAATATGTCGTCGGTTTTTTTGATTTTTTAAATAGGTATTCCTTAAGGGGTATGTAAAAACTACCACCGCTTCGGAAAGGAAAATCATTTACATGATTACATGACTTGACTGACCGAAATATAAATAGTAGTCTATGCTGAATTTATTTTCAATATTTAAACTATTTATGCTCAATTTTAATGTAACGAACTACAAAAGTGACTTTTTTTTATGCACGACGGGTTCGTACTTGACCTCAATCACACTTGATGTTAAGCGAAAATGAGGTCGAAGGTGGAAGCGTACTAACCCGGAAACCCCAACACATTTGGGGGACTGGCTATCTTATCTGTGACAACCGGAACACAACAATGCTATTAACATTGCTGCTTGGCGGCAGATTTAGATAAGATGGTGGTGCTCTACCACCAACCAAACCGAGTACTTAAACATGTATTCCCCGCTGGGGATGGCTGGGGATGGGCTGGGGGGATTAAACCTAATGTTGTTTACATTGAGCCACGGAGGCGGTCACAAATATAGAGAGACTGGAGTTACAAATATACATTTTTCATTCTAAACACTAATATTCTTTCAAATAGATTAGAGTTAAGCTCGCCTTTGTACATTTTATATACAATGCATATTTCTGTAACAATTTTGTGTACAATAAAGATATAAAGATAAAGATAGATATTAATTGATTTTCAATAACTGATTGTCATATTTATGACAATAAAGCATTTGCTTTCAGCTTGAAATTAATTTCTGGCACACTAATAAAGTGGCAGCCGCTGCGCGCGCGCGCTCAGATTACAGAGCAGCGCCGGCGCGCGCCTCGGTGGTCTCCCTCCTCCTCCCGCCCCGCGCCCCTCTCACCTAACGAGGGGATTACGGTCCCGATTAATTTGCGGGCCCCGCGCGTTGCAATCCACATTCTAATTGTTCACGAGGGTAGGAACGATGTGTTTTAATTGTTAAAGTTTTAAATTCGTTTGGTTGCCTTAGGGTGTTCCATCGAAATATATCTATGGGACTTGACGGCCTGTGGGTGTTGTAGTTAGAGTCCCAAACCGTTATGTCTAGAGGTCGCGGTTTCGAATCCCGCTAGGGGCATATGTTTGCGTGATGAATACGAACATGTGTACCCAAATTATAGATATACATATATTCGGTATCCATAACACAAGCCTAGTTGTTCAGTGTTTAACTAGATGGCGCTGTGTCATCCAAGTCCATTATATTACACTAAATCGATAAGTCATTTCGATTCGATTGGTGTATTGTATAATAACCGCCTCCGTGACCTAAAAACAACAAAACGACTTACGTTAAACGACTGTTTGGTGTAGTGGTTAGAAACTGACCACTATGCCAAAACGTCGCGGGTTCGAATCCCACTAGGGGCATATGTTGATCAGATGTGTTCCCGAGTTATAGATGTTTTTCATTTATATATGTATTTCATTACCAAAAAAAAAATTATTTTTGTAGGTTATCAACCATCTGGTATCGATAACACAAGCCTAGATGCTTACTGTGGACCTAGATGGCGCTGTGTGTATGTGCAAAGATATTTATTTATAGGGTTTTCAAATCGAAGCTCGCTGTTCGATCCCCAGCGGGTACATATTATTTAGTACTCGGTTTGGTTGGTGGTAGGGCATTTTTAGCCCAGGGAAAATACGGTAAAAATTAATTCAGAAACGACGTAAGTCGGTTCAGAATTATATAAATAATTGCTATATTACCTATAGAGGTATCGAGATGTAATTTTGAATAATTAAGCCTAAAAAAAACGAGCGCTTAGTCTAGATTTATTTAGAAAACCCTATATTAAATTTGTGTCTTAATAACAATAAACTAACTGATATTTAATCAGGTAGACTTTTATTAAACACAGTTAACTTTGAGATGATAAAAAACTAAGCATGTTATAGTTAGGCATGCACGTGTTTTAGCTGTAAATGTCGTCGAGCTGCATTGCTTAAGAAACATAAATGAGAACTAATATTCTCTAACGATAATTTCCCTAAATGTTTTGAACTTAAATAAATACCCATCAATTGGGCATTTTTTTAAAAGAAACACATTTATTTCAACTTTAGCTTATTTAGTTACTTACTTAGTACTTGCTTTTCTTACAAATGCTTAATTTTTAGGAATTGTTACTGAATTTACAACACTTTATTAAAAGTAACAAGCGCCGTAAATATGAGTCAATCTCTATAAACCACAAATTTGCGGCACTTGCAGTGGAGACATTGGTCTTTACACGAAACAGTTTGTAAAGTATTTATCCGTTAGACTGGTCCACGCCTCTGGAGATGTGAGAGCTGGTGCCTACTTTGCTCAGCAGCTGAGCTTAAGCATTCAGCGGGGCAATAGCGCTAGCGTACTAAATATTATGCCTCACGGAAGCGTGTTGGACAGCGTATTTTTCTATAAGATATTTTCAATTGTGTTTTATAAATTTGTTGTTTCATGTACATACTTTATTAAATGATTCAAGAAAATCGCGGGTATTCGTTTTTTCGAGGTCAAACCGTATTTTCCCTGGGCTATTTAAAATGTCCGCTTGGCTAGCAGCAATATCGTTTCCATTGTCAGAGATAAGACAGCCTGTCCCTCAAATAAGAGGGGGTTTCTGGGTCAGTATGCATCCACCTTCGGCCTCATCTTCACTTGACATCAGGTGTGATTGAGGTTAAGTGCTAACCTGTAGTGCATAAAAAGTCATTAAGTGAATGTTGATACAGCATACAATTTAAATTACTTTGATCGACGAGTCATCAAGTATAGATCAAGCATTGATCGAGCGGCATTATAGACTTCACCGATTAATGGATATAGCCTGAGTTTTAGTGGATTACCTACAGATCGAGCTACTATACTGTCTCTACTATACTGGGCCACAGACTTACCCCTACTTAGTTTTTTATACAAATAAAAACGTTTTGTGACTACCGACAAACAAGTAAGCGTCTAAAAAACGCTTCCGAAATTGATCTAACGACACCTCGGTACGTGACGTTCTCGAAATTCTCATACAAACTGCATTTACTGTTCACAAAGACGCTTCACGATGCAGTTTTATTGTATAATCCGATGCAAGGAGGGAATGACACGTAGCTGTTTATAAAATATCAAATGATTTGTTAAGTATTATCACAGATTAAATGATAGTTACTAAGTACCTAATAGGTAAATAAATATCCTAAACTTTTAAATACACACAGCGCCATCTAGTTCTACACTAAGCAACTAGGTTTGTATTATAGATACCAGATGGTTGATAAACTTAAATGTTTTGTAAGTACATACATATTGTAGATGTAAACTTCCATAATTCGACAAGAACCGTCTCCGTGGCTCAATGTAAACAACATAGGGTTTACGAATCGGAGGTCGCGGGTTCGATCCCCGGCGGTACCAGCGGGGTACATGTTTAGTACTCGGTTTGGTTGGTGGTAGGGCAAATGTCCGCCTGGCTAGCTGCTACCATCTTATCTAATTCTGCCGCCAAACAGCAACGTTAATAGCTTCGTTGTGTTCCGGTTGCCTCATCTTCACTTAACATCAGGTATGATTGAGGTCAAGAGCTAAACCTTTGTGCATAAAAAAAAGTTATGTATTTGACGTTGTGGGTGTGTGTGTGTGTGTATGTTTAGTTGTCCGGACGTATCTCAGTACAGTGATTATTACATCATCCAATTTTTGGAAAATCTAATTTTAGCAATGCTGTAATTAGGAAATCGGAAGTTAAGAAGCGCTTATTACATCAAATGAAATCAAATCAAAAAATATTTCTTTCGTAGGATAAAAATTATCACTTGAAAACGTCACATTTTTTATCTTATTATTAAAGTATTGACATTATTGCTCATTCACAAAGCTGATTCCCCAGAGAAGAACGAGCAAGAAACTCAAGGGTTGCTCTTTTAAAATGAGTTTGGGTTACAATTATATTATATTGTATAATTAGACTGAATATCGCCGAGCGGTCTATGTCCGTGCTTGTTTATGATCCAGATAGAAAGAAATTTTATAAATGCACATAATAAATCGGCATACATTGCTGGTTGAAGTGAGGATATTTTAAGAGAGTCTCTGCATTTAGGATCGATGTAGTGCGGTATGGACTTTCCAATCCAAAAATTCCAAAAATGCTAACCGCCTCCGTGGCTCAATGTAAACAACATTGGGTTTACGATTCGTAGGTCGCGGGTTCGATCCCCAGCGGGGTACATGTTTAAGTACTCGGTTTGGTTGGTGGTAGGGCATTTTAAATGTCCGCCTGGCTAGCTACCACCATCTTATCTAAATCTGCCGCCAAGCAGCAATGTTAATAGCATTGTCGTGTTCCGGTTGTCAGAGATAAGATAGCCAGTCCCCCAAATGTGTTGGGGTTTCCGGGTCAGTACGCTTCCATCTTCGACCTCATCTTCACTTAACATCAGGTGTGATTGTGGTCAAGTACCAACCCGTTATGCATAAAAAAAAAAAAAAAAAAAAAAAATCCACTAAATCGGAATCTAACTTCCTAACTTCTATTACACCTTCCTAATTCCTAATTAGATTTCCTAAAAATAGAATCCTAATTAGAATTCCTTATTACAAAATCCTAATTTTTTGATGCGTGGTGAGTGCGGTTTATTTGTAAATTAAAATTGTAGAACATTGACGAATAAATGTTTTTTTTTTTTTTTTTTTTATGTACAACGGGTTGATACTTGACCTCAAGCACACCTGATGTTAAGTGAAGATGAGGTCGAAGGTGGAAGCGTACTGACCCGGAAATCCCAATACATTTGGGGGACTGGCTATCTTATCTCTGACAACCGGAACACAACAATGCTATTAACATTGCTGTTTGGCGGCAGATTTAGATAAGATGGTGGTAGCGTAGCAACCAAACCGAGTACTTAAACATATACCCCGCTGGGGATCGAACCCGCGACTTCCGAATCGTAAACCCAATGTTGTTTACATTGAGCCACGGAGGATACATGATTATATCGTCCAGGTTAGACCTAGATCAAAAGATAGTGTACGAAACGGCTTAACCAATTTTCATCAATGGCTAACAACCTGTCTCCTCGTTTTGTTTAAACTTACCTACCACCATCTTATCTAAATCTGCCGCCAAACAGCAATGTTAATAGCATTGTTGTGTTCCGGTTGTCAGAGATAAGGTAGCCAGTCCCCCAAATGTATTGGGATTTCCGGGTCAGTACGCTTCCACCTTCGACCTCATCTTCACTTAACATCAGGTGTGCTTGAGGTCAAGTATCAACCCGTTGTACATAAAAAAAAAAAAAAAAAAAACATTTATTCGTCAATGTTCTACAATTTTAATTTATAATTATTGCTGTAAAGTCCCATGATAATCGCATTTACGACACGGGTTTCTTCTTTTCATTATATGTCGAAACCACACAGCACTAATATTGTATCAGGATAGGTAATGTTCATATGTATGTCATTTTCATTTACCTACTTAAGCGCTGAACCCTGCGAGAACCCTACTGTTTCCGAACCCCAAGCATGGGATACACTAAGTGGTACCTGTCTGATAGACATATATCGCGCGACCTTCAGCGAATGATGGAGGCCTGGTAGGTGCTCGTCAACAAATAATTTCACGGCCTGTGTTATCCTTGACAGCGCAACACAATGCGGGAGAAATAAGAGCGTGGTACCCACCCACAGATCCTCCAAAATATCAATCAATCAATCAATCATTTATATATTTATGATACACAGATGTACAGGTTGTTATGATACATTAACTCTCTGTGATCAGCAATTGGCATACAAATATGGTAGTCATGTTAAAATAGTCGTGAAATTTAATAAACAGCAGAATAAATTATGTCAGCTAAACAATATTTCCAGCTACTTTTAATTGGGTACCTACTTTTTTTTTTCACGGGGTGTAAATTGAATACAAAAGGTTTATTTGAAAGTTCAATTGTTTGTTTGTATATTTATTTGTTCAGAACAATAAATATAAAATAACACAGAGTCACAGGACGGCGGAGGCTGCGTCGGCTCGTCCCAGAGTCCATTCGATGCAAATTCTCACATCGGCCGGCTTGTGGGTTGGTGCGAGGTGTAAGCGACCAGCGGGATGATTTAAATTGTAAGTTAAGCACACAATTTTATTTGAATCCATATTTATACCCTCTATTTTGTAATAACGGTTAATGGATGTGATATTTTCACATCCTCATCTTTAGCTTATCATTTTATATTTAAATATATAAATGACTGTAATTTTATTATGGTTTTATAGTTTTAAGCTTACTACCAATTATTTATTATTTCTATTTTATATATACATATTTGCGGCATTGCTTAACTGCGGTTTCACACATTGCAGGTGCCACGGAAGATCAGCGCTGCAAGGGCGACCGCTACTGTGGCTTATGCTGAGTGGTAACCTTTTTTGATAATTAATGTTCCTGTGTTTACTTACCACCATTTGTACTAACTTTTACTATTAATATTATCAAAATAAATAACTTTCTTTCTTTCATATGTGAAACATAGAGCATAACACTTATTTATTACACGAGTAAATATATTTTGAAAAAAATATTATTCACTAAATGACATTTACTGTGATACTCAAGTATTATTTTATGTTTGACAATCACTTTATTTTAGTCATAAGTTTACTGTATCTATGGGGGAGGTCCATGGCCAGCAGTGGACGTCGTGTCGTTGATAAAATGCTAATGATGAAGATTACTGTAATTTATACAAATTACATACATTCCTACATATAAATCTAACCTAACACTATTATAGAGACCAGAAAGCTAACTTGAAAATAAGCCCTGTAAAGTAATGATAGGATTGTGTGACGTCAACAATTCAACTGAATCATAACGGACAATTTTTAAAAATCTAGTTTTGTTTCAAAATGAAAGAACAAAAAAAAATTACCGCAAAACCGGAAAAATTGGTATTAACACTGAATCAAAACCGTTTTTAACTTCGGTTAATGCGTGGAACCGAACCGAGAATACAGAACAACGTCATGTATAAATCGAGCATAAAATCGTGTTACCAAAATCGCTACTCTCCTATAACCTGTACCAATTACGTTGGAATGCCGAGAATGCAATATTCGCTTCTACGGCGTAAGGGCCGACTTAAATAGCGGTGTGAGCCAATGAGGGATTATAGGGCCGAGTGCCGATTGTTTTGCTCACCGTACGCACAAAGACAAACCTGCAACGTTTGTGGACTCAGACAATTGCGCGTTTTACATGGCAACGAGCTTCCTTGGCGCTATGTTAACATGAGTAGAAGACCACGAAGTACTTACCTACAAAGGTAGTGATCGGATATACGTTCTACGTTCAAAATACTTTCAGAAACAAGCTTGTGCTACTGCAGCACACATTTCTCGCTCTTTGTATTTTCTATTCTTTACCTTTATTTGTATGAATATTTCTTTGTAATTTAAAAATTGTGTAGTTGTGTGAACGCGGTGGCGTAAACAAATGCTTTGTCTATCTATCTATCTATATCTATCTATCTTGATTATCATTTATTATTGCAGTACAAAGACAAGTAACGTGAAGTCCATTATCTTCTGGCTCTATCTTCAGATCCTCGTCATCATGTATAATGGAAAGTGATCATGACAACAAAACAAACTAGCCCAAATTCGACTATCTTAGAATAGAATAATCTTTATTTGCTAAAAATGTGGTACTATATTAATTCAGTGACAAAAGGTTGTTAATTATCAAAATTACGAATCACACAATACCAGGAACTGGCATGCGAACAACATTCCACCCGTATATAGTTAATTTTTCGATTCGTTGAAAAAGTTCGATTATTCATTCATCATCCGAACAGCCAAGGTATGATAACTCCCATCCGGCGTCAGTCTTTCCTGAATCCTACAACCTTAGGATCTTCAAAAGCAGAGTGAACAGGCATTTACTGGGATCGCGTGCTTCATCTTCGACCACATCGTCACTTTCCATCAGGTGAGATTGTGGTCAAACGCTAATCCAGTCAATCATAAAAATAAAAAATGCAGTAATTTGAAATAATCCTAGGTTATTTATGATAATAATAAAATGTCTGTTCATTTAGCATAATGTCACAATCTTATCATTTACCGTCAGCTCGATGGCATCATAATATTGCATTATCACCGAACTTACTTAAATTTACCAAATTTCAACCAATCAGATAGCCAGTAAGTGATCGTTTGGTTTGCAAATATTCGAGTTCCAGAACATCACCATCTTATCTAAATCTGCCGCCAAGCAACTACGTTAATAGCATTGTTGTGTTCCGGTTGTCAGAAATAAGATAGCCAGTCCCCCAAATGTGTTGGGGTTTCCGGGTCTGTACGCTTCCACCATCGACCTCTTCTTCAATTTATCAGGTGTGATTGAGGTCAAGTTCTAACGCGTTATGAATAAAAAATAATATTGGTTATAATATCGATCTTTCGATTTCATGATTTTCGAGGAAAATAAATTGATCGTAATATTTAGACAAAAAGTGTCGATGTAATAAAATTTTAAAGAGCGTGTTAACTTATCAAATAACAGACTAAAGATAAACAATTTTATACACCTGTTTTTGATATAGGAACAAGGGCAGAAAAAGACATACATTTCGTACTTTAGGTTATAAACCTACTCGCAATATTGCCTAAAATCTGAGAGAAGTCATCCGTGGCTAAAAATTCCAGTAGCGAAAAGCCCTCAAACATTAATTGCAATGTTCATTTACATTAAAATGTTTATTTCATTTAATATAATTAATTGGTGTAGTGTGACCTGTTTGGTGTAGTGGTCAAAAAGTCTGACTGCTATACCAAAAGGTCGCGGGTTCGAATCCCGCTAGGGGCTTATGTTTGTATGATTGATACAGACATGGTGTTCCCGAGTTATGGATGTTTTTTATTTATTTATGCATATATTTACAAACAAAATGTATTTGTGTAGTTTATCAACCATCTGGTATCCTTAATACAAGCCAAGTTGCTTAGTGTGGAACTAGATGGCGCTGTGTGTGTATGCAAAGATATACAATTTAAAGTACTGTAGGCAAATAGACTTAATAATGAGGAAAATATGAGTTAGATTAATTTAATGAACACAAGTAAAATGGATTTTCTAGGCTTAAATTCAGAGCCGCAAATATCAATCGTGGCACTAGTCGCAAGAGGAATAGGAGAATAAATCGATCTTAAGTTTGAGCTTGAGAGAAAGAGATATTTTTTTTGTCAATTCTTTAATATGCAACAGATTCTCAAGCGTCAATTTAAAGGTCATGTCAATCTTGAGAATGTTTTTTAATACACGCTTAGAGTCCAAGACTGACGCTCAAGTTGGAGGCGATGATGACCTAATTTGGCTCCAGTGGAAATTCCAAGAGATTTGTTCCTAAAGCGACTTAACACATCCACTCATTTGCAACTGAGCTAGTACAGTTTGATAGAGATGATATATTAACATAAATAAAAACAAACGATAAGGTTGATCTTGAACAAAAACTTGTGGACATAAATGAAATATGCAAAGTGGAGAGAAGCGTCGTCCAATGGATTAATCTTGCGGAATCTGAGAGTTCCCACGGCCGGCAGTGGCTTCGAATAGTGATGGTGGGATGTAGAATCGATAAGGATGATATCGATGGCGATAATTTAGTGGAGACATTCAAAGCTATTATTGATGGCGCTTCGAGCACCTGTACTTAGTTGTGGTACCTAAAGTAGGGTTAAAGGACACGTTTCAGGAATGGAACCATGGCCTGGACTTTGTACACCTGTATTTTAGAAACATAATTAATTACTAAGAGTGTTCTTATTATCATTTTTGTCGTTTTTGACCCAGGTTTATGTTACAAACACATTAAATATCCGTCGATAAGGCAATACCTAACCTAAAAAAATGGCGTGTCATTCACTTCTGTATTATATTTATTACTATTTTCATTCAATACAATGAGACAAGGACATACCTATCATTTGATGTTTCTTATTTTAACATTTTCAACATAACAATATTTTCAACTTTGCTTTCACCAAAGAGTATTGATTGTATGTAATACAGCCTTCCACTCCAATGTACTGGAAATATCAATGAATAATATGTCCCTTCCGATCCCACATAAGTACTTATATGTTTGTTCCGATCCCATATAAGCTGATCTTTGATTGATATTGATATTTCCAGTACATTGGAGTGGAACGCTGTATTACATACAATAATTACTCTTTGGTGATAACCTCACTGTGCGCTGTACTTGGCAAATAATCTAGCAACCATTGTGATCATTAGGAGATGAAATGATGATGATGATTTTGTGTAGGATAACATGGGTGGAGACTACACACCGGCAAGCGAAGCCTTCCCGGAAGTCAATGCAAGCCGCTTTTTACTGGTGGTTCTATGGAAGAGGCATATGGTAAGTAGTGGATGTCCTGTGGCTAATATGATGATGATGGTTTAATACTGTTCTTAATTGGCCATGCGTCAATAAAAACTTCATCGACATTTACATTTTGCTCTCTATCGATAATCACCGCAACCACTACACGCACACAAGTGTAAATTGCGTGGTTGAGCTATACTGGACAATGGCGTTGGGTGGTCGGCGGGGAGCGGGGGCCAGCCATTTCAGATTTTGCCCAATTTGACGACTTTACAATCGCATTCGATTTATCGACGTGGGAAACGCGCTTTAATGTTTTAGCGTCGAAGGAAAGTTTACTGTTTATTAGTATGAGAGATCTTTTAGTTCCTGATGTCTTGGTACTCCCATAACTATAGTGTTATTAATGCGGTGTATGTTTGACTGGTTGTCTATTTCTTAATCCATTGGCCACTTTACTTTAGGACCCAAACTTCTATAGGACATAGTAATTTTTGCAATTGACTCGAAAAGAAGAAGTCCATTGACTGAATCAAGTTGAACCCAAGAACCTAAAAAAAGAATGTGTTGGGGTTTCCGGGTCAGTACGCTTCCACCTTCGACCTCATCTTCACTTAACATCAGGTGTGATTGAGGTCAAGTACCAACCCGTTGTGCATTAAAAAAAATCTAATCTTCTTTGCCTGCAACGGTATCTTTTTTTTTTTTTTTGACGCGAGGATACTTCAGGGGGACGGCCAACGACCGCTCGTCAGGGGGACGGCCAGACGGTTATGTGGGACTCCCCTCCCTATCGGGAGGGATACCCACTAAAACCCGCAGCGACCTTTCTCGGCAGTAAAAAGAACCTGGTAACGCATTAGCGGCTCCAGGTCCCCTCCGCCTTGTCCCCCTCACAAGGGGAAGCCCATTCCCGGATTGCGACTAGCGCGCCCTTCACACCGCAGCCAGCGAGCGGTATCTGTCCGTCTGTGACTGTCATTTAAAGGACGCCACATGCCAAGTAGGAAGAGAAATCGTAGTCAAAACAGGAGTTCAGGAACTGTGGATCAATCGCGCTATTTTACAACGGTTCACATTTCGAACGGAACGTTTTTAGTCTTTGTTTTTATTTGGTTTAGTTGATGTAGAAAATGATGTCGCGCTATTTTGTCTAACCGATTTAATCGTTGACTTTACCAAAGTTAAACTAAATGCAAAACGTTTAGAGCTTACAACGAACAAAAGAAACTGGGCCGACTCTTTAATATGGCCCGCGAAGTACGAAAACACTCGTATTTTCAAACCCACTACTTAGTTGTCATTCATTCAAGGACTGACCGTACCAAACATTGCTTAACTTCGGTAATCAAAACCGAATAGACTGCGGCGAAAATGATTAACATCAATTCACCATCATCAAATCATAGTCGGTCGTTGCGTCCCACCCAGTATATGAAAGTTTTTGAGTCGAGAGGTACTGCAATTTTATCAATCAATCAATCAATCAAATACGCTTTATTGTTTAAATAAGGAAGGTACATCTAAATATCTTATAGAAACTACAAATTAGGCGGCCTTATCGTTAACAGCGATCTCTTCCAGGTAAACCTATCATCACGGAATTCAATATGAGTAATTAAGTGGGTTAGCACAAATAATTTCTTAATTGTTAAGTACATCTGAATTACATAAAATAAATAAATAAAAATAACTTTATTTTCACATCTTAAAACTATGAAGTAATTTCACTGGGAACCGGTGAAGGAATATCGTTATTAATTAAAACATTAATCTCATGAAAGTGGCCACCCATAGACGTAATACAGTATCTATCTCAGGATATAAAATAGCTAGTAAACGTTGAATACACCCCGCATTATGAGGTAAGCACTGACATAAAGCTTGTATGGAAGAGTCTCTCTATCATGTTGAGTATTGACATCAGCCTAAACGTTATAGGAAATATAAAAACTTAACGAGAGCGTTGCGAAACGGACCGAAGCGTAAAACATGCGCACGCGGCTGCTAGATATCTCGAACATCACATTATTTACGCATCATCAGCCTAGTAACGTCCACTGCTGGACAAATGCCTCCCACAAAGATCTCCACAACGATCAGTCCTGTGCTGCCCGCATCCAGCTGCTTCCCGCGATCTTTACCAAATCGTCGGTCCATCTGGAGGGTGGCCTGCCCACACTACGCTCGAGAACCTTTACGCCCCAACGGCCGTCGGTCTTACGAGCAATGTGCGCCGCCAATGCCACTTAAATTTGGCAATTCTTCGGGCTATATCGTCTTGCGGATCTCCTCATTTCTTATTTGATCCCGCAGGGATACCCCGAGCGTAGCTCACTCCATTGTCCCTTTGGGTGATCTTGAGCCTTCTTATGAGGCCCAAAGTGAGCGACCACGTTACAGTTCCATATGTCATCACTGGCAACACAACTTGGGGCATAACTTTAACTTAAAACAATTTGTACCTAGCACGAGTAACTAGAGTAGGTACGTATTCCCGAAGTTCCTGTGTCTACTTCGACGTGCTCAGAAGTAAGTTACTTGCATGTTTGCTTATTACATATCGGGCCTAAAGTTTCTCTTTTTCAATGCATACTACAGAGCAGACACGTAGGTATATGCCAAACTGTTCAAAGAACTTGAGCGACCCACTGTTAAAATGTAAAAATATACCTTTTGTCCTCCTCCAGTGGAAGGAGCAGCCCCCACTGCAGGGGAGAGTGAGTAAATAAGTTTCTTGTATTTTATGTATCTCAAGTAATATATTTGTGGATGAATGAAAGAAGACTAAGGAAAGGGATAAACGATGCATATGTGGATGGTAGTGTGGGTAGGGGAAGACCACGCCGAACGTACCATGATCAAACCGGGGACGTCTTAAAGAAAGGACAAGTCAAGAGTACCCTAAACCGACGAGCATCTATGAACAATCTTATGAAAGTGAATGAAGCAAGAGAGTTGTATCAGGATCGTAGCAAGTGGAAGTCTGTGGTCTCTGCTTAGCCCTACGGGAAACAGGCGTGACTTTATGTATGTATGTAGAAATATTTCATTACGCTATCTAGGATTTCAAAGATGTAACTCAGGATATAAACAAATGTAAAGCACTACAAACATGATGGGATAGTGTCAAACAGTGGCGTGCCCAGCGTTTGGTCACAGGGTAAGCAGAATGATAAAATTTACTATTAAATGAGAAAAAATACAGCTACCAAACAATAACTTACTCTTATAGAATCCTCGCAACTGTTTAGAATATTTCTGTTCCCATCAGTATGAATTCGCTATCTTGACAATGCATTTCCAGCAAAGCTTACAATTTCTAGGGTAGGCACTGCATTTCTGCCTGTATGGAAGGCACGCCACTGCTGTCAAACATACTGTTAAGTTTGGTTCCGACCTCTATTGTTTCAAAAATGGCTAATGTTATCACATCATTTCTAATCACATCCAGTCAGTCTACATGCGTGTCTAGCCACATTGAGGGCGGACGGTCGTCACACCGGCGCCTCGTTGCCTAGCAACCGAGCCGCCGGCGCCGACTAGGCTGTCACGCCGCGCCGTCTCGGGTAATCCGGACACGTCCTAGCTACTTGCTCTCGAAACTATTATTAAGGCTGAATCATCGTGACTCTCGAATATAGAGTCCACACTAACTTCCATAAGATGTCCTAATGAACCTTTACCGTTTGGCAGACCTCTTTACCAGGAGGATTGTGTGGGTATCACCAATGGCACCGATGACCACAGCCAGGTGTTTTATTAAAACATTGCACAGAGAACAATACTCTAAAACATTTGTTTTTATACACTTAACATCTCCTTTCAAATGTTTTGTTCCTGGGAAAATAAATCATTGTTTTGTGTCATCAAAATCAGTTTTGAAGTGGAAGATTGTGTTTCGGTTTTTCACACAGATTTCGAGCTAGACCATACTTAAAAACTCGTCACTTTTAATTACAAATCGCATGCTTTATCTTCGACCACATTGTCTCTTTCCATCAAGTAGGTAACATTATAGTCAAACGCGTCCAACGTAATACTTAGATACTTCAAAATTTCCATATAATGCGACAAGCGTAGACAAAGGTGGTTAAGAAATGAAATTCCCTCCTTCCCCTCGTCATGTTTTCGCGACATGTTTTCCATTAGACACAGAAAGAAAAACATTGTATTGCATACAATACATCATCACTTTCCTACCCTCATCCCACTATAGGTGGGATCAGCACAACATGTCTTCTTCTTCCACTCTCCTCTATCAGCCGTCATCACCGTACTCACCTCTTTCAAAAACATATCATTCCTCACGCAGTCTACCCACTTCTTCGATCTTCCTCAACCTCTGCATCCCTCCAAATTCATCCCTCCTCATAACCGCCTCCGTGGCTCAATGTAAACAACATTGGGTTTACGTTTCGGAGGTCGCGGGTTCGATCCCCAGCGGGGTACATGTTTAAGTACTCCGTTTGGTTGGTGGTAGGGCATTTTAAATGTCCGCCTGGCTAGCTACCACCATCTTATCTAAACCTGCCGCCAAGCAGCAATGTTAATAGCATTGTTGTGTTCCGGTTGTCAGAGATAAGATAGCCAGTCCCCCAAATGTGTTGGGGTTTCCGGGTCAGTACGCTTCCACCTTCGACCTCATCTTCACTTAACATCAGGTGTGATTGAGGTCAAGTACCAACCCGTTATGCATAAAAAAAAATATAAAAAAATAATGTGTGTGAGAAACGAGCGGTTCGTGCGATCTAAAAGTTAGGCTCCCGAGTATCTCTGAGGAATAAATTCCAGGAAATCAATATATTATTAACTTTAGCATCGCAATATATTTACGAAAACTTAATGTACGTAAGAAAGAATCTGCATTTGTTTAGGAAAAATTGTGAAATATATTGTATTTACATTAAATACAAGATATAAAAATAAACTTGCTGTCCATAGCAGTCGCTTACACAAAGTCACCAAGTCATTCAAGGGACAATGTATACGCTTTTATAATAAGGTTCCGGTAGACATTCAAAATTTGCCTTTAAATAGCTTTAAAACAACCATTAAACAGAAACTATGTGCCAAAGGCTATTATAAAATTTCTGACTATCTGGATGATAAGAAGACATGAACCGCTCGGTAATATCCAGTAATCTTATTTTTCTTTGTCGAATCATAAATTTAACAATTATTCCAAAATGTAATTGTATTGACTTATTTAAAAAGAGCAACCCCTGAGTTTCTTGCTCGTTCTTCTCTGGTGAGACTGCCTAGTGAATGAGCGATAACTGTATGTCATGACGATTTCAAATGTTATTCTTACAACTTACGAAATAAAACATTTTTGATTTTGATTTTTGCCCAAACCATGATAATCGATTACTCCTCCTTTTCTGTTATTGGTGCCACTTTTACACTTCCTCTGATATACTCATTCCTGATCTTATCCCTTCTAGCTACACCACACATCCATCTTAGCATTCCCATCTCTGCCACATGCATTCTAGTTTTATCCGTCTCTTTCATTGCCCAACATTGCTCTTATGATGGTCTTGTAAATTTTCCCCTTGGGTTTCAGGGCATCCGTGGGTCACACGTAGTCCCGGAGACATGTCGCCTGTCACATGCAATACACAAATATTAATGGCGTCGCCCTATGTTTCAATGTTGTTGTCAAATTCAACAGGCGCAGGAAACCCTGCTTCAGGTCCTCCGTAAAACAGATTTTTCATCTACCTTCCACAACAGATTTAACAGCGTCCATGTAACAAATGGCAACTAAAATAGTTGTATCATAGCAAAGATTTTATCGGCCATTACGGAGCTAGACGTTACCAAAATGTCCCTATGTCGCGTCGCTTATGGCGCTGTAAAACGTATCTCGTAAACTAAAACAGCAGCGCTTGCTGTAAATGCTGTTTGGACTTGTTTGGTTGGATATAGGGTTACCAGAGATTATTTATTTATATATTAGATTTTGACATGTCGGGAGTTTTAAGCACCTATCAGAATTCCGGCCGGATCTCCAAAACTTCCGAATTTTTGGATTGTTTGTAAAGGCTTTATTGTACAAAAAGGCAATACATTAATTTTGGATTGATACAGAATTTGAGTATAATGGCGGACTTATCCCATAGAGGGATTTCTTCCAGTCACCATAGGGTTAGTAAGAAAACAGTAGATTGGGCGTATACAAATTACAGCAAATTCAAACTAAAACAAATACTTTATGTTATAATTAGCCAACAAATTGTAGATATAGTTCCATAAAATTAAATATAGTGTAAATATAGAGTCGATACTAACTTCCTTAAGATGTCCTAATGGACTTTACCTTTTGGCAGACCTCCACCAGGATTGTGTGGGTATCACCAATGGTACCGATAGAATATTAAAAACTATATATAAGGCTATTATAAAATCACTGACTATTTGAATGATAAGCAAGCATGGACATAGCTGTCTTATATTCATATAATCATATAGTCATATAATTTAGAGATCACAAATTGTAAGCCATAATTTGTATAAAAGATTAACCGTAGAGTTTCTTGCTCGTTCTTCTCTGAGGAGTCAGCTTTGTGAATGAGCCGTAAATTTAAATGTAATATTAATAGTGACGTTTTCAAGTATACAGTAACCTTCTGTGGCAAAGGTACTAGTAAATAAATCATTATGTTTTATTTATTAGTAGGAATCTTTTAAACCTGCCTAATATAGGGAAAAATCTCACAAGCTCTCGTCTAACGTGTAAGAGAGTTAATAAACGCATACATTACATTTGGTAACAATAAGCTTTGCACGAACACAAAAAAAAAAGATACTATAAAACAGAAGCTTATTAAGAAAGCATATTATAAAATATCAGATTATTTCGATGATAAACATTCATGGTAATAACAAGCCTGTTCGCATACCCAGGCTATTTCACAATTAATAATGAAATATTATAATATAAAATAATAATTAATAATTTTGTAATATTAAAATTTTTTTTTTTGATGAACAACCTCATAGAGTTTCTTGCTTGACTTCTCAGGGGAAAATTGCCTTTTGAACAAGCAGTAGCTTTCAAAATGTAAAATCTGACTATTTTAAGTGTACCCTGTGTACCTACAAAATAAAGCATTTTTGATTTGATTTGATTTGAAACAAATACAAAATAATAAATTTCTAGCTAGCTTGCACACAAAACAAAATTCACCCCTACTTACTTCAATTAGCATTTATTATTGTCGAAGCGCGCGCTCTGACTTTTTTGTAGCAATCCGGCTTGGTTGTCAGGACTTTTCAGAAATCTGGCAACCCTATTTGGGTATGAATAGCATATTAGTCATAAGTCACATTAAAGTGGTAATAGGACTAACCCTAATCTCATTGACACGAACGTAATTGAACTGCCAAAAATTGGTGAAACAACCGACTTCACTAAAGTTCCGTTCTATAGAGAAAGGATCTTCAGTGAAGTTTATACAAATTTGGTAAAAATCTGGTGACAGAGATACAGATCGACCACATCGTCACTTCCCATTTTAACCATAAAAAAAAGAAAAAGATATTTAGTATGGTATAGCCACACTGTAATGCGGTTGAATTTGGCTTAATATGAAAATCGATCTATCTACTCCTATATCTGTGCTTGTAGAGGTCTCACTATGGGCTTCAAGAGAAAGTTCAAGGTCATGCAACGAGCTATGCAGAGGCCGATTCTCGGGTTGTTATACGTGATCGAATCAGGAATTAATGAATCCGTAGAAGAACGAGAATCTCCGACTTACCTCAACGGATAAGTAAGTTGAAGTGGTTGTGGGCATGGTACACTGAATGAGTTTTTTTACCGTAAGGAAAAAAAATAGGGCATATTTGGTAAGTGAAATAGGAGGTATTGGCATAGGTAGTTTAATTTTTTTTTCTTCAAAACTATAAAATATTATAAAATGTTGTCGCGCATGTTGCGTATGGCACATAATTACATCATTATATTAAATAAATAAAAAAAACTTGGAGAAAATATGAGTTCCAATTAAAATTCGCATGATAGGAACCCTAGGAATCACGCCAGTCGCATATCTTTTTATGCACAACGGATTAGCACTTGACCTCAATCACACCTGATGTTAAGTGAAGATGAGCCCGAAGGTGGTAGCGTACTGACCCGGAAACCCCATCTTATTTGGGGGACTGGCTATCCTATATTGTCTGTTTGGCGTCAGATTTAGATAAGATGGTGGTAGCTAGCCAGGCGGACATTTAAAATGTCCTACCACCAACTAAACCGAGTACTAAATATGTACCGCGCTGGGGATTGAACCCGCGACCTCCGAATCGTAAACCCAATGTTGTTTACATTGAGCCACGGAGGCGGTTAATTAAACTACATATGCCAATAACTTCTATTTCACTTAACCTAATAGGTATGCCCTTTTTTCCTTACGGTAAAAAAACTCATCCGGTATATACAAGTACTAAAAAACTAACATTAAGTCCCAACCTCTCACTACGTGCATATCAATTGTTACCATCACCGCAATCATAACACCAAACATAAAACATAATAAGCAGGAGTACTAAATCGCAATTCTCAGACGCCACGCCCGATGGCCGAAGCTGGGGTAGATCTCAAGATAGCGAACAATAGAGGGTGGGTGCTTTCACATTGAAAAACGGCCAATTTGATGCACTGCAACTAAGACTGCTCGTTTGTGCGAAGTAAAGAAAGAAAGAAAGAAAGAAAGAAATTATTTATTTGCCAGAATACAGTTTACAAGGTCTGATAAGAATTTTAGGAATCATGTATTCAATCTGCATGCAGATGTGCAAAATATGATTTGTGATACTTTACATAGCATTCAGATAATTTAAATATTCCTTAATATCATAGAAACACTTTGCCTGAAGCCATTGTATCAATCGAATTTTAAACATTTTGTCATTATCAAATTTTATTTCGTCAGGCAGATTGTTATATAATATTATACACATGTTATAAACATTATTTTCATAAACGTATTTGCGGCAAGGAGGTTTATACAATAGGCTACAGTATTGTGCTCTTGTATGTCTATCACTAAACTATAAACAAACCTCTACCCGCTCTTTGCAGAAAAAATTCACTTTAATATACCGGTTAAGATTTTTTACCACAGGATAACAAATAGGGCATTTAGGTAAGTGAAATAGAAGTTATTGGCATAGGTAGTTTAAGTTTTTCTTTTTCAAAACCATCATCGACGCACGCGCCGCCGGCCGGAGATTGATATGCCAAACAAAACAAACTAGCCCAAAATTGATAATGAAACAAACTAGTCCAAATTCGATTATCTTGCCATTTGCCATCAGGAAGTTTCAGTCCCTACATCACGGCTCCATCATCAGATCATCTCGATGGTAGATAATATTTCATTGTCACTGTCATCAAACATCCCACTGCAGGGATATAGGCCTTCACTCGTATAATCGGACTATGGGCCATAGTCCACCACGCTGGACCAATGCGGGTTGGGGACTTCAATGCCCTTGAATTTTTATTTCCCAGGCATGCAGGTTTCCTCATTTCTCCTTCACCGTTTAAGAGCAGTTGCGATAAATGTACATAATTAATTAAATTAAATTTAAAAACTCATAGGTACATGGCCTGCGTGGGAATCAAACCCGGACCTCCCAAATTGGGAGGCTCTGACTGTGCATTGTCACCGATCTTACATAAATTTGCCAAATTTCAGTTCAATCAGATACCTGAGTAATTGAAAAATTGTTTGCAACTTTTGAAACGGCTAAGTCATATATGAACATCGCAAGCTAAATATAAGCTTGTTTTTTTTTTATGATTGACTGGATTCGCGTTTGATCACAATGGAAATCATCTGATAGTGTCGATGTGGTCGAAGATGAAGCACGCGATCCCAGTAAATGCCTATTCACTCTGCTCTTGAAGATCCCAAGGTTGTAGGATTCAGGAAAGTCTGACGCCGGAAGGGAGTTCCATGCCTTGGTTGTTCGGATGATGAATGAAGAATCCGACTTCTTAGTGCGAACGTTCGGTATATTAACTATATACGGGTGGAAACCCTCCCCACGCCTAGTAGTCCGAAGATGGAAGGGCGACCGTGGAATAAGGTTATGTAATTCCAACGCACACTCCCCGAAATGCATCCTGTAAAAAACTGATAGATAGGCGGCTTTGTGACGGTGTTCAAGGCTCTGCGATTTAGCAGTCATCGATTACAATTGTAAATTTGTACCACCAACCAAAGTGTGTGCTCCATTTACTTTTATGCATTGTGTAAACTAAATTCTTTTTTAACTAATAATATTTTTAGTGATAGGATACTTACGTGTGCTTTTTACACAGTGACGTTGGGATCAAGATGGACGTCACGGTCGCCGCGTGCGGCGCGGGGCGTTATCGGCGTGTAATTAGTGCGTCTGGCGCTGCGCGTGCGCCGATGCGTGGACAGAGGCTAGGGTGATTTCAGAGTCACGCCATGTCTGGTGAGTAGCCGCGCGGATACCGCTACTTAGTGCGGTTTAAACGTTTGACAATGAAACTATACTACGTACACAATTACGCCTATATTATATTTATATATTGTTTATACATATAACATAGTATTTTTTTTATATCTTTGCACATACATACAGCACCATCTAGATCCACACTAAGCAACTAGGCTTGTATTATGGATACCAGATGTTAAAACAGCCATAACTCGGATAAACTTGTCCGTATTCATTATACAAACATAAATGCCTTTAGCAGTATTCGAACCCGCGACTTTATAGTGCTGGAGTCACGGTTTTTAAGCACTACACCTAACAGGTCGTCGTATTAAGTCCTTTCCTGTTAAATTATTCTTCTGTTTTTGTAAGTATCCGCTCTGTCTACTTGTAACCTACTTAATTATCTCCGTACTGAGTTTGTTGGATGAAATCTCTTACAGAGGTAAGCTCCCCTTTTGTATAACTTTAATATTGTCCTGGTTACTACTACTGTTACTGTGGTACTAATTTACTAACGTGTTAAATAACAAATAACTTCTTAAAAAAACAGAGTCGGATCGCAGACTGAATGATACTTCGGTAAAGTAATACTTTAGCAAAAGACTATTATAAAATCACTGACTATTTAAATGATAAGCAAGCCTGTGGACATAGCTCTCTGATTATTCATTTATATGAATTTTACATTATATGAAGGTTACAATTTGTGATTTGATAATTATTTTTCAAATCACAAATTGTACCCCATAATCTGTATAAAAGAGCAACCCTAGAGCTTCTTGCTCGTTCTTCTCTGGGGAGTCAGTTTTGTGAATGAGACATATACATAACTATAACGTACTATATAAAAATAATTTTGAAATCGTTTAACTTCTGTTGTCAGTGTTCATAAGAATTAACTGCTGTAAATGAGCATTGACAGATACAAACTGAAGCCAGGCATCTCTATTTTCCAAGTAATCACGTATACTATAACAGTATAATATATAATATAATATAATATAATATAATAGAATAGAATATAATATAATATAATATAATATAATATAATATAATATAATATAATATAATATAATATAATATAATATAATATAATATAATATAATATAATATAATATAATATAATATAATATAATATAATATAATATAATATAATATAATATAATATAATATAATATAATATAATATAATATAATATAATATAATATAATATAATATAATATAATATAATATAATATAATATAATATAATATAATATAATATAATATAATATAATATAATATAATATAATATAATATAATATAATATAATATAATATAATATAATATAATATAATATAATATAATATAATATAATATAATATAATATAATATAATATAATATAATATAATATAATATAATATAATATAATATAATATAATATAATATAATATAATATAATATAATATAATATAATATAATATAATATAATATAATATAATATAATATAATATAATATAATATAATATAATATAATATAATATAATATAATATAATATAATATAATATAATATAATATAATATAATATAATATAATATAATATAATATAATATAATATAATATAATATAATATAATATAATATAATATAATATAATATAATATAATATAATATAATATAATATAATATAATATAATATAATATAACAGCATAGCATAGCATAACATAACATAATATAATGTAGTATACCTCCATTAACGAATATATCGCGTAACATACAAAAAGCAAATACAGGCGATTTGGAACCTCCTCCTTTTTTGAAGTCGGTTATAAATCAGATATAACTTACAGCTTTAAAAAAATATACAAAAATACCAATAATACAAAAAACCATAAAGACTACTTCTTTCCAGTCATTCGCTTGAATATTTTAAAGCAGACGCCATTTTGACGGTACATTATCGTTTGGGATATCCCTGACCACCCCATTTGGGATAAACTTCGTGACGTTATGTATGTGAAGAACTTTACAAAACAAAAACAAAAATTAAAAAAAATGTGACCCCTATGTCTAGGAATTAAGATGAATCGAACATTGCACTTCAACACCGCTGAAATCGTTTCGCTACTGGAGATAAAACAGAAATACTCACACATACACAGTTGACGACCTGTTTGGTGTAGTGGTTAGCAACTCTGACCACTATACCAAAAGGTTGCTACCCGAGTTATGGATGTTTTCATTTATAATAAAAAAAAAATCGGACACTTACACCAATCATCTAGACCCAAACTAAGCAAAGCTTGTACTATGGATACTAGATAACGGATAAACATACGTAAATATTTATATAAACATCCATGACTGAGGAATAAAGGTTCATAATCAACACACAAAGATTTACCCGTCGCGAGATTCAAACCCGCAACCGTTGGTTTCGCTGGCAGGGTCACTATCCACTACACCAATCGGTCATCAAAAAAATAATAAGTATTTATTTACAAAAAAAATGAATTTATGTAGTATATAAACCATTTGGTATCCACAACACAAGCCTATAGTTGCTTACTGTGGGACTAGATGGCGCTGTGTGTATGTATAAGGATATTTATTTATTATTATACATCCGGCGAAATATGAATCACATACCTTCAAAACTTTATCCTCCGAGGACAGTCGGGTAAAAGGTAACAAGACGGACGTACCTAAATTAAAAAATAAAACCTCAAATTCCAAACGGACGAAGTTAATAAATAGAATTAATAAAGTAAAAGATTTATCACAAACCTAGTTTCCTGACCTACAAGAGGTTGCTAAAAATTCCCAAGAATTTGCGTATCTTTTGAAAAAAAAAGCACGATTTAATTTATTTTCAAGGGCAAATTTAAGACCACCAAAGTTACATCTGTGAGAACCTATTTTAACCGTCTCCGTGGCTCAATGTAAACAACATTGGGCTTACGATTCCCCAGATAGGTTTGGTAAGTGGTAGGCCAATTTAAATGTCCACCTGGCTAGTTATCACCATCTTATATAAATCTGCCGCCAAACAGCAATGTTACTAGCATTGTTGTGTTCCGATTGTCAGAGATAAGACAGCCAGTCCCCCAAATATTTGGGTTTCCGGGTCAGTACGCTTCCACCTTCGGCCTCATCTTCACTTAACATCAGGTATGATTGAGGTCAAGTGCTAACCCGTTGTGCATAAAAAAAAACCTATATACCAAATTTCATCCAAAACCGTTCATCCGTTTTGGCCGTAATTGAGCAACAAACAAGAGCATCGAAGAGCATAAACCAAAAATATCTTCTCTGTGTGCGAAGTGTGAGTTTTGTCTCGTTTTTAACTTTACCACCGCGTTCGCGTTTACGAAAAAAGTCCCTATGAAAAAAATCGTTTTGCAAACTATCTCTCTTTCTCCATACAAATCGTCACGTAAACGTGAACGCGGTAGTAAAGTTAAGTCGAAACAAAACTTACACTCCATATACACGTATACGTGAAGATTTGTATGAAGAAATGTGCAGCGCCTCTAGCGGATAGTTTGCAAAACGATTTTTTTCATAGGGACTTTTTTCGTAAACGCGAACGCGATGGTAAAGTTAAAAACGATACAAAACTTACACTTCGCACACTGATCTGCACTCGAAACGTCAAAAAGCTAAAGTATAAGTATAGCTTTGATAACGGTTATATTACAGAATCCACGATTTTAAAAAAGTGGCCATTTTATCAATAATTGGAAATTCTCGAAAATAACCCTAATTAAATCTAGTTAGGTATAATTTATATTTAAGCTTTTCGAGTGCAGGTTAGAGCAATGTTTTTGATTTATTCCGTATTTATAAAGAAATCTTAATTTATCCAATTAAGTCACCACGAGACGGAGTAAACTGTCTCACAGTTCGTCGAGTTCCTGTAAGGAAATGGAGATTATATTCCAATTACAAAATTGACAATCAAACATTGTATGTGCTTAATTACAATCGTATTACTTAAGATTTTTAATAACAAAGACATTGTAAAAATAAAAATAAATCTTGCCACCTACATCGAATGAAACAAAAGGTCTTTTACGATGGCCGACCATATAAATTGTTGCAGATTTATTGGAATGCAACAAAGAAGTTTTTAATTAGGTACCGAATGCAGTGGCTGATGTAGGAGCGAGGAATTTTGATAAAATCTCCCGAGGATTAGGTGTTTTTTTAATATGGCGACATGTTAATATATTGCCTGTAAAGAACATGCAATATCAAAATGTTTTCTATTCTATGGAAACAGAGGTTGAAGTAATACCTATAAATGGAAAATGTAGAATAGTATATTTCAATACAAGTGCGGAAAGCCTGTCATTGCAAAGAGTTCCGACAAATGTCACCCGAGCCGAGGCGCAGCCGAAGGTGAGGGTGACAGTCGGAACGAGTTGCAATGACGGTTCCGCACGTGTACTGAACGACTATTTTTAATACAGTTGCGAAAAAATTAAGCAATTTAATAAAATAATAAAAACACAATAAACTCAACTAACTAATCATTTATTTCTTACAAAAGTTATAATTCACATATACATTGAAATTGGTACAGTTTTTTATAGTAACTGGGGAAGTTTTAGGTTGCATATTTACTGTTTGAGACAAACTATTAAAATTGGAAAATGGCGCCAACCGTAAAAGAATACAAGCAGAGACTATGGCAGTATACGTCATACAGCCAACTTTTTTATATTTATAAATTTAATTTTGCCGATACTAATATTAATTTCATGTTTAAATTTCAATTAAAATTACTTTTAAATCTGATATTGAAACAAATTAGTAGCTTTTTTTAGAAATATTTGCATAAATCATAAAAACTTCTATGAATTTTTTTTAGTAAAAACTTCATGGTTGGTTTTTTCTTTATAATAGACATTATTTTGACAGTTTGCAAAGAAAAAGCACTAGTTCGGGAAATCCCACTTCCCGCACGCTATACGTCCCTGCAATATGCCACTTTTTGAGCAACTGTATTAAAAAAGCATTTTCCCAATACATTCAAGACTCACTGCCGATTCATTGTATGTGGCCATGTGTGCAACAGTAATGCATCAAGATCATAGCTCAGTGCATTAAATATATACAGGGCGTCCCAAAGTTATGGGACATGAAGGGGAAGTACCTTAAATATCGTAGATAGTGAATTTTGCTCAAAGAAGACTTTATGTTATTTTTAAAAGTTAGTAATTCTGCATTCATAGATTTTCTAAAAATTATTTGCTTCGGCTGGGAATCGAACCGACTCAAATGTGAAAAAAAAAACACCCTACTTTTATGATGCCAATCGAAAGAATAGCTAAAAAATAATAACTCTGCCTAAGTAACATAGTATTTTAAAAGAAAGGAACAACGTGAAATTAATCATTTTAATCAAATAAAAAACATACATGAAACTGCCGTAGTCAATTATTTTTTTTTTTGGTATTGAAATACAAGTTTTATCATTTCATCTACACGTGCACTTATAATAAGGAAAACTATGTTAGTACCTATTTTATGAAGTGGGTACTTATTTACGAATAATCAATGCTATCTTTGGAATGATAATATCGCTACTTTTCGAACGTCGTCGGCAATAAATAACTTTCTTGAAATTTGACTCAATCATTTTATGTTGTTCCTTTCTTTTAAAATACTATGTTACTTAGGCAGCGTTATTATTTTTTAGCTATTCTTTCGATTGGCATCATAAAAGTAGGGTGTTTTTTTTTTTCACATTTAAGTCGGTTCGATTCCCAGCCGAAGCAAGTAATTTTTAGAAAATCTATGAATGCAGAATTACTAACTTTTAAAAATAACATAAAGTCTTCTTTGAGCAAAATTCACTATCTACGATATTTAAGGTACTTCCCCTTCATGTCCCATAACTTTGGGACGCCCTGTATATATAACGGTAGTAGCTTGGACATACCGACTGACAGATAAATGCATTAACTTTTTTTAATTCCAGTAGATTTAAATTGACATTCAACAAATGATATCATGTATCTTACGTTTAAATAAATGCTTGAAATGAAGTTGAAGTTGAAACCAGGACAACATTAAAAATATACATAAAGCGAGCTTACCTCTACCAGCAACCTCTACCTCTCATCCAGCAAGCCACCGAAGAGTAGCTTACAAGTAGACAGAGAGTATACTTGCGAAAACAGAAGAATAATTTAACACGATATGACTAATACGACGACCTGTTTGGTGTAGTGGTCAGAAACTCTGCTGCTATAACAAAAGGTCGCGGGTTCGAATCCCGCTAGGGGCATATGTTTGTATGATGAATACGGACATGTGTACCCGAGTTATGTATTTATTTACAAAAAAAAATGTATTTGTATAGTGTATCAACCATCTGGTATCCACAACACAAGCCTAGTTGCTTAGTGTGGAACTAGATGGCGCTGTCTGTATGTCCAAGTATATATTTTTTTTATATAATGTACAAAAACCGTTTTCACTTTCTAAGTTATCGAACTTAAAAAAGTAAATATCTACATAAAAACTATTAATATTTTTCGACATAACATCACGAACTTTATCCCAATTGGGGTGGTCAGACATATCCCAAACATTAGCGTTTGGGTGATCCAAATATTAATAGTTTAATGCTCAAAACAATATCCACGCTTCACTTTTCGAAATATACAGAAATGCACACGTGACAGGGGGTGAGCCCCATCGTCGTTAAAACCTGCAAACCTATAGACATTTTTTGGTGGAATGTCCCTTATTCGCCGTTTACTACACCCACGGATTGGTTCTATACTTTTTACGACCTGTTAGGTGTAGTGGTTAGAAAGAAACTCTGACTAGTATACCAAAAGCTCGCGGGTTCGAATCCCGCTAGGGGCAACTGTTTGTATGATGAATACGGACACGTGTAACCGAGTTATGGATATTTTCATTTAAAATAAGTATATATTTACAAAATAAATGTAATTGTGTAGTATATCAACCATCTGGTATCTATCCACCAACAAAAGCCTTGTTCCTTAGTGTGGAACTAGATGGCATTGGGTGTAAGTCCAAGGTTATTTATTTATGATTATATTACGTATCGAAACCACGAAGTCAATAATTAATATAATAATAATAAATCATTTATTCTCCAAACAATAAGGTGCATGTTTGTTAGTATAGTAAACAGTGGTAGACATGGTGGTATACAAATGTTAATTTAAACATAAAATTCTAAATTTAAACATTAAAATAAAAAATTAAAATATTGATAACTAGAGTAATTAAATAACTAAATAAAAAATTATCGCAAAACACTCAAGATTTCCAGTGCAAACTTAAATGATAATATACAGGCCTGTTTCAGACTACATGTATAATTAACCACAGATCAGAATTCTTTAAAATACCATCGCAATAATACACGATATATTAAAATGACCCAAATAACGTATAACAAGTTTCACCACTCGCCACAGAACCGAAGCTTCAAATGTTGGATATATTTATATCAACATAAAAAATCGTGTCTGTAACAACATGGGATGCAACCGAACTTTGGCGTTATCGTGGATCGAGAACGGCAATCAGTATTAAAAATTTTAAATGTCGATCCGAATCGATCGGTGAAATGGTCGATTAAAATCGCTCTAAAATACTGATGACCTCCCTTTAGTTTAAGGCCGTGCACACTGAGAGCTGTAAAAGATTAGAGCAGAAGCGCTATGCAAGTAAATATAACGGCTTTGAACAAAATGTATCTTTCAAAGGTATTAAAGATTAACTGACCATCATACCAGTGTCAGTAACCTTAGTAATATTACAATTAGTACATAATTAGATCAATTTGACAAAATTGACATAATAAGACTGACGAACATATGATTGACATTGTACTTTCACTTGGAAAACCTACAAAAGTTCGCTTTGTCTATACTTTATTGAAGTATTTTCATAGTATAATTTGGAGGATATTTTAGGCCCTTATTAAAAAACCATGCCTTTCACTGACAGTGAACCAGTCACAATAGATATTTTATTGTTATTACGTCTAACAGGCGTTCAATGTCCATGAAAGTGTTAAAACTATGGGATAGATAAGCGGCGAGACATATATAATTTATTATATAACTTTGTCAGCCGAAAGAAATTCTTGGCAGAATTAATAAATTATTGTAAACTGCAGAGTCATTTCATAACAAGTCTCCGTCAAGCATCGTTAGGTAAAGCAAATATATTATAGAAATTGATGTGCACAATCCTATCGGTGGTAACGCCCGAGGCGGCTGCGGGGCCACCCGCCGAATTTATGAAAATAACGTCTTAAGGTATTATTCTATACGCTGTCCCGAGTCCGTCATCATTCATACAGGTGTGCGGAGACCATTTGCGAACAGAGAAATATGTTGGGCTGACAAAAATGTCAATAACAAAATAGTTTTCTTATTTTTAATTACGAAATGATAAGTTTATCTGAACCGATCGCTGTTAACGATAAGGCCACCTGATTTGTAGTTTCCATATTATTATTACTAGGAGCCCATAGTTTCTATAAGAGATTTAAAATGTACAACACTAAGTGCCTTGCATATACAAGTATTTGATTTAAGTTATAACTATTTAAGTAGGTAACTTGGTGATAGAGACAGGTAGAATAGTCAGCTCCATAATTAATAATTCAAGGCTATTTTACACGAGTAATGGTAGCATGCTGGTTTTAGAAGCATTACCATCCTCACCTCTTTAAAATGATGGTCTAGACAAGAGGGTTATTATGGTAAACTGCGGTTGGTATAAATTGAATAAGTATCACATTATTAACCACCATTTCCATTAACAAAAGAGTGTAAAAGTTGTATAATAAATTAGTTGTATAATAAACTATAAAATTCTGTCTCTACTACTCCAACCGTCTACATTTGTTCGAATATAGTATATTAAATTGCGGGTACTCAAAAATTACCACCTTCCGGAAAAAACAACTACGAAGCTTTTTTTTTTTTTTTTTAAATATTTCGGACACTTACACCAATCATCTAGTCCCAAACTAAGCAAAGCTTGTACTATGGATACTAGATAACGGATAAACATACATAAATATTTAAATAAACATCCATAGATAGATAAAAAGTTTATTGCATAAATATTTTATTGTCCATGACTCAGGAATAAATGTTCATATTCATCACACAAACATTTACCCGTCGCGGGATTCGAACCCGCAACCGTTGGTTTCGCAGATAGGGTCACTATCCACTACACCAATCGGTCGTCCATGAACACCTTGGTGAATTCCTATAGTATCTATTCTATTCATTAAAAATGTAGAGTATTGTAACCCATTTATGATTATTAATATTACATCGAAATTATATCCAAATCCGCTCAGGCATTTGAGTGACAAAATATACTTATAAATGTAAAGATACAAAGATGGAACATTCTGGATTCACATGTAGAGTACTTTTTGTTGCGAAATTTGAAATAAATCGCGCGGAACAATAAACTTATTCCATTTATTAGACTAGAATAAAAATGTGAATGTAATTTTTTTTTATAAAACTATTTCATACCAATCTGTTAACCAAGAATGGTTATCATTTTTAATTCCGTTTTAGCCTATCTATTACCGATATGGAAATTCAATTCACTAATGGTACAAAAAAAATAATAAATTTTAAAAGTAAGGCCACTCCATAGTGTTTTCCTCGCCACTTCTAATTAAGTCGGCCGCCTCGTCAGTGGTGCTCCTATCGATGCTTATTTTTAAATTAAATACGGGTAACAAACCCTTAACACTTAATTTGCTACATATTTAGATATAGGTATAGATAGATCGTCAGTGGATATAAATAATAATAGAATATGTGAAAGTGAAAATGATATGTTTAGTGTAGTCGTTGCTATACTGAACGTCCCGGGTTCTAATCCAACTAAGGGCATTTGTTTGAATAATATGTATATTATATAACACGTGCACCCGAGTTATATAATATACATATTATGTGTCTTCATTTATACATGTATATGTATATTTACATTACAAAAATATGACGACCGATTGGTGTAGTGGATAGTGACCCTGTCAGCGAAACCAACGGTTGCAGGTTCGAATCCCGCGACGGGTAAATGTTTGTATGATGAATATGAACATTTATTCCTGAGTCATGGATATTTATATAAATATTTATGTATGTTTATCCGTAATCTATTATCCATAGTACAAGCTTTGCTTAGTTTGGGACTAGATGATTGGTGTAAGAGTCCGAAATATTTATTTATATATTTGCGTACTATCAACCATTTGATATCCATAATACAAGTCTAGTTGCTTACAATGGCGCAATAGTGTGTTCACGGATATTTACTAAAGAATGCCAATTCATATTTTTAATACAATAATTTGAATATACACCCTCATCCTTTAATTACTTTAAGGTCCTTATTTCAGAATGTTACTCAAGTAGTGATCTCCGCTTGAGAACAGTTATAAAGGGATAGCGGACTTGTATAACGCCATCTCTAACTATTCTCAAGCGTAGATCTACGCTTTAGCAATATTGTGAAATACGGGCCTTAAACATTTAAGATGTGATTTCAAAAGTCACGGAACGGGAAAACGAACAATTTTTACTGTCGCACCAACTAATTCACTGTTACATGCATAGTTTGGAATGGACCCGAAACCCAAGTATTATTTATTACTTATTCATTTGTGATTTGATAATTATGTGAAAAGATGTCAGTCAAGCAAATGTTTTATCTTGGGTCATAGATTCATGTTCACTATGTAGGTAGTCTACCAATTAGGTCTACATACGAGTGGGACTATTGAGAGTTTTGTTTTACTGGTAAGTCTATTTGGTACAAGGTTCTGTGGTCTCTGCCTACCCCTACGGGAAACAGGCGTGACATTATGTATGAATGTATGTACAAGCTTTACTGCCTGTTCATCTTGCATGATACTCGTGTACTGTACTCAACTGCCGAGATACCCAAGGCAGTCTAAATATACGGCCTCTATATAATCCTAATACATCTTTATTCTTCATCTTATGCTGCTCTATACACCCAGAGGTATATTCCTGTATATGTAGATATACATATTAGGTATGCCGCTAAACCATATCGGCTAGAGAATGAGAATACGCGTCATTCTGTCACGTGGTACAAAGGTGAGAGCACCCGTAGTAAGTACATCATCAGGGGTGATACCATGGGAACCCACTTGATACTCGCACTGAACAAGTCCCAAAGTGATACACTAGTGATTTACGAAACTTTTAAGGTAGTTTTCAGGAAATTGAGTATAAATATATTTTTTGATTCAACATCTTTTTAACCACCGACGAAAAACGATGGGTGTTGTGTATTTCACTGCGTTAAATTTATATGTGTGTATCCAATCTTTGTTCGGATGTCTCAGTAATCCCTAGTCCGATTTGAGCGCGTTTATTTCATATTATAGACAAAATGAGGGGGACAGGATCTACGTTTCATGAAAGCTGGTTAAACCACTTCAAAGATATTTTAGCTTTTAACATAGTATTCTAGTGTATATTGTTGAGGTACATTTACTTTTCTAAGTTCCGACAAAATACGGTGATTTGACGAAAATCGGTTAAGCGGTTTAGAATCTTATTCCACCATCGCCATTTCATCTTCGGACTACTAGGCGCGGGGAGGGATTCCACCGTATGTAGTTAACATACCGAACATTCGCACTAAGCGGTTCGGTTCATAATACGAACAGCCAAGGCATGGAACTCCCTTCCGGCGTCAATCTTTCGTGAATCCTACAACCTTGGGGTCTTCAAAAGCAAGGTGAATAGGCATCTACTGAGATCGCGTGCTTCATCTTCGACCACATCGTCACTTCCCATCAGGTGAGATTGTGGTCAAACGCGTATCCAGTTAACCATAAAAAAAAGAAAAAGATATTTAGTATGGTATAGGTACACTGTAATACGGTTGAATTTGGTTTCATATGAAAATCGATCTATCTACTCCTACATCTGCGCTTGTAGACGTCTCATTATGGGCTTCAAGAGAAAGTTCAAGGTCATGCAACGAGCTATGCAGAGGCCGATTCTCGGGTTGTTATACGAGATCGAATCAGAAATCAAAGAATCTATAGAAGAACGGGAATCTCCGACATACCTCAACGGATTTGTAAGTCGAAGTGGCAGTGGGCATTTTTTTTATTCACAACTGGTTGATACTTGACCTCAATCATGGCATGGTGTACTGGATGAGTTTTTTTACCGTAAGGAAAAAAATAGGACATATTAGGTAATTGAATTAGAAGGTATTGGCATAGGTCGTTCACTTTTATTTTTCAAAACTTTCATCGAATAAAGCGGTAATTGTATCATTTGACAGTCGCGTTTGTAGCCTATTTCACATAATTACATAATTAAATAAAGAAAAGTAGATCTCAATACTATATATAACAGCAATTTTAATAGCATTTGACGACCTGTTTGGTGTAGTGGTTAGCAACTCTGACCAGTATACCAAAAGGTTGCGGATTCGAATCCCGCTAGGGGCATGTGATTTTGTGATGAGTGCCTACATGTGTACCCGGGTTGTGGATGTTTTCATTTACAATAAGTATTTATTTACAATAAAAAAAAGTAATTATGTAGTATATCTACACCATCTGGTATCCACAACACAAGCTTATAGTTGCTTACTGTGGAATTAGATGGCGCTGTGTGTATGTCTAAGGATATTTATTTATTTATTGTTGTGTACCGGTTGTCAGAGATAATATAGCCAGTATCCCAAATAAGTATCCGGGTCAGTGCGCTTCCACCTTCGGCCTAATTTTCACTTAACATCAGTTGTGATTGAGGTCAAATGCTAACGCGGTGTGCTTAAAAACGAAGCATTCTTGCAAATAAATGATTTATTTTGATTTCTAGTTGATTTTTTCGATTAAAGCGAGAACCGAGTGACTCCACACCCATAGTACTGCCGCCGGTATATTCCCGTAATACGCGGGTTATATTTACTTGCTGGCGCGAGAGAAATAAACCACACACAAGCCGACGGGATACTTTTGGCGGGCGCAGTGCTTCTGAACGTGCTTATTGAATTGCTATAGTTGCTTTCTTCGTCTTTTGTAGATTTTTAACGATTTAAAAAAAAAACATAGTTTCTGCCAGACTATATCAAGTATATTGTATATTGAAAATGTTGAAAACCCCCGAGCAAACAAACGATTATACATACATATATTCATAACGTAATAACAGGCAGAGACCACAGACTTCCACTTGCAACGATCCAGACACACTACCTTCATTCACTCTCATAAAAGTTCTTCATACATGCTCGTCGGTTTAGGATACTCTTGACTTGGCCTTTCTTAAAGACGTCCCCGATTTGATCATGGTACGGTCGCCATGGTCTTCCCCTACCAACATAACCATCCACATTCGCTTCGTATATCTCTTTCGAAAGTCTTCTTTCATTCATCCTCTCCACATGTCCAAACCATCTCAGCATACCTTTTTCAATCTTTGTCACTACGTCTTCATTCCCACTGCTTAACTCCCTATTACACTGTTCCTGATTCTATCTTTCAAAGTCACCCGTCTCATACTTCCCAATGATCTCATCCAGATAAACCAAAAGTGAAATATTTGCGAAACGGTTCATCAAACATGGTGAAGAACCTATCCCCGATTTTAACCCTAAATATAAAAAAAATACAATTTAGAAAACCAAGACTATGACACCATCGAAATCCACCAAAAAACTGTCTTAAAAGCCAAATATTTTATTTATTTATTTATTTATCATTTATTGCACACAAGAAAAAAACATACAGATACAACATAATAGAGACGACACAACAGGTTCTGCTTATTTCTACAATGAAATTTCTTCCAGCAGACTAAATAATCTTCGAAATGGCTTAACCGATTTTCATGAAATAATTCTACGAACCTGGCCCTTCGTTTAGTCTTAATATAAAAAAAGATCCCATTCACTTGGACTTCCATAATTTTATTCAGAAAAGTTTCCGTTGGTATTCGAAATTTTTTTCATTGCATTCGACTATGGTTCCTTAGGGAAAAGTTGTTCGTAAAGAATAGAGTCACCAGTTAATGGGAATTACACGAATTCAAATTCACCCTGGTAGACATCTACATTACCTCCTGTAGCCTGAACGGTTTCACCGATTTTGAAGTCAAGGTGTCGTTCGATTCGTTTTGATCCCCAGAGTGAGTATACATTTTATAGTAAGAAAATCGAGCACGTCGCCCGCAAAATACGAAATATGCTGTCGGGTTTTTTGGATGTTAAATACTTCATGATCGTGTGATTCCCATTCCCATCCCTTCCCTCCCTCCCTCGTGGGTATCATAAAACGATTTTAAGGAATCGTAGCAAGGATGAATCCAGCTATCAGTCAGGGGGAGTCACATATTACGTTGGACGAGTCAATTATACTACGGAAGGTTGCTTAAGCTGTGACTCTACTTTAACCGAAAAGCGATAGATAAATTCATATTTTTGCAGCGAGACGAAGATGGCACAATATTCATGTTAATGTTAGAAAAGGTACGCTGCTGGATCCGCCCTTGATCGTCAACGTTACTGCATACACCAGTGATGATCTCACACTCTCGCACTCACAATTCTGCGATCGCCAATCCGCCTGCCCAGCATTAGGGCACGATTAGGGAAAATTTTCTCATGAAAACCAATACATATCGCGCCATGGGAGAGGCTTCACATCCAGTAACCTCACCTCCACACTCCTCCCACCGCAACTCTTATTAACCAGGATCAATAGTGGTATTCGACACGGTACCTAATGGTACGGTGCCTTAAGTGACTCTATTGCTACCTTAGACCATAGACTAATTAAAGAAAAAATAGGGTGCGTAGGAAAAGAAGTTTCTAACTTCCACCCTCGGCAAATTGGAGCAGCACTATACCAAAAGGTTGCGGTTCGAATTCCGCTAGGGGCATATGCTTGTATGTTGAATACGGACATGTGTATCCGAGTTATGGATGTTTTCATTCATAATAAGTATTTTAAGTAAAAGTATTAAAAAAATGTATTTATGTAGTATATCAACCATCTGGTATCCACAACAGTGTTGTGGATACCAGAGTTACCAGTTACTGTGGAACTAGATGGCGCTGTGTGTATGTCTAAAGATATTTATTTATTATTATTTATTTATTATATGTGATACTAAGTCTTCTGCACTAGCCCAGCTGATTAACAAGTTGAACAAGGCAGTGGACAGGGCACATAGCTCGAAGAACTGACCTCCTCCTGTTTTCCAAAAAAATTAGAATTCCGAATTTTGAATCAAATTCGAAAAAAGTAAAAAGTCAAAGAGTATCGAAAAGAAGACAAAAAGAGGTCGAGGTCGAACACCTCATCACAAGGTTACCCTTCGTAACTCTCTTGGTTTACTGTGAAGAGAACGAAGAGACTTTCTTGTTCTTGTTAAGCTCCTATAAACAATCACCAAAGATATCCATTAAAAACCGAGCCGCATTTGGTGCGGTCAATAAATCGATATTCCTCCCCTTACTGTATACCGAAGGTGGCCTAAGGAGGTGGCCGATAAATAAATATTTATGTAGCAGCGCTATGCGGGCGAAATTATGACAATTTAAACAATTACAATGTTAACGAGAAGCGATGGGAGCGCCGAGGGTGGCCCGAAGCGTAACGGTAATGTTGCTCTACCATAATTATTGTGCAATGTTTTATGAGAGACATTATTAAAGTGAGACATTTCAATCGAGTGCAACAGCGTGTTTTCTGGCCCTGAAGGGTAAATTCATGGAGCTGTCGCATTCGCTATTCATGTTCAATAAAGTTAAGCATTGTTTGGCGCATTCTAAGAGGATGGGTTGTATTTGTTTCTCGGTAGTCGTGGCATATACAGACATCTTGATAACACTGATTGACCAGTATGTCAAAATTCCATCAATCCGGGCCCGCGTGGTAGATTATGGCCCATATCCTCTCTAAGTCATAGGAGGCTGTGCATTTATAGAACATAATTGACTACCTATTTTTTGTTTTTTGAAATAGGTATCTAACATAATTTAAAACGGGATTGCCATTTCTAGAGAAATATATTTTGAAAAAGTGTATATGGCCTTTTCCAATTAAGGCGGCCACACGTTGCACTAGAAATGTTTTCGAACTGGGTATCGGCGTCATGTAGCTGGCCAAGTATACAATCAAACTAAGTAATAAACACAGTACCCCGCTGGAAATCAAACCCCCGACCTGCGTTTTATAAACCTTATACTGTTTACGAATCACGAAGGGGTAACAGTTTCAATTTGCTTGTTTTTACTAACCTGTATAATTTATCACGTGATTAGTTATGCGTCCAAACTGTTGGGTCACAGCCTCCTCTCACTTGGAAAGGTATGGGTCATAATCAACCACGCGGGCCCAATGCGGATTGGTGGATTTGTATCTGAATAGTGGCCACCTAACGGACAGTCTTTTTAAGCCGCCCCTGTAGGCCATTGACTTGGCTTAACGACTGGAACTTCAATGGAAAACAACCGAGATCGAATCACGCTCGTATTAAAATACTACCACCCATCCAAGGATATAGAGATAGCTTAACATCGCTAATCGATAACGAATAGTGAATGCGACTGCGCCACGAGTTTCACACGAATTTCACAATTAATAATGAAATATTATAATATAAAACAACAATTAATAATTTTGTAACATAAAACCTTTTTTTTTTAAAGAGCAACCTCTCGAATTTCTTGCTTGTTCTTCTCAGGGGAAAATTACATTTGAACAAGCAGTAGCTTTAAAAATGTCAAATCCGACTATTTTAAGTGTACCCTGTGTACCTACAAAATAAAGCATTTTTGATTTTGATTTTGAGTGTTTAGTTTTATTTATTTAAGTAGAGCAACATTAGCTACGTCTAAACACACCGAATTTATCGCGTCAACATACGCCACTTTTCGCGTCGCAACGCGACGGTTGCTGAAATGAAGTCATTATGATTATAAGCGTCCAAGCATCGATAGCCTTCTTTACCCAAAAATTAATTATATTACCATTTGCATAAATCTCATTTTCTTTATTGTTTCTTTTAACCACCTCTATGGTTAAGTTAAATGATATCAGCGTCTCAACAGAGAAAGTTTTTTTTCGAAACGAAGCAAAATATTGACATCTTGTTCGTCGTTTTCAATACTAGTTTTTAATTTAATCGTAGTTTCATTTTCATTGACAATACTAAGCTAAATAGAGACGTGAATCCTTTTAAGCTTAGAAAAGCCTATAGTCGGAGGAACCTCTCTTCCATATCATAGGTTAGCAAAGGTTTTTATTTTTACAAAACAAAATGTCTTATAAAAGTTTTAACCTAAGATTACATTTTACATAATCGTGTTAGTGTGTTTGTGTGTGTGTGATGATGTATGTGTGTATAGTGTGTATCAGTGGTGTGTGTGTGCGTATATATGTATACTATTAAATAGCATAAAAAACTAATAGATCACTGTAAAAAAACTCATTGCATTGGTGCCACTCACTGCAACTGAACAGTGTCAGTAATATCAAAACAAAAGCAGTATTGAATGTCTTTGTGTCAAAACAAGGCCCCGTGAAAACTTTCTCACAAAGCAAATACGTTACTAATTGCTACCACGTGTCCCAAACAATAGTAACAGATAACAACACCTAAACTGGGTCTGTATTGTACTTTATTAAGACACGTTATTAAAATAAAATCCATTCAGAAGGTGGAAGACAGACAGACAGTAAGATGCTGGCCGCTTCCAACCGGTCGCTGAGGAAATCTGGAAAAATGTAAATTTTAAACGCCTCCGTGGCTGGATGTAAACATACGGCTTACGAATTGGTTGTCGCTGGGTCGATCCACAGCGGGGTACATATTTAGTACTCATTGAGTGGACCATGAGGTGAATGGCGCGGGAAGCTAGATGTAGGCCGCTTGTTTCCAGTTGTGTTTTAGACAATTTAATATTTTCATTGGTGCTGTATGGTTTCGGCACGTAAAAAATAAAACCAACCCGCTGTGGCCGAAGATGAAGCACGCGACCTTGCTTCTTCACCGTGCTCTTGAAGATCCCAAGGTTGTAGGATTTAGGAAAGACTGACGCGGGAAGGAGGTTCCATGCCTTGGCTGTTCCTATTACGCATGAAGAGTCGAACCGCTTAGTTCAAAGGTTCCGTGTGTTAATTACATTCAGGTGAAATCCCTCCCCACACCTAGTAATCCGAAGATGAAATGGCGATGATGGACTCCACCAAAAAACTGCTCATCACCTGTCACGTGTGCATTTCTATATATTTCCAACGGTGAGCCGTGGGTGTTGTTTCAAGCATTAAACTTTAAGTCAAAAACCACTACTTAGGTCCACTACTTAGTATAATTATTTCTTTAGTTGGTAGTATCGTGCACCCTACCTGTTTTTCTACCTACAAATGTCCCATAGCTGTGGGTTGTCTTTAGTGATAAGACCGCCTAATTGTGTTCTATTGTTATCATCAAAAATTATTGTAAATTATTTTGCGGAATAAAGAGTATTTGTATTGTATTTAACACCCAAACACTAATGTATGGGATATCTCGGACCACTCCGTTTGGGATAAGGTCGGATCATGTATGTACTGTGATCTACTAGGCATGCATTCCATATTCATCACATTCAGAACACTTAACAACGCAAAAAAAAATCACAACTTCCTTTCTCTGCAAAGCGCTTCCCAATAACACAGAACATAATATTTCTCACGCTGGCAACTTGCAACTTGAATGACCGTCCTAACGGTTCCAGAGTCCAATTTGTCTCACATCCGGTCAAAAAATACCCGAAAACACAACCTTGTTACGACACCCCAGCAATCTCGGCCAGGTAGACTCATTCATAGCTTATAGTAAGGTATGAATGGCCGTTTTTTTGTCTCACCAGCAAAAAAGGGTGGCTGCCGGAACTGTCGTCTGTGTTTAGATTTAAATTTCGCACGTGCGTTCGAAGGTGGTCTTTGTAATAACCGCCATGAGATTCGGTGGATAATTTTAAGTTTGGTTTTAACAGTTTTCTGGCGTTCCTAAAATCCGTTGCCAGTGTTCCGATTTCGAAGGTCAAAAATCGAATTAATAAATTCTGTGGGTGAATGCAAATACTCACACGCAATCGCTAACACAACGTACCTATTCATTCTGACATTTAAAATATTTGTCCAGCTAGTAAAAGAGATACCTACATGATTTCAGATAGCCGAATAAATATTTAATTAAAATTACTAGTTGCAGAATCGTGCGCTCGTTCGCATTGGAGTGAGTCGTCGTTCGTGGTCACATTGGAGCGAGTCGTCGTTCGTGGTCGCATTGGAGCCAGTCGTCGTTCGTGGTCGCATTGCTGGAACCTGGGTCTGGCGAAGGATGAAGAAGAATGACTCGGTCGGTAAGCAATGCCTATTGGGATGGTCTGTAGTATTTTTTTATACACAACGGATTAGCACTTGACCTCAATCACTGAAGGTAAAGGAAGATGAGGCCGTACTGACCCGGACCCAAATATTTGGGGAATCTGGCTATCTTATCTCTGTCAGCCGGAACACAACAATGCTATTAACATTGCTGTTGGTGGTAGCTAGCCAGGCGGACACTTAAAATGCCCTACCACCAACTAAACCGAGTACTAAACATGTACCCCGCTGGGGAACCCGCAACCTCCGATTCGTAAACCTTTATAGAAGTATGGGACGCAATCTGCGTCGAAACCCTTTCACTTTCCCATCTTCCAGCTATAAGAATCAAGGCCTCGGCAGAAAACGCGCAATAGCACAAATATGGGGATCTCAGCAGAGATCAGCTATTTGCGCCTTTTGAGGTATATATACCATGGCGTAGAACTTAGCCCGTGAGGGTCGAAGGTAGAAACGTGTTACGTAAACACCTACAAAAGTTAGTAAAAACATGTCTTAAAAGTCGTAAGCGTATGCATGCAAGATGAGACTTGACCGCTCCAATTTTGTTTCAATTGTGTTTTTCGAAAATGTCATTTTCTAAAAGGCCTATATCACCATCCTAATTCGTAAAGAAAAGAGTTGAAGTAAGGATATTTGCAGAACCAAGCCTCCCTTCCCTGTATACCGAATTAGTCTCTGAATTCAGGATAGTGTAATAGGCCCTTAAATCCTCTAGGTATTAACTTATGTACCTACCTATTTTATAGTACATTTACTTATATATATAAGTGTAAATGTACCTATCACCTTTACACACACTTAGTTATAAGTAATTAGTAGTAAAATTTTTAAAATATTTTATTTAACCTAACCAAACTTATTACTTAAGATACCTTCAAAATTCTTTTTTATAATTTAAAATTATATGCCTACAGTTTTATAGTGTTATCGTACTACATGCATTTGAGTGTTGTGCTCATCTGTAATTGGAGTTCATACCAGAAAATTTTAGTATCATTCATTCGCCGCTGAGGTGAATACTTGGGAAGTGATCTCATAGTGACCCTGTCAGCGAAACCAACGGTTGCGGGTTCGAATCCCGCGATGGGTAAATGTCCTGAGTCATGGATGTTTATATAAATATGGCATCCTTCCCGTTAAGGACGTCGCTGGAGGCTTTGTCTTGGCTTTAGGAGGTTATAGCCGCTAATATAATTTGAATGTTGACTACGGAACCCTTGCTTTAATCTTGCTATCTGCTAGATACGGCCAGAGCAGGACCGATCATTGTGGAGATCTTTGGGGGAGGCCTTTGTCCAGCAGTGGACGTCTTTCTGATATGATATTGACATACTAGTCTCTAACGCCTAAACCAATATGATTTTGTAAGATGCAATGTGTGTACTCTGTTGGTGAGCCTAAATAAATGAATATATTATTTTAACTGCATTAAATGCGTTCTTTTGTAGCAATAACAGCTGAGGAGGACTGAAAATCAGCAGCTTTGCTACCCTCTCATCTCAACTGTATTCTAGCTTTTGCTTATTTACTTTGTTAATTAATTGTGTGATGAATACACATCTTTTTATTTTATTCTGCTAAAATAATTAAAATACAAATGCGTAACTAGATGATGAGATTTGCTATCAATGCACCGTTGAGATTGCGCCGTTCAATCGATAATGTTTGTTTTTGTGTCTGTGGCGATCTATCTCTTTTTGTCTCTCATCGACACTTGTAAAATTACAGGTCATTTTGTTATAGTATAACTGTCTACATATACGGTTACGAAGATGATCAGCATTATTTGATGTTTTTTTTTATGCACAACGTTTTGGTATTTGACCTCAATCACACCTGATGTTAAGTAAAGATGAGGTCGAAGGTGGAAGCTTACTGACCCGGAAACCCCAACACATTTGGAGGACTGGCTATATTGGATGAAGAAGAATGACTCGGTCGGTAAGCATGCCTTAGAAATTGGGACAGTCTGTAGTATTATTAGTCTGTATTAGTAATTAACACTTGACCTCAATCACTGAAGGTAAGGGAAGATGAGGCCGAAGGTGGAAGCATACTGACCCAGACCCAAATATTTGGAACTGGCTATCTTATCTCTGATAACCGGAACACAACAATGCTATTGACATTGCTGCGCTTGGTGGCAGATTTAGATAAAATGGTGGTAGCTAGCCAGGCGGACATTTAAAATTTAAATGGTGTGGATAAAAGAAAAAAACCTCTTTTCTTCAATCACCACGAGAGATGTGAGTGACTACCACCACCACATACCCACAATCATGTAGCAGACAATGCAAAATATTATACATAGACCAGCAATGTATGCCGAATTTTTCTGTGCATTTAGGATAGGGTAATAAGCGCTTAACGACTGCTGCTTTAATCACTTAAGCTTTACATTCGCTAATTAGTATTTAAGTACTGTTTACATAATTGATAATAATAATACAAAATATGTTATTTACTTAAATGAAAGTATATACCAATGCTGTGAATTGGGTGAAAGGAGGAACACACGGAAAACTCCTTGACCAAATATTGGGTCTTTACCTAAGAAATTGGAGTTTTTTTTCTTCGTTAATCATATGTACATATTCCTGCGATTTTCAAATCTATATCCAAATTTGTTTTTTCTTTGGAAAATGGAATATTATTTCAAGGTTTCACATGAAATATTTTTTAATTTCTGGGCTAAATCACATAATAAAAAAAAATTGAACAGAGCTCTTTTCATGTGCTTGCCATAATCATTCCTTAGATTCGCTGAAACTTTTATAAAGCGGTTACTTTTAAAAATTACCGCTGCTTATACATAACTTAATGTTATCCGATAATACACATGTTGTGGTGTTGTTGTAAATGAGAGTCACCACTTATATTTGTATCTGACTGTACTAATGTAGATCAGAGGTATGTTCACTAGTGTATGCAATAAAAGATCAAAACTAAACAAAGTTTAGATAAATTTGGACTTGCCATTCCCAAAAAAAAAAAAGGTTTTGTATGGAGAAAACAGTCTTAATGAAATTCTTCATATAAAACGCCAATTTCGTAGGTAAGGACCTAATATTACACTTTTGATAACATTTTGATGCAAGCGATGCTGTTCTCGGCAGAGTATAGGACCAACCTATCTAGTCCTGTGGCTGTTGCAAGAGACGGCTAAGGGATTACGAATAAAGGCATAATTGGTGTGAAGCTCCCAAAAAATTCTGCGATCGCCAACCCGCTTGCAACGTGGTAATTAAGGCAAATCTTATGGAAAGCGAAGAAAATAAGAGAGACTTATGCCTAGTGGGCTTTTACAGGCTGCTAGTATGATGTGTATTAAAAAAATGAAACACTAGATCCCAATAAATGCCTTTTCACCCAGCAGCAAATCTCTAGATTGTGATTCGGGGAATCAACCACGGCCTGTTAAGCAAACGTATGGCATGAAATCCTACATTTGCCGAACGATAGTAAATAAATCTATTTTTCACTAAGATCACTCATCTCCAGAAAGATTAATATCACCTGGTATTTTGGATGTGGAGCTTAAAATTGCAGTATTTACAGTCTACATAATGATTAACAAAATCTAGATCCACGTTACAGATGCTTTTTTTTATAGAGAACATAGACCGTAGGATAAAATCCTTATAAATCTATGCAAGGTCGCTTGTACGTTCGCTGAGGTCAGGCTACGATCTACGCCGCCGCTACAGCGTAGACGTTGCTACGAGGCGAAAGTTATTAGACCTTTGCTACCAAACATAAAACACATATATTTATGTTAATGTACGTGATATTGAAAAAGATACATATATAGGACACCTAAATTATCATGACCTCTTTTCAAATCTATAAATTTCTCAATAATGAACTACGTGTTCATCATGTTTCTACTGAGGATGAAAGAGGAGTATTAACTAATTAGAGATGATCTTCGAAAAATAAACACGTTAGAAGAACAAAACGTAACGATTAGATTAGCACTACACATTATAAAGAACACCTATTCAACAACACTTAGCAGACTCGCCCCTCGCCCTCCGCACCCTAATCACTATCATCTGCAAATTAATCAGGAGATAAATCATCGACGCGTGCGGGAACCGATCGCGACTATTTCGGTGTAGGCGGAGCGAGTGATTCAGTAGACGATCGTGCCAGTCGAGCGCCGGTCGCCGACGGGTTAACACGTGCGCAGTGCGGGAGAGCGAGCGCTGCGATGGCGCGATGAAGCCAAGCGGGCGCGCGGCGGTGTGCTGGGCTCTGCTGTGGCTGCTGGCCGGCGGGCTGGCTGCGCCGCGCCGCCTCTACTGCGAGCGCGCCGACGTAGCCTGGCGCGCCTACCGCGCCCCCGCCGCCTTCGAAGCCCGTGTGCAATCCCTCGCCAAAGACGCCGCCACCGTCCAGGTCAAACGCGTCTTCCACAAGCAGGGCCACTGGCCCCGCGAGGACTCCACCATACGCCTCAAACTGCCAAAGGACTCACTGGAGTGCACCGGACGTTTCGAAGTGCCGTTAAAAAATAGACGTAACTATATCGTGTTCGCGGAAAGGCGAGACCACACCGCCGTGGCGTTAGGGCCGCCTTTAAAGAGGACTGGGAAGTTGATACGGAGGATCCGTGCGGTCTACAAGCCTGGTTACAGTGAGTGTTTAGTGTTAAGGTGTTGAGGTTACAGCGGTGTGATACGAGCCGTCACGGTCACATGGAATTTGCTGTCGACGGTAAATTTGGAACTATTGAGGTATCATTCAATTATTAACAACCAGGTCACTTGTCTGGCATCAAAGTTAAATATCAATTTCCATGTGGTCACAAAACGCATGCTTGAAACTAACTCGTATCAAAATAAACTTAAACCCTACATTAAACTTACAATTACAATACAATAACATAGTTTAAATGTATAAGATAGCAATAAATTTAACTACAAACAAATGTAGCAGGTGTATCGGAGAAACAAGTAGCTATTATGAGACCATTTTAGGCCCAGGAGTGAATAGTAATCGAGTCTAACGTAGTGTAGCAAAACATACTAAACGCGCACCACTTATGTATGTGCAGACCTCATTTATGCACCCTTCGTAAATGGTCAGTTGGATAAGGAAACAGAAACAAAAGGCCCTGTTGAAGTCATAACTGGAAGCGTCAAGATCAATATCGAAATTATAAAGTATATTAAGATGTATAAGTTTATTGAAACAGGTGTTGATGTTTATAATGATATAATACTTTGTAACTTTATAATCGAACCCATCATCGCTGTTTATACAGTCAGTACCTAATTACTATAATTACAATCGGATATTTATTCTTATAAATAAAACATCACCCCTTTAAATGCTTCACAGAAAACGTAAAATTATTAGTAATTTGCTTTTAAGTATTGCCATGTATTTCAAAATACAGAAACCAATAGTAACGTTATTGTTTATCAATAATTGGGATTCTCTAAGAATCTTCTAAATAATAAACCGAAAGAACAGAACAAGTGCCAGAAAACAATGAAACAGTAGCTCTAAGAGTTCACGTAAGAGTTCGTAACGCTACATTTGACAGCCTGGCTGCGACAGGTCGTAACTAGAGCGTGTAATGACGTCATCTCCATTGAAGTGCCGTCGCTAATACCGTCACATTTAAACATCATCTTAATGTTACAAATTCAAAGAAAAGAACTAACTCTGAATTCGATCGGATTATTTTCAATTGGGGTTATATTGCCTGAAAATATCGATGCATTCATGTGAATGTTTTAAAAAAGTGACACATTCGTTTCGATAGATGATGAACCTCGACTAGTTAGATTCAGAAGCTTAGTTTGAATATTTATTGGACAATTAACCGGGCTATCGGCGGCTGCTCGTCTTTGAAAGTGTGGCGCTTGAATTCTCACGTGTTTACACTAGCCCACGTTGTTAGCAAAATGTTTATCTTTCTGGATATCATCCGTCGTTTTTTCAACTTTTTTCTTTTGTTAATGTTCGTTTCGCTTTCATTATTGGATTGTAAATCTGTCTCGATGAAATTGATGTACGGCGCATTCAGACATTCGACATTGTTAGAGCTATTAAACAACAAATTCTTTAGATTTCTGGCGTTAATGGTTAACAATATTTGTTCATAAATTATTCTTTGCAAATCGTTTAATTGATTACTTATTTTGGTTACGTGACTGCGATATATTTTTGTGTTGAGACATTTTTCGTGTTTATTTTTGCATAAGTAATCTCCATACGTATCTAGGATGTTCGGAGCATCGTTCTCATTTGTATTTTTACTATATAAAAGTGATCTTTTAATTTTTTAATAGCAGCCTAAGCAGTGTCGTTACGGGCTGGCAGCTCTCCATTATTCTTGACTCGGTCCGATGGTTTTACTGTCCTATTAAATATTACATACGTAGTATTATTTTTATTGTACGAGCTTATTCTGCCATTTCTAAGATTTCGAGTTAGTTGAAGTATACTTACGGTTAATTTTTAATGTAAACGTTACATACATACGCATAAAATTTCAATAAAGTTTAGTTTATTTGTTTTGTCGACTTTCGCTTCACCACTACCGTTGCCTATCTGACCGATGATGCCCCAGTCCAAATTTCATTTTTAAAACTGTATTTATTTTAATTTCATATTTTTAGTTGGTATAATTAATAAACCAGTACAATCTTTTTTTTTTACGTTCAATGTTCTCGGCTCATTTTTAAATAGCTGCATTAGATAAACAACTGCTAAAAATGTGTGAAATGTATTTTGTATCTAATTACTTAGAATCGTGCAACTTGATATAAGAGTAGGTACATAAATACATTTTATTGATGATGGCAGTCATCACGTCATTATGGAACATTAGGCGATCACTATGGCCGTCTGTGCAGACCATGTCACCCATCGATCGACCGATGACAATGGTAGGATTATTGGACCGGTGGCCTTGCAATTAACGCGTATATCCGTCGACTGGCAGAGCCGGAACTGACATTACATTATGCGCCACACTGTACTGCGCCCTCTTACCATCTGACGACTTAATTTACTGGAACAGAATATAGATTTATAAGAACTGAAAGCTATCAGAGACTTGAATCCATTGTTCTTGATCATGTTCACGCCATCGTTTCTCTATATTTGATGAATAGCTTTAGAGAAACTTAAATATAAATGATACAGCAAGATAAGAATTAAGTATCTTTAACAAATGTCGTTCTACTTTCTTCACATTTGTTTACATATCACTAATATTACGATTTAATGTAATAATAATTGACAGTAATTACTTCGCGTCTTACTTATTCACACAAATGACTCCAAGCTGTTTACTTTGCGCCCCTCTAAGGTTATCCACATCACTAATATCGCCCCTGTATTACAGTTTCGGTTCTATGCCCGAGTAGATTAATTGTGGACATTTTTCATTGGGGCTCTATATGATGGGATATTGAAATGTTATTGAATCAAATTAGTGTGTCATCAGAGGGATGACTATTCGCATTTTGGAGTACAATAGCTCATTATGAATTTTTGTCACTTACCACCATATATAAAAACATGTTTAATTGATTGATTTCTTCAAACAATCTTTGACTAAAATAACTTTTTGCGATTTTTTTTAAATACCAAATTTATATCAAAGCCATTAACATTTTTATTAAAAAGGGAATTGCTTTATAGCTCTCTCCTCCTAATTAATAAGCAAATTGACGTGACTGCTGTCATTCATCAATACTTATGGTAACACTGTGACTTAGATTAATTTATTGTCAGCCAGAAAAGCAAAGTAATATGAAGAAGAGATTAGACCTACAATATTTTATTTTCACAGATAACATTTCACCCACTGACCATACGATATTATCCTCAGTTTTACAATCTCCACGTCTTAGATCTAAATCCATAATAGTTTCATTACTGTCCGGTTCTCTCGGACCGATATATTCGAATTGTGGAATTTTTATTTGTCACATAATGTCGTCTAGGTATTTTGTGGTTCCCTATTAGACGTCGGGTCGTCTGCGGCTGCGATACGAATGTTTGTAACATTATGATGAAATTAGACTTGCCTTATAGTTTATGTTGTTGTTTTGTTTTATAGTTTATTATTGTTGGTATATAACACACATAAAACCAAATTTATTTTCGGCACGAAATTTCTATTTTTAATAGAATTTTGCATGTATTTGTCAGTCGTACCCCTTGTTCTACTTGTTTTGTATACATAATAATATATAAAATTTATTCCGTTTTACCAGATGATAACTGGGGTGGATTGATTCTTAATTGATTACATTATTGATTACATACATACATAAATAAGGCACGCCTGTTTCTCGTAGGGGTAGGCAGAGACCACAGATTTCCATTTGTTACGATTCTGACACACCTCTTTTGCTTCATTCACTTTCATAAGGTTGTTCATCGCCGATTTGATCATGGTACGTTGGCTGTGGTCTTCCGCTACAAACACTACCATCCACATTCGCTTCGCATATCTCTTTCGCTAGTCTTCTTTCATTCATCCTCTCCACATGTCCAAGCCATCTCAGCATACTTTTTTCAATCTTTGTCACTACGTCTTCTTTCACACTGCTTAACTCCACGAATTACACTATTGTTTTTCAAAGTTACCACACATACTTCTCAATGATCTAATTGCCACCGCATTCAATTCAATTCTTTATTGCATTAATTCTGCTTTCAGTCTTTTTCTGCCATATCCAGCTTTCACTCCCGTAAATCAGTGTTGGAACCAGCACTATATCTTTAAATACGAAATATTATGTTCCTTCTATCTAGATTTGTACCCAAGTGAAGTCTTTACTTAATGATTTTATTTTGTGATGTTAAGTAAAATGTTGTCATTCTAATATAGACCAGTTTTCATTTATGTATAATTTTCAATGTGCTAAACTACATTATTATTACATTATTTCTGACACACCTCTTTTGCTTCATTCACTTTCATAAGGTTGTTCATCGCCGATTTGATCATGGTACGTTGGCTGTGGTCTTCCGCTACAAACACTACCATCCACATTCGCTTCGCATATCTCTTTCGCTAGTCTTCTTTTATTCATCCTCTCCACATGTCCAAGCCATCTCAGCATACTTTTTTCAATCTTTGTCACTACGTCTTCTTTCACACTGCTTAACTCCACGAATTACACTATTGTTTTTCAAAGTTACCACACATACTTCTCAATGATCTAATTGCCACCGCATTCAATTCAATTCTTTATTGCATTAATTCTGCTTTCAGTCTTTTTCTGCCATATCCAGCTTTCACTCCCGTAAATCAGTGTTGGAACCAGCACTATATCTTTAAACACGAAATATTATGTTCCTTCTATCTAGATTTGTACCCAAGTGAAGTCTTTACTTAATGATTTTATTTTGTGATGTTAAGTAAAATGTTGTCATTCTAATATAGACCAGTTTTCATTTGTGTATAATTTTCAATGTGCTAAACTACATTATTACTTCACTTATAAAATTCATTTTTATTTCACAATCAAACAGCAGCGTAATGGTGTGAATATACGTAATTATGTGTCACTCAAAAAACGCTATTAATAATATTTATTACTGCCACAAGTGTTCGTAACTGATTATTATGTTAATTAAAGTTGTCTTAATAAGGATAATAAGTTTAATTTTTAATCTAAAAAAACTTAGATAAGCTCTACAACGGGATTGACCAAATTATTTATTCAGTGTTTGTTTTAATGCAACGTTACTAATGATGTGTCAAAAGTTATTTCTTCACTAATTTCGTATTTGATTTTCTATAGCTGATTCACATAAAATTCACTAATATTATAATATATGTACAAAAGGGCTAGCTTATCTGCAACATTTGATTATTTTTTCTAGCAATATCCTGAGACTTCTTGAATGACGAAAAATATAAACAAACAAAATTACATAAATATTTGCCACAAATAACCTTCATTATCTTTTGTAATGTGATTAGATACATTATAACCTCTGATTATTTTCTTACACCGACTCAAAATAATATGTTAATATAGGCCCTAATCTGTCTACTAACCAAATTTTATCCAAATCCATACAGCCGTTTAGGTGTGAAGAGGTAACGAAACACATAAACATACAAATTCGCATTTATAATATTAATTGGAAGTTGGATGATTCTTCATTTATCTACCATTTAATATGAAACTCTTTCATTGAATTAATTTAGTTTTGAATTAGTAGTAGCTACTACCTGTTTGTAATTCCTAGCAAATCCCTTGACACAAATGCCCATGGACACTTACTCAAATTTATTTTAAATCCCAAAACTTGCAGCTTGCTTGACCTACATTTTACAATTTTTCTTTGCTTCTCTTTCTGCAGTCTTTCTTATTCTTGACCTTTCGGTTATCGGTTTTTCACTTAATTTACGTACACGCGTTCGCGTTGTTGGAGGTCTGATTACTGTTGTTGGGTGGTCGCTAATGTCTCCCCAGTGATTACTGTCATCTGAAGGCCTACCGCAGTTCAGGAAGGTCCTGATGATATGTCATCTGCGATTTATTGATCTTTAGCACGTATAGTTTACATTAAGCAAATACTAATAGCATACTTCTTTCATCTAAACAAGACAATTCGCTATTTTCTTTAGTTCAGAAACTATTCATTACATTTCTATTAACTTCATTCCTCTATTATAAAAAGATGAAGCATAACTTTATAAGCATGTTCTAAGCTATAATAATATAATAAAAATGTTGCGCAAGCTAAAATGATACTTGCAGCTTTGATATATCTGGTATAAGTCTGTTGGGGAACTTTAATTATTTTAATCTATTTTCCATCATCGGTTTAATGAATGCAAATGATAACCTGTGTCAGACATATTGCGTAACTGACCGAGCTTCGGGCTTGTCGCGGTAAAATTTACCATGTGCAAATGTCGAGGGCATAGTGACTACTTCCAAAGTATGAGCGGACAGCGAGCGAGTAGAAAACCCGGATCTTTATAAACGCTATTAATAATAAAATAGATGAGCATGTAACGTAAATGTTAGGGATAGATATCGTTATAAACTAAATCAGTGAAGAAAAAATAGATAGAAAAATACAGTACAGTACAATACAATCATGCACACCAACTCAGCATTAATGGTCAACTCTAAATTAATCAATCGAAGTAGACTCTATAATAATCTTTGGTTACCTTTATGTAAAGCAAAGTTAGTAATTTATGAGACACTGTACAATCATGCTATTATAATTCTATACCTGACAATAATCTAAATACGAAATATTTTAGAGATCATGTTATGTCAAAACAATATAGCAAAAAGGTTTAATACAAAATTAGTGACTACCTGAATGACAATGTCCTTGGTTCATCAAGTTCCACCAGCTCTCAAAATTTATAAAATTGAAATTTTTGATAATAAAAAGGAGAGATCCTCTTGCGCCACTCCCACTGATGAAATTCTTTTCCCAAGCGATAGTAGCTTGTTCATGACAGACAGACAAACGCATAAGCTCTATTATTATTTCCAATAGATTTAAATCATTTTGTATCATATAACGATCCCGATTTCGTTATACACCTATTGCTTGTTAGTAATCCAGCTACTATTTCGTACTACTATTACTATTTCGTAGAAATAAACAAGTATAGAGGTTAATACAATACCGGAAAACAATTTTTCATTTCAATATCTTCCATACTCAACAGTAAATGTATTGTGACCATATCTGAACATGGTATATCTGCCACCAATGCATCGCTACCCGCATTTAACGTAGACCATATTAAAGAGCCCAATTCATATGACATTTAGAATTAATTGGAGGGCGCGCCCGAAATGAGTGAAAATGTCGACCGAGTAATGTATGTTGAAGAAAGCTCACCTTTTTTGTAATTTAGGGGTACTTTGAAATTAATTACAACTTTCTCAAGTCAGGTGTGTTAGTATCCTAGATTTTAAAATAACAGTGGTCAAAAACAAAAAGTAAGTTAAGTTATTTTGCAACTATCAATGTCAATTGTGTATTTATAATACAACTAGGAAGCACTAATAAAATCACGAAGAAGTTAGATTTAGGTATAATCCTAACAATAATCCTACTCCACTTTAAATTGATAGAAATCATAACTAGTCATTTGAAAAAACTCAAATCTCTGCTCTGCTGTGTTCCGTTTTAGGTCATTTCCACGACTTTATTAGCGTAAGCATAACATAAACTTGTCCTGTATCTAATTGTGCAAACAGTTCACTAGCAATAATGACATTTTAAAAGCGCTGAAATCATATTTGGGATAAGATTTTTTTCAATTTAATTTCTTTATTTTTTTATCACCATCGTTTCAGTCTGCGTTTAACATGAAAATATTAATTTCTTTATACATTCATAAATTTTAATTACCACAATTTTCTTTATCCACGTGTCTTTAGATATAGATAATCATAACAGTATCCATATTATGAAATACATCCAGCGTAAGACGTAACCTTTCCCTGGGTGACGAACAAAACTGGAATATTGACAACACATAAAAAAGGCAATGCAAATTTTTCATTATAAAAATGTCTCTCTAAACGACCCAAGTAGGTCGTCTGCCATATCCATCCAGATTACAAAAAGTAATCAATAATATAAAATAAACACAGCACGTACCAGACGGACGGATCGACAGATCGTACACCTTGGCGTCGGCCCATAATAGGTGTGTTGGTTTTTCTAACGATTCGAAAATTAATGTCATTACCTTTATTCAATCAGAAGGATGCTTAAGGAAAATCACTTGCAAATGTCTTTTATACATACCATCTTCTATTCTTGCCATGTTTTTGCATAACACTTCTACTCCTGGAATAGTCCAAGGGAAATATCTTTTTTTATGACGGACTGGAGACGCGTTACAAATACAAATACGTTTAACCATAATCTCACCTGGTGGAATATGTGACGTTTGCACATGAAGCACGTGATCCCAGTAAATGCCTCTTAGACTTGCAAATCGCAAGCTTGTAACATTCCGGGAGCAGCGACGCCGACAAGGAGTTCCATAGCGATCCGTATTGTGACCGAATTAGCAAAACGCTTAGAACTTTTATTCCAAACGTGTCTGTAGATTTTACGGAAAGACTGTAATTGGTGTTTAAATATTGTAATACTTATTTGTCTCTCAAACTCTTCCTTCTCTATAGTTGGTCGTCTTATTTTTCTTATCTTTTGGTTGACTCTTTATTTACTCACCACTTGTCTTATTTGAACATCCTCAGCCGCAATACCATCATTAGTGTCTTCCATCACAATGAGAAAGTATCAGCTGTAATACAATAAATACATTTACTATCTCTGGCTATTCTACTGATTTCTGGTATACCTTCATCTATCACATTAATGATACTGTTTTTAATGAACAAACCTCAGAATGAGGGTGAAAATCAATAGATATAGAAGTAATAACATGGGATAGCAATGCAATGCAGTGATGGCACAATCAGCTTTTGTACCCCCTTGATGCAGTCTGTAGATAAAGAAGTCCATGTTAGGGCCACATTATGCAAGTTGGTGCATAAGATGCTCGAATCTTTCCAAATTCAGTAAACAAGATATTATATAGTGAACGTATAGAAAATATAGTACGCCTTTCACTTATCACTTATGAAAACAGAAAACTTCCTAATTCTTATAACAATATAGGTGATAATGAAACTACAGCTTCTCAACAAACTCTTTGCAAATTCCAAAAATGATGTGACAAGATCAAAAAAAAAACATTTTGATGTTAGTAACAGTTTCCTTTTTTGTAATTTCCACATTTGAGTGTCAGTCGATGATTGACAACAACCCATACAAACTGACATGGATAAGGATAATTTTTCAGGCATTATACTTGAGCTTTCTACAAAAGTAAAATCGTATAATATGCGAGTTTATGCATGATTCTTCGAGACATATTGATTTGTTGATAATAAAATCATTAAGAGCTATGTTCACTATTGGGATAAAGACAGTGTAGATCATCATCATCAGCCCAAAGCCGTCCACTGCTGTACAAAGGCCTCTTCCAAAGATCTCCACAACGATCGGTCCTGCGTTGCCCACATCCAGCGACTTGCCGAAGAGTAGATGATGATAAAGAAATCTTTTATTTGATATAAAGGTCGTTAAGTATGTAGTTAATAAAATAAAAACATTGACATCCATAATTACTTATGAAAACTAATCCATGCCATATCGACAGACGCATAATTAAACAAGACATTCTATTTCGTATCCAAAATTCAGATTATATTGTGTTATTAGTATTCGTTGATAAATTAATTATGAAGCTTTTGTGATGCAGCGAGCGAAGTTAGCGACGTTAAGTTACGTTTACTTTACAAAGTTGCTTTGTATACCTGAATTGGCATTGTTATGTTTAGTTCTTCGGGACTTTCCTAAATTTTTAACTTATTTGTGTTCTAACTTCGAATGTCACTAATTGTCGCTCTCTTTATTTTTAATTGAAAGTGGTCGGTGGCCACTAGTCTCACACAAATTCACCAAATTCGCAAAATTAAAAGGACTGTGTGTCCAGCAGTTGGAAAGTAGGCTATTGACGATGATGATGGTTAAAATATCTTCAACTAATATACTCTCATACTCAACATCAACAACAACAACAACAATCATATATCAACAACTGTAGGTGTAAATATAGCAAAAGTAGTGAAATTTTACAGTATTTAGTTGATAACGCAGGATTAAAGAAATGAAATTTAATTGTTCTAAATGTGGTATATGATGACAGTCCTATTGTTAAAGAAAAGTTTATCACATTTAGTGATTCCTGACATATAGTATCGATGCAATATAATTTACTACATAATTTCAGGTTATTATGGTTATTCAATGTCATGTATAATTAATAAAATTAAAATAATGCTAATTGAAGAAATAAAAATAATATTAATCAAATAAATAAAATAAAAGTATTACAATAAAAGAATGTCAGTCAAATGGATAAACTTCAACAATAGGATTGTACTAAACTAAGTAGCTCTTTTTTTTATATGCACAACACAATTTTGCAGTAAACCTAAACGTCTTTCAGAGATTAAAAATTTTGTTCCTTTATCCAGCGTTACAATTATGTATTAATTCTTCCGTATCTATACTCCTACATCTAAACTTATACCAACAACAACACTATAGAATATAAACATCAAAAACATCCGATTCGCTACAACTTTGCCTTAAAACGTCGTCCTAACTTTATAATTTTAACTTTGTTACGTAACGTCTGAAGTGGTTCGAACTGAAATATTATTTTAGGAGTTCAGAGACCGACCGTTGCGTTCGTGCACAACGTATACTATCGACCTTGTACATCACCAGGTAAAGTTGGTTTTGCAATGTGCCAGTGACGGTGGATGTGTCGTTTTGTTGTCGGAGAGGTGTCATGTGTCGCATATCACTCAACGAGGAGCTTCCTTTTGGACAATAATAAAGAAAAAAGTTGTACGCGGTCCGGATTGAGACGGTTTTAATGTTGTAAAGGTGGGAAAAATGGAATTTTTAAGTTCACCGACTAGTTTCGAACTCTGTTAGAGAATACAACCTGTCGTTACATGTACTGAAATGATACTGATTCCTATTTAATATCGAATGCACATCGGAGTAGGTAGAACAATTTTTCTTACAAGCTAAATTCAACCTTATTACTCGTACGATAGCTATCAAAGTTAATCAAATTGTTATGCTATTCTCTATTCAAACTGAGGAAAAAAGTAAAAATTTAGCATTGAACTACCCAATGCCAATTCTGCGTATTCTCTTATTTTCTCAATTTAATAAGAACGTAAGCCGCGTTAAGATTTAGATTAACTTTTATCTACTTTTAATGTTTGTGTGATGAATATGAACATTTATTCCTGAGTCATGGATGTTTATATAAATATTTATGTATGTTTATCCGTTATCTAGTGTCCATAGTACAAGCTTTGCTTAGTTTGGGACTGGATAATTGGTGTAAGTGTCCGAAATATTTATTTATTATTATTTATTTATTTACCTTTTGTTAAAATGAATACGGCTGAATTTTGCTTGTAAGTTATACCGACCTACCTACTCTGATGACGAGACGACTCCAACAGCCTAAAAATTATGTAACTTTATCGATATCGCGAGTCGGCCAATGAGAAAACGTCAAATTGCCTAGCTAGCGACGAGTCAACCAATCATCATCAGAACTTAATCGATGACGAATGACAAATAATCGAAGATTATTTTATCTACGTCCTAATATGGGTGAAATTCATGTCTTAACATTGCAATTTACGCACACAAAGATGATCGAATTTTCTCTAAGGAAAAAATATTTATGTAGTATATCAACCATCTTGTGTATGTCTAAGGATATTTATTTATTCTCTGGTTTTTCGCGGAACTAAAGTTTGCTGATTTCAGTAGTTCGCGATGCTAGAATTTTCAAAATGGAATTCAGCTACTTTGATAATGTCTGTTTGACATTTTCTCACAAAAACATCTAAATAATTTCGTTAGTATTTGAGCATGCAAATAGTGTCCAAAGGAAAAAAACTATTAAGAATTAGAGTCACGTGTTGCTGGAATCTTCATTTCTCATACGAAAAGACCGTGTCACCTGTGATTATAATTTGTAGCTCAAAAAACTGGATCAAAATAGTGCTTCCAAAATATACAACTCCCATAAATTCAAAGACCACGAAATTATTTAGATGTGTTTTGTGAGAAAGTGTCACGCAGACGAAGATCTTTTAGTCTGTATTCACATTCATATTACACTATCATTGTCACTCTTCTCATCATTCATTCAGATCATTAAGATCCTTAATAATAATTTGATAAGATCCTTGTTATGTTTCATACAAATGCTTACTAAACTGATATTTCGATCGTTGAATACTACGTCAATTTAGCAGACACAGTTGTAACACACTTTATAAGTCAATCGCTGTGTCTACACAGACATGCTTGGAGTAAATGTTTAATATCTCCAGCATGTGACTAGTCCATATAAAGTATTAACACGTATAAATGTGGTTTGAGCCCTTGAAGCTAGACGTAGGTAGACCAACTATTTATGTCTAATTCTGTCTTAAAGCTGCAAATTATCGAAGTAAAACTCAATTTTGAAGTGAAAATATTTTATGAATCAATTAACACTAAAACGGGAGTTGCTGAAGAAATAAACGAAGATTTTAAAGTAAAAAAGAGATAAAGTTCATGTAATGTAACTAAAAATGAAAGTATTAATAAAATGGATAAACTAATACACGATGACATGGAAAAAAAAGAAACCAGTAGCAACCTCAGTCATCCTCATAAAACTCATATTAACACAGACTCATGACAAGTTCATATACTAACGTCAATATGACCAGTAACAAATGCAACTGCAAAACCTACTGTTTCTGGTCGAAGTGGTTCTAACATATTTTTCTCAAGTGCAAAGTTAAATTGGCCGAGCAGTAACGGGCTCGCGACCGAGGTAAGTATGTGTGGCAGAGGCTATAGGGTGCAAAAAGCTGCCGTTTCCATATTAGCTGGTAACGATTATTGCCTGGGCCGAATGCGGAGACGCGGAGATCGTACATTTGTCAACTGATATAATTTGTTTTATATTAGCCTGTAGCATTTTTGTGGAAAGTAGGTGATGGATTTGCTCCTGCCCATCTCGTAGCCACTAAAAATCTGGCTTTATCAACTCCAGACTACTTCAAGCATGAACAAATTCTATGGACTGTTTCGGAACTTCAACAGTTACATTAATAGTCTCTTTGTGGATGAAATTAACAATGGAGTTAGTCAGATAATTGGTTAACTTTTTATCACCAATTAATCAATTAAAGCCAATTGACAAGTATATGTCATCTTAAGTCGTACTTTGAAATAAACACACAAAAGTGAGACGGTATTTATTGTGGGGTCGACTTTTTATGTATTTGTTATTATTCTGTCCATGCTTTTTCCTGAATGAATCCTAATGGCCACCTAAGACTGGTGCCACAGGTGGTATAAAACGTAATATACTAACAGAAAATTATTCTCGTTTACAAACGGGAATGATATAGTAAATAATCACAAACAAGTTGCCTTATTCAAGTCAAAGACTTCCCTTTACCTAGTTGATGGTATCGTAGTAGTACGGGGTTTATTGCGTACGCGCGTCACATCGTCTGGTCACCACCTAATAAGTAAGGTCGGCCTCGACTGTGCGTAGCTGGTGCAAACGTTGGAAATCAGCGACCGTTTAACTTGCTTCACATAATCGTAATGCAGCTCTCACATTAATATATTTATCTTTATAATGTCTTTAAAGTCATGCTTTTTTCATCGTACTTTTGGCGTCTTGCTGCATAGCTGGTTGCAATAATTTTGTTTTTAATTTTGGCGTATAAGAGAGACGATAAATGTACACCGGCGCTTTTTTTTATAGTTGTATAATGTTAAGAAACTACGTAGCACATTAAGTTAATATTGAAGTTACGTGATCTAGTGAATAAATTGGTATAAGTAACTTAAAATATTTAAATTACAGAAGAAAAGAAAAGAGAAAAAAGGGAAGAAAGATGGGACTTTCCAAATTCCAAGGGTCTAGAATTAGTTCTAGTGTTGTGCATTACGTACTCTGCTATTCCGAGTTTAATATCTAGAATATATTCAAAACACACGCTTCAACTTATAGCTTGCATCTCTTTGACGTGATCTAGTCAATCCGACATTTACAGACTTACTATCTTTTACTCGCGATTTAATATGAACTAGTAAGAACATAGCGATAGACAGAACTTATTTTAAGTTGACTATTGGATCAGGTAGGAATTTGTTGCGATTTCATGCCTGAAGAAACATTAATAAAGATTTCAGTAACATAATAAACCTAAATACAAAGCTAATAACTATCGGGATGGTATCATGATTTGCCAGCAATTTATATTTGAGAAACGCAAACATTATAAAGTAGGTAGTCATAAAAATATTCTAGTAACTGAAACACATTTAACCTAACTGAAGTCATCATGAAACGAATTTACACAACCATACTTATAGCATGCTTCAAAATACGATAAAGTTGTCATTACGGTACTGTAAGAATGTTTAAAAATGAAAATCCTTAAAATTATCACAATTTACACCCGTGATCCTTTACTGGGCTATGTTTCGCTCATACTAGAATAACCTGTATCTACTCCCAAGTTGTAATATTCACAGAAATACGTAATTGACACTGCCTGGAACTCGTATTCCTTACACACAATCTTCATCCGTTTGTTGCTACCATGATTCTAAATTCTAAGTAAAATTGGAAAATGTTAGCGCCATATAAGACAATGAATTCGCGTAACCACGAGTTTGTTGTCCCCGGCGTCTAGATATCAAAGGGGTAGACTAAACAATAATCGCTTTGTTAATAAACAAGTCTGCAAAGAAAGGAGTTCGCAGCAGAGACCTGAGACAGATGGACAGATTTATAAATAAGTAATAGAAGAAGACAAATTCTTTACTGTACACAACATAAGCGTACACAGAGCAATAATTTATATATATATACGGTTTTATTGCTTAAACAATAACTACCACCGTATAGCATCTTTGCAGCGGAGCTTTAATTTGATATTTCGATTAGATAATTCAATGACGCCTTAAATTTTATCTTTAAACTTGAGCATGTAACGTTACATTTCATTAGCTGGCTGTAAAATACCTGCATTAGAAATTCATATTAGGATCACAACAATATTAATTAATTGAGTTAGTTTCACTTATAATGCGTGATCGTAACACAGACACACTTTTATTTAAGAATCCTTTTAAACATGTTTCAAAAAAATTGTGAAATTCTGTAGGAAGACTAGAAGTTTTGTGGCCAGACTGAAACGGACGCACGTTAACCAATGCTCATAACTGCATAATAGTGCACCGATTATCCATGTGACTTCCGCTGACGTCCCACTTCAATGGTCAATAGTAAAATGGGACGATGCCCCGCCCACTTAAGATATCCTTATCGCCTCAGCCCCCTACCTCATTCTTAATCTTGGAACTCGAGAATTGATTAACTGTATCGAAAAAGAAGGCTTGCTTGATCTTCAACTTCGACTTCGTTGTGTCTTCTTTTTGATACTCTTTTGTTTTTTTACTTTTTTCGAATTTGTTCCAGATTCGAAATTCTAAACTGTTTTCTAAAATAGGAGCAGTCGTTTTTCGAAGACTAGTATGTCGAGGTCATGGTTACCGACTTCAGTTAATTCCGGGATTGTTTATTCACCGATTTCTCCTATACAAGTTTGCTGAACAGATAGGTGCGAGGAACACGACCCTGTTCCACTTCTAACGGCGCCCAACTTCTTATATTACACCACACCACCTCCATCTACCTCCGGCATCCCATGCGGAATCCATCCAGCACCGGTCGTAATGCTACTACTGACTACCGTGCTTACCCAATATCCTACTTAGGGTAGAACTACATGAAACCAATGTAAATCGGTGTTTAATATCGAGCAATATAGGAACATTCGGGAAATCTGCATGCTATAGTTTCAGCTCATCATAAAGCTCAATCTATATTAAGTTATTTTTAAATTAACTCGTTTCCATCGGCGCCGGCGAAGGAAAACACTTCTGGGAAGATACTTACGTGTGTGCGTTACACAACAGTCAGCTCCATTGAATCATTCTCTAGAATCACCCTGTATTGTTGGCAGGTTTTGTTTTTGAATCACAGATATGTGATCATCCTTGAAATGAGCTGTTCGGTGCACTTCAATGGTTATTTCGTTATTCGAATGAAACTAAGATTTCCAAGACTTTCTTTTAATGCTATGATAACTGAATATTCCTAATATATTGTACAAAGTAATTGAGAGCTACTTTTGTAGATTTATTTTTTGGTCCGAAAGTTATACCAGGGCGGAAGTGCGGAAGGACGCACATTGTAACGTCTTCATCCTACTTACCTTTAAATATGCCGTTGAGTATTGGAACCTTGAATTAAATTGCTTGAAATATGAGGTCTGAATTTAATTTTCCTCCAGCACTGCATTTGGGAGAATAATGGAATACAGTTAATCAAGCCGACAGTTATAGAGTTGGAATTCGAATTTCGGATCTGATTAATTTGTGTCCGACGGCCTTATTTAGCTTTAATAGTAATTATTTCATTGCCATCTTTACCATTTGTCGAATTCGACAGTTGACGAGGAATATTACCATAGAATTTGGACTCCCGCAGTCTACCGCTGTCGAACAGTAAACTTATAGGGTCTTCATGTAACATGAGCTAGTTCACCTTTATCCCTCTTAACTACCACGATTTTAATCAAAACAGTAGAACTGCACTACATACTTCCCAACAAATCACACCATCTATGTACCAACAGTTGGGAGATTGTTCCACAAGCACAATTTCGTTACCTTGATCTCGGTATAGAATCTCTATAGTTTGATTTACACGGTTTTCCTAGAAACCGCCCGCCACAATACATTGACCTGTCTGTTTACATTATATACAATACGGCCCATTTAAAACTTGTAAAGTTATATATATCCAACAGTTTTACGAGAGAATCTAGCCGGACTAACATTCTGCTCTAGATTTTGTATGCAGTAATGTCATTAATTTTTAAAATATTTATTATTTTCCAAGCCAGATCTTTTTTCAGTCGAAGCCTTAAAGTGACCAGTTCAAGTTTCTTGTGACCTAGCTTAAGTTACAGGGTTAGGCAGCAGCATTATTAATGTAGAGCTCCAAGAAATCTTTGATCGCTAATCCGCTTAATCTCCAAATTGTGGTATACATTGCAGCGTTATGTTGCAGTGCAGTTCTAACTTCCATTGACTTGGTATAACCTATTGCAAATTAACTTTTGTTATTTGCTGACCTTATTGCATTTTATATTTTCACTTCGGATTTAGCGGCCTTTATTTATTCCTATTTATTTCGCATTTGAGGGATCTTTTACAACTGTCTTGTTTTCTATTTAGTTCTTTATCGACTATATGTAGTAAAATTTGTAATAGTCTGAATATCGAATGATATTTGCAAACTTTCGCGACTTGTGTACGTAGAACATACGGTTGCATTACTCGTAGTGTAGTTGTTTCTACCCGTATTTAGTCATAAATATATGTTTTATAGATTATCTTCCCATGCCTGATTATTCAATTCATATTGGCAACAAGAATTTTGGCGCCGACATTTAGTTCCTAGAACTATATCTTTACAGCTGTAATCATTGTTCCGTATGTTAGTAGTTATCGATGAAATTATAATGATAAACATTGGAATTTATTCTATCAGCATAGCATGTAGGGTTATCAAAGTCTTTCCACATAGGTTTAGCCAGATGTGCACTTTATGCACTTTACCGCTCTAAAGTATTTAAACACAAGTTTATGTTGTTGTTGAATTTTGCCTTATTGCGCCAGTAGTCAAGCATCTGGCCACATCTTTATTTATTTTGATAAAGCATGATTACCAAGTTCCATTACGTGCTCAACACTAACCCTAGTAATCCCTTGATATTTAATTTTATCACAATCTTATTCCATCATCGAACATCAGCGAAAGATGATCACTTTCTTTTTTGAAGTCAGTTAAAATAACATGACTAATTGAATTGGCAATTAAATTATTTGCAACCCTGTGAGTATGTCTATCTAATCATATCGTTATGATCTTGATTTCATTCCAAAAATTATACTTTGTTGCGAAGGTGATAGGTAACGGAAAACATTCATATACCGAAATATAGCTTTGACATATCATTAAACTCAAGTTGTCTTTATTATTTATAAAAACGAGAAGCCCTCGTGGCGCCGTCACTTCGCTTTATTGACCACTAATTTAAATGGCTTATTCATACGAGTGGTCCAGGTTGTTTGCAATTGGAAAACCGGTGGCTGGGGCTGTCTGAAATCAGGTAGCCACTTGTGACTATTTCAAATTAGAATGTAATATTCTTAGTAGATTATTTTGAAGTGTTACTCGTTGAATTGGAAACGTAATAACAATTACCATCACAAATTACTAATACGCTTATGTTATGTATATCTTCGAAACCAATCGCGATACACACCAACTTAACTGCGAGCCGAGAGATGATTCTATGTCTCGGGGCCAAGTCCCTCGGGGCAGGTTACTATCCACAATAAGGACTATACGTCCCCAACTGTTCGCCTTGACGACTCGCCTCCGCTCGTTTTCGGTGCTATCATTGAGGGGTACTCCCCAACACATCTACTCATCTAGATGTAGATACATCTACTCCTAAATTTCAATTCAAATGCTGTTACTGAAATTTGAAATTTATCCACTTTCTTTATCAACGATATCCACATTTGTGGATATACGGCCAGTAGGTATCCGCTGAGACTACGGCTGGTCTCTATATTTAATCGTAAAATAAAACAAATCATATTATGTATTTGTAATATCAGCATATGCCACGCTTTCATGGCACGCTGTAAGACACAGTCCTATACAAAGACTGATAAATATGTAAATGGGCCTATAAAATATGCCTATAAGTGACTTTAAATATATACATATATCTACGTCTGCTTTGTAGTCCTTTTGACGCATAGCAGACACGCATTACCAATATGTAATTCAGGTATACTTAAAGTTTCCAAAATAAATATTAGTATTAAAAATTTGCGTAAGTCGCCAAATTTATTGCCAATTTTATCACGTGTGCATTTCTGCATATTTCGTAGGGTGAACCGTGGATGTCGCTTCAAGTATTAAACTCGTCGAAAAGGCCGTGACATTAAGAATGTATATGTTTTGTTTATAATATTTTTATTTCTATTCCTCTGTCTCCGGAGTAGATAATCTTCAAGATCGTGGCAGCGTGATTTTTTTTTTGGAAAGAAGATACTCTCGAGGTTGTCCCATTTAAAGTTTTAATAAATCGTTCTCAAGTTTAAGATGACAAGTTGACGCTGGAGATTTTGTTGCATATTACAAACAGTATCAAAAAAAATTGTATTAAGATTGAGACGCGATCTCAATCTCAACATCGATTTATTAATACGGCCCTAAGAGAGCCGAAGATGCACTCAGGACATAGAGAATGGAATCACATTTAAATCCGTTGAGTTTGCAACTTTTTACTAATACTCTAACTTAATAACCGCCTCCGTGGCTCAATGTAAACAACATTGGGTTTACGATTCGAAGGTCGTGGGTTCGATCCCCAGCGGGGTACATGTTTAAGTACTCGGTTTGGTTGGTGGTAGGGTATTTTAAAATGTCCGCCTGGCTAGCTACCACCATCTTATCTAAATCTGCCGCCAAGCAGCAATGTTGATAGCATTGTTGTGTTGTCAGAGATAAGATAGCCAGTCCCCCAAATGTGTTGGAGTTTCCGGGTCAGTACGCTTCCACCTTCACTTAACATCAGGTATGATTGAGGTCAAGTACGAACCCGTCGTGCATAAAAAAAAAAACTTACTACTCGTATAATCATCATCTTCTTGCCCTGGTCCCAATTTATTTGAGGTCGGCGCAGTACTTCTTTCTCCTCCAATCTCCTCTATCAGCCGTTACCGCATCATTCACGCTCTTTTCCTTCATCTCACCCTTAACACAATACATCCATCTTCTCCGTGGTCTTCCTCTTCCTTTCCAACCATCGACATCCATATTCATCACTCTCTTAGTAACATGCGTTTCATCCCTCCTCGTAACATGCCTATACCAAGGCAGACGGTTTCCTTTCAACTTTACTGTCACAAGTGCCACTTTTAAACTCCCTCTTACATACTCATTGCTTATTTTATCCATCCTCTACTCTCCAATCATCAACATCATCAAACATGTATTCCGTCTTACTTATGCTTACTTTCAAGCCACAACTCCCCAGTATTTGTCGCCATTCCTGCCAATCTGCTCTGGACCTCTAGACCATTTTCGGCTACCAGCACAATGTCGTAAAATATTGCCAATTAAAGGTACAGTCGTCAGCACGACGACCGTCACACTACCAATGTAAGCTGACCGCCTGACGCTATCGGGTATGTGAACGCTGCGAGACCTGCTTATACTGGATATGACGATTATATGAAGTGTTTATTTTCTTTGTGTATGGTACTTCTCCACCAACCACTCCCCTTATATTGACAGTATACTGAATAACCTAAAGCTCCTTTTGACCTTTAATGGGACCTTCACCCAGATTCGAGTCCCGGGTCCGGTCCATACATCACACAAAATTATCCCATTATACGCTTGTTAACACTCCACAGTAGAGTTATGATAGCTATTGATGTAGTTAGCCGATTTGCAAGTGTAAATTGTCTTGTTAAATAATCATAAACGTTTATCGTATAGTTTACACTAGACTGGAATATACCAGTCTCTTCCCGAGGGCGTTGTAAAAGGCGCCTAGTTTTCATAGAAAAATAACCGCCAAGTGCGTGTTGGACATGCATCATAACGTGACCAAAGTCTCGTTTTGATCGGGGTAATTAGTCCAGTAAAAATACCCAATTTCTGTGTTGTAACTTCCTATATTCGTATAGTCAGAGATAAGATTCCCAGTCCCCCAAATAAAATGGGGTTTCCGGGTCGTACGCTACCACCTTCGACCTCATCTTCACTTAACATCAGGTGTGTTTGAGGGATAAACCCATCCCATACCCATCAGTAATAGAATAAAAAAATCTGTAACTTGCTTTAGGTATAGTGTAAGTATTAATAATAAAACGTAGAATATTAAATTAAAAATACTACTGTGTGCATTACTGCGTCGCAGAGCTCTTGTAACTAAGTGAAAACTGTACCCTTACTTGGACTAAATCCTATTTTTATATGTATAATTAGTCCTCTTATTGTCCCCATGCAATAGAATAGTCGCGACCATTCATTATACAATAATCTGGCCGCTATTGATCCAGGTTTACCCAAAATTGATTAAGCCAAACCTACATTGTATTGACGCCGCTTTAATTTTCCCATCAGTGTATCTTCTTCATTTCTAGCAAACTCCATCAACAAGTTCCCAACCATCGAGTTTAAACTGAAACAGACAGACATGACGATTCCATTTCTGTAATTTCGCTGTGTCTTTCAAATTAATGCAACGTTTCTTTTTTTTTTGGTACTAAAACGAACTTTCATATAGGTAGATATTACAGTATTACGGTTACCATAAGGGCAATAAAAGCCTTAGTTATAGACCAATAAATATAACTTAATGATGTGCTATATAAAAAGCAATAAGCATGGTAAAAGTTATATGCTTCCATCACGATAGCCATAGACGGTGCAATGACTCTTTCCTGTAACTCACAACGCCAAAAATGCTTGCTTGCTTGTTGCCGTGTCTTTTAAAACAGAAGCACATAATTAATGTAGTACGTTAGTAACAGAAATTTAAAAAACCTTTTATCTATTTATATGATAAACAGCTCGGCGATATTCATAACGTCTATATTCATAACATATAACGTCACCAACTTTATCCATTTTGGATGATCCAAACATTAAAAGTGTAATGCTTGAAACAACAACCACGGTTCACCTTACGAAATATACAGAAAAGCACACGTGACACGCGAACCCATAGCTGATAAAACATTCAATGCTATACATATATGAGATTTTTTTGGTAGAAAGAATACTCATTTTTCTCTGAGAACTCAACGTTGTAAATGAGCAGGGTCAGCAGCAATTTCATTTTTAAATGTAACGTTTATTTACTTATAATATGTATATATAAATAAAGAATTAAATAAATATTTCGGATACTTTACTTAAGTACATATACATAACGGAAAAACATACATAACTATTTAAATAATGATGACCGCCTCCGTGGGTCAATGTAAACAACATGAGGTTTACGAATCGGAGGTCCCGAGTTCGATCCCCAGGGGGGTACACGTTTAGTACTCAGCTTGGTTAGCTTACATGGAATTACGGCGGGTGTTCCGCAAGGCAGTGTAATGGGGCCAGTCTTATATCTGATCTACACATGTGACCTTCCTACCTCAGAAAAAGTTCTTATGGGGACATTTGCCGATGACACTGCAATCTAGCAGTCCATGGCCAACCTGCTATGACTTCTACCATTCTACAGAAAAACCTTGATGACATTTCGAAATGACTTAAAGACTGGCGTATTAAAGCCAATGAAGCGAAATATGTACATGTCACATTTTCCGTTAGACGAGAGACATGCCTTGCAGTCAATCTGAATGGAATACGAATACCTCAATCTGAAGATGTTCGCTACCTGGGAGTATACTTGGACAAACGTCTTACATGGAAAAAGCATATTTTCACTAATAGAAAGGCTCTTAGTCAACAATTACGCAAAATGTACTGGAGGATAGGCCCCAGGTCCCAGCTAACAATGGAGAATAAACTGGTCTACAAATTCATTCTCAAACCCATTTGAACTTATGGACTTCAGCTGTGGGGCACATCAGCAAACTCTAACGTTGAGATATTACAACGCTTCCAATCTAAAATGCCCCGCATGATCGTTATGGCATCTGGGTACATCACGAACACTACACTACATCGTGATTAGAACATTCCAACAGTGAAACAAGAAATACAACAAAAATTTAAGACATACTCAATTCGAATTAGAAATCACCCTAAGAACCTGGCGGCTAGCCTTATGAAGCAGAAATACAAAACTGTCTTCAGTCGTCTCAAGAGAAAACCCCACAGGATCTGCTGAAGTCTCCCTAGTTATGGACGTGCCAATGGGCATAGTCCATCCCTGTCCATAAAATCACTGTCTAACCTCCAGCTGTCAATAAGACAGATTGCAGGATAATAAAGAGATTTAAAAAAAAGTTTGGTTGGTAGTAGGGCATTTTAAATGTCCACCTGGCTATTGTTTTGTTTGTTTCGGTTGCCAGAGATAAGATAGCCAGCCCCCCAAATCAGATAGAGTTTCCGAGTCAGTACGCTTCCAGCTTCGGCGTCATCTTCACTTAACATCATGTGAGATTGAGGTCAAGTGCTATCCCGTTGTGCATAACAAAAAATATTAAAAAACATAAACATCCATGACTCGGGATTAAATGTTCATATTTATCACACAAACATTAACCCCTCGCGATTCGAACAACGAAACAATTCGACCCCGCAACCGTTGATTTCGTAGACAGGGTCACAATCCACTAGACCAATCAGTCGTCACTTACTATATAGCTTATAATAGCGCGGCTTGGTCCACTTTGTATTCAAGATATTCACGTAACTAAGAGATGATGTATTTCCTTGCATCAAAATACTAGTGCAGGCAAACTCGACAAAAAGTGTTGCGCCACGCTTCGTTGCATCGACTATCGATTTCATTCGCACGGTCGACACTAATTATAGTCTGATTAGGGCAAAAACATCTTCTGCCTGACCCGGCGATGTTATAGCAGAAACAATGGTGTTTTTGCATGCCATCAAATAAAATAAGTATCTAATGGTGTCTACTTACTTGGTGTTTAACAATTTAGTGAGTTTTTAGGTTCCGTACTCAAGCGTTACCAAAGAAGTCTTATTACTAAGCGGTGATACCGTCCATGTTTCACAGAAACCCACAGCTTCAGCCTTAATAGGTAGCTAGTTAAAATTGCGTTTTTCTGTGACCTCTGTCATGGCAATTAATAAAATATTACTAATAATAATAAATTTGCATATACACACAGCGCCATCTAGTTCCACACTAAGCAACCAGGCTTGTATTATGGATATCAGGTGGTTGATAAACTACACACAATACATTTTTTTTGTAAATAAATACATATATAAAGGAAAAACGCCCATAACTCGGGAACACACGTCTATATTCATCATACAAATATATGCCCTTAGCGGGAATCGAACCCGCGACCTTATGGTATAGCAGTCAGAGTTTTTAAACACTACACCAAACAGGTCGTCAAAATTGATTAAGCCGAACCTACATTGTATTAACTCCGCTTTAATTCTCTCATCAGTGTTTCTCTTTCATTTCTAGCAAACTCCATCAACAAGTTCCTAACCATCGAACTTAAACTGAAACAGACAGACATGACGATTCCATTTCTGTATATTCAAGTAACCGAAACAAGAAACCTCGACAAAATTAAACATATAGGCTTTACAGTTGGTCTGTTTCCAGTGAATATTAAAACAAACAGTTGATTTACAAAATCTTCCTCTCAATAAATTTGAAGATACTATAAAACAGAAACTCATTAACAAAGCATATTAGAAAAATATCAGACTATTTAGATGATAATCATCCCTGGACATAATCAGATCGTTCGCATGCCAGGCTATTTCACAATTAATAATGTAATATAAAAACCTTTTTGTAATATAACAAGCTTTATGTAAAATCAAAGCCTGATTTTAAAAGAGCAACCCTTCGAGTTTCTTGCTTGTTCTTCTCAGGGGAAAATTGCATTTTGAACAAGCAGGAGCTTAAAAAATGTAAAATTGACTATTTTAAGTGTACTCTGTGTACCTACAAAATAAAGCATTTTTGGCTTTGACTTTGATCATTTAAAACATAATGTAGTAATGTAATAAAACATCTAGTAGCACCTTTTGCACCTGCAAAACGTTCAAAAGCAGAGCTGCATAAATTTTTCGGCTTGTATTTTTATTTCTAAGTAGCTTGTCTATTTTATATGGTGATACGAAACCCTGTGTGTATGACGGACTCGCTCTTGCCCGGGTTTGCTTTTTACTATAATAGTAAAATAAAAAGATTATTATAATAGTAAGATTAATAGGAGTACTATTTCTTGAGAAAATCTGGATACAGTATATCGTTTTAATGATTATAATAAAGTGCATAATTTATAAATTTTAAAATTAATATAATTTTAACTACATGACATAACTTTGGGGGACTGGCTATCTTATCTCTGACAACCGGAACACAACAATGGTATTAGCATTGCTGCTTGGCGGCAGATTTAGATAAGATAGATGAGATAGATAGATACATTTATTTAAGAAGAGATGCCGCTATACAAGTTACATAAAGCTGTCCGTTTTTAACTTTTCTCAAACGGAGATCTTTGCTTGATTAAAATTTTGTAATCTTCAATCAACTCACTATATTCCACATTGTACTTTATTATTATTTCATTTTTAAAAACGTGATGGATTCTTGTAATCTATACTAAAACTAAATACCCATATAGTTGCTAAGACAGTGGAATTTTAAATTGCCAACGTCAAAGAACAACGAAGTATCCGCACATATAAATACATGAATACACAATTATAAACAGCCACGGAGCGTATTAAAAAATATTTGTTATTTAAACTTATATAATCTCACCCATTAAACTGAAGGAATCATTAACAACAGTCATTAGCGTCGCCCCGTCCCGCGACCGCGCTTCCGGTCGCGGTAAAAAACACAGTAGTCACAACAAACGGCGAGACAGACAAAAGTGCCGTAAGTTGAAACGTGACACCTCGTAGGGATGAGCGCTGTCGATTAAAATGTCATCACAAATATCGATAAATTCCTTATTTTACCGATATTGTGAAACCGACATTTTTTTTTTTAATAATTCGGACACTTACACCAATCATCGAGTCCCAACTCAGCAAAGCTTGTACTATGGATACTAGATAACGCATTTATACATAAACATCCATGATTCGGAAATAAATGTTCGTATTCATCACAAAACTTTACCCCTCGCGGGATTAAAACCCGCAACCTATGGTTTCGCTGACAGGGTCATCAATGTCTTAATGAATAAGTATGTGTATATATCTAACGTGTGTATGTTTATATCTATTATTTAGTATCTATTATTTTATATATTTTTGTTTCAATCATTGGTGCACAAAATACGAAATATGCTATCAGGTTTTGGGTTTTTAAATACTTAAATAGCTACTGTTTACCTGCATTTGTGGACCACATTATCTAATTTCTTAATTATGTAATTAAACTGATTGAAATTACTAATTAACGAACACCCAAAACACGTCATTAAGTTTAAGACAGATTATATTGTTCTGTAAACAAATATAAAAGCATCGATAACAAAGATCGTAAAACCACCACATCTCTATTACCAGGGGAGATAAATAAAGATAAATAATAACCAGATTTGTGCTAAATATAGGTTAATTTTTGATGATTGTTTACTATTTTCAGTCCAATTTTTATGAAGGGCGTCGAAGATTCCTGGAGGTGTTTGGAAGTTTATATTAACGGCTTTTGCGTTTTTGTTTACGTAAAAACTAGAGGGTTTTGTCGACTGCTTTGTTATAGGGATATAGATAGATAGATAAGCATTTAATTGCATCCATGTACACACACATAACAAATTTTACATATGTAAAATACAACTAAAACAATAAAGCACAAGTACAGAAACAACCAATATTATGTGTGTGCCGAAGTATACAAAAAGGCTAAGCTCAGGGTATGGATTTGCCCGAGGCGGGCAAAACACTGGTATTCTGCTGAAACCTGAGGGTTTGCCGTGGGACAAATGGAATTGTGAAATGTGTTTGGTGTTATCAAATTAAAACTAACGTTATTGGTAAATGAATATTGTGTAAGATTATTCCCGTAACATATTGGATTCAATTAATAAAACATACCTAATTAAGTTATTGAACCAAATTTATTATTATTATAGAATAAATTGATAACTAATGAAAAATTAAGAAATTATTGCAATTTTCGCTTTCATATTCTATACACGTTATAATTATAATAAAATATGTGTAATAGGTACGTCGATATTATTAAGGCATATTCAAACTAATATAAATTAAATAAATAAATATCTTTGCACATACACACAGCGCCATCTAGTTCCACACTAAGCATATATGCTTGTATTATTAATTAAATGAAAAATATCCATAACTCGGGAACACATTTCTGTATTCATCATACAAACATATGCCCCTAGCGGGATTCGAACCCGCGACCTTTTGGTATAGCAGCAGAGTTTCTAACCAATACATCAAACAGGTCGTCTATTAAATAAATAAAAAACAAATTGGGACCTAATACCCTTTTTTTTTACTCTGAGGAGAAAAATGGGGCATTTTAGGTAAGTGACATAAAAGATAGGTACAACCTAGGTAGCGACCGGGGGGATGTCGTCGCATCGGGCCCTGTCGCGCCTCATACCGCTCGCTGATCGCGGTGTGGGGCTCGACGGGAGGGGAGCTTCTTGTGAGGGGAGGCGGGGCGGGGGACGACCTGGAGCCGCTTATGCGTTCCCAGGTCCTCCCTACTGCCGAGGAAGGTCACCGGGGGGTTTTAGTGGGTAGTCCCGCTCCTGTCATTGGAGCGGGGAGTCCCACATATCCCCGTCGCTGCCCCACAGCGGCGGGTCGAATGCGTAAACGTATTTCCCCTCGAAAAAAAAAAAAGAAGGTACAACCTAGGTAATAACTTTTATTTCACTTACCTAATATGCCGTACTTTTTTCCTTATGGTAAAAAATCTCATCCGGTCTATTTACTTGCAATGTTTATATCCACTTCCTTACACACACACACACACACTAGGCCGTCAAATACATAACACCCGTCGGTTTCGTCAGGGGTTAAAAATGTCCTATCACCAACCAAACCCAGTAACTAAACATGTACCCCGCTGGGAAACGATCCCGCGACCTCCGTTTCGTAAACCTCACGTTGTTTACGTTAAACCACGAACGCGGTTAAACACTGTAAATTTAAAACCATTTATCAACAGTTCATTAATATGAAGCTTAATTGGGAAGATAGTGAATCTTACATTTGCTAAATGTTACAAATTCTAAATTTAGAAAAGCCCCGCGTCTATCTATACTTTGTGAATTTGAATTCGTGTAATGCCCTTGATTGCGCACAACTTTCCCGATCGAACGATAGACGAATTCGATCAAGACATGTTCGATTACCTTTGATGAAACCACCTTTAGTATGGAAGTCCATAAATTTTCGGCTGAATTCGACTATGGTTCGAGAAAATGTATACATCTAGGTAAGTAGGTTTTGGTTGGTGGTAGGGCATTTTAAATGTCCGCCTGGCTAGCAACCACCATCTTATCTAAGTCTGCCGCCAAGCACCAATGTTATTTTTTTTTTTTATATGAGAGGTCGGCAAACGAGCATGCGGGTCACCTGATGGAAAGCAATCACCGCCGCCCATGGACACCCGCAACACCAAAAGGGTCACAGATGCGTTGCCGGCCTTTGAGGAAGGTGTAGGCTCGTTTCTTGAAGGTTCCAATGTCGTACTCGTTCGGGAATACCGCTGCCGGAAGTCCATTCCACAGGGTGGTCGTACGTGGTAAGAAGTTTCTTGAGAAACGTAGTGGTTATACAGGTGTTATAGCATTGTTGTGTTCCGGTTGTCAAAGATAAGATAGCCAGTCCCCCAAATAAAATGGGGTTTAAGGGTCGTACGCTTTCACCTTCGGCCTCATCTTCACTTAACATCAGGTGTGATTGAGGTCAAATGATATCCCGTTGAGCACAAAAAAAAAATTTTGATATCGATTTTAGCTTCATACCTCTAATCATTTCTGATATACTCGTAATGAGTCTTCAGAAAAAGACGGTGTGTTAAAACTAAGGCCTGTATTAATAAACCATTCTCAAGATTGAGAACAGTCTTGTGACTGGTCTCAAGTAAACGTGTTGATTAATAAACCTAACTTGAGACCTGAAAAGCACGTGCATCTCAAGCAGTACTCACTTGAGAGGTGCGCGTATTAATAAACGAAACTCAAGATGATGAGAAGAAAAACTCAAGATTCATTCGCCGCTGAGGCGAATACTTGAGAAGTGATCTCAGCTAAGTAGACCTCAAGATTGATTTATAATTTTACGACCGATTGGTATAGTGGATAGTCACCCTGTCAGCGAAACCAACGGTTGCGGGTTCGAATCCCGCGACGGGTAAATGTTTGTGTGAGGAATATGAACATTTATTCCTGAGTCATGGATGTTTATATAAATATTTATGTATGTTTATCCGTTATCTAGTATCCATAGTACAAGCTTTGCTTAGTTTGGGACTAGATGATTGGTGTAAGTGTACGAAATATATTTCAATTTACTAACCGACTTCATAGTAATCAAATATCTTCTGTACCTGTTGTTTACACCTAAACCTTGCGACTACACCCACTGCCCAGTTTGTAGCACTCCAGCATCGGAAAGGGTGTTAGTGAATTCGAAACAAATTGATGTAGCGGTGTCCGAAATATTTATGATTATTATTATTATAAATTATCAACTGCTTAAGACGCATCTCCGTTGATACAGCCTCAAGACTTGTATTGAGATTGATTTATTAATACGGGCCTAAGAAACATATATGCAAGCAAGCATGGACATAGACCGCTCGGCGATATTCAGCCTAATTATACAATATAATATAATTGTAACCCAAACTTATTTAAAAGAGCAACCCTTGAGTTTCTTGCTCGTTCTTCTCTGGGGAATCTGCTTTGCGAATGAGCAATAATGTCAATACTTTAATAATAAGATAAAAAATGTGACGTTTTCAAGTGATAATTTTTATCCTACGAAATAAATATTTTTTGATTTGATTTCATTTGATGTAATAAGCGCTTCTTAACTTCCGATTTCCTAATTACAGCATTGCTAAAATTAGATTTTCCAAAAATTGGATGATGTAATAATCACTGTACTAAGATACGTCCGGACAACTAAACATACACACACACACACGCCCACAACGTCAAATACATAACTTTTTTTTATGCACAACGGTTTAGCTCTTGATTTTAATATTAAGATAAAAAATGTGACGTTTTCAAGTGATAATCTTTATCCTACGAAATAAATATTTTTTGACTTTGACTTTGACTTTGACTTTATAAACAAAATGCAAAATAATTTTTAATACCGAAGTCACGATGAACTAAACGAATAACAAATAATGTTATTATTACATAGCTCATTAATTTCAGTTTCCATTACCGTCTGTCAGTGACTCAATCGATGCTCACTTGAAATCGGCTCGAGTGCGGATCAACATTCAACATTCATCACAACACTAGCGGGTTACTTATGCTGTTGAGTTATGTTATCAGACTAATATTTCACATTATAATGGCTTAAGGTCATTATCATCATCACTTAGGCCTCTCCCAGGGTGCGCCAATGAATCCCATCTTCTTCTCTGCCTAGGTTAAATCAGTAATCTAGCATGGGGGAGATTCTCACACGTTCGAGATTTTAATGTCAATATACATTAATATAGCTGTCACTTTCACACTTACGAGCAAAAGTGACAAATCTATAAATGTCTATTGTAATCACGAATGAGCAAGAATCAGGATCCAGGAGCAGGCATCACATCTATGTCTTTCACGATTTTATACATACATAACGTCACGACCTTCATCCCAAATGGGGAGGTCAGAGATATCCCAAACAATACTGTTTGCGTGTTCCAAAAGCTTGATAGTTAAAACTACATTCACGGGTCACCGTGCAAGTCTATAGAAGGTCTTTGGTGGAAAGTGTGAACAAAAAGTTTCTATGTCTATGTCTATGAAAGTCCCATTGATTCTTTTTGCGTGCCAAAACTACACATGCAAAATTGTCAAACCTATTGATGTCCATCGACATTGACATCTCGTACGTGGGAGAATCCCCATCCATACTATCCCATACTATGTTTTCCGAGACAGTCCACTATAGGCCCGTTTTCCCCAACAGCTCGTTTTGCGACAGACTGATGTGGCCAGCCACTTTACTACTTCTCTTTTTTTATGATTGACTGGATTTGCCATTGACCAAAATCTCACCTGATAGAAAGTGACGATGTGGTCGAAGATGAAGCGCGCGATCCCAGTACATGCCTATTCACTTTGCTCTTGAAGATCCCAAGGTTGTAGGATTCAGGAACGAGTTAAAACTCGGTCAAGTACGAGTTAAACTCATGACAGATGGTTCCGTACTTCTACACAATATGAACACTCTGATAAACAATTGTAATTGGTGGATATTGATTAAATAGTTGATATTCATTACAAAGTATCTGTGTATTTGTCTGTACATACATGGTAGATCATATCCTTCAGTTCGCAAGCAGGAGAGTTATGCGAACAATTTGTAAACTAATGTAAACTCAAACCGGAACTGCTACAGATTTTTTTCGTTAACGCATCTTTATGACGTTGGTAATATATGACGTAAACACTTGTATCGAATGACGTAGGTATAACAGAATACTTAGCTCACCGTTTTCATAACATTGGGTAATGAGTACTCTGTTAAACTGTAAATCACATTGCGCCTTGGAAATAATAAGTCCTACATTAAAATACTTTTAAAAATAAGCTTCTGATGCTCATCATGTTTATCATCAGATATCCAAAATTTCGTATCTGTCCTATTAACCGTGGACGTGCTCCTTTTTGGGTAGAAAATCCTGACTGCTGCATCAGCTCATTACGAGAATCGTGTTTAACTATCAAAACAAACGCGTATACAAAATGTAGAATTTATTTATTTTTTGAACAAACTTTACAGCACATCCTTATATATTACTTAAAATTAAATTACATAAAACCAATTATAAAGTTTGACATATTACTGTGCAGCCATAAGAATAATAAACAACACTGCGCAGAATTAATTATTACCCCTGTGCATGACACAACACGCGGTAAAACACGGGGAAATTAAAACTAAACGTGCTATCCGTGCTATTTAACCGTTTAGGAGTTAAGGAGTATATATATATTGTCATCAGAACTGAACGAGTTTGCTAAAATTTCAGCTCCTTGGTAAACAGGTAATAGTTCTAATTTTACTTGCAAGAAACGGACAACTTACATACTAATGTTTATAACCTTTAATATATAATATCCTTGGACGTACACACAATGCCATCTAGTTCCACATTAAGCAACTATATGCTTGTGTTGTGGATACCAGATGTTTGATATACTACTTATATACATTTTTTTGTAAGTTTATATGTAAGTTGTCCGTTACTTGCAAGTAGTTAAATCATTATCATCATCATATCAGTCGAAAGACGTCCACTGCTGGACAAAGGCCTCCTCCAAAGATCTCCACAACGATCGGTCCTACGCTGCCTGTATACAGCGGCGTCTCGCGATCTCCAAATCGTCCCTCTACCTCGTGGAGGGCCTGCCCACGCTGCATCTTCCGGCGCGTGGTCGCCACTCAAGAACCTTTCCGCCCATATTGCTTGTAGGCCGATTTTAGAACTGACCAGCGCGACTTTGGTCACTCATATTCGTTTGTTTGTATCTTATACAAATAAATCAAATAAAGACTGCTACCTTCATTGTGTTGCCGACTGTACATAGATCTAAAAAGTTAGTTGGGAACATTTTCGAAAAAGACTGTTGAAACTTTAGAGATAAGGTCACCTTTCGACTGTATACCGTTTGTATTTCTTGTGCAATAAAAAATGAAGAAACTAATTTAAAACGATTTTAAGTTTACCATAATAGTAATAGAAAAATAAATAAATAAATATGCTTAGACATACACACAGCGCCATCTAGTTCCACAGTAAGCAACTATAGGCTTGTGTTGTGGATACCAGATGGTTGATGTTCTACATTAATACATTTTTTTGTAAATAAATACTTATTATAAATGAAAACATCCATAACTCGGGTACACCCGTATTCATCACACAAACATATGCCCCTAACGGGATTCGAACCCGCTACCTCTTGGTATAGTAGTCAGAGTGCAATATATTCTTTTAAATTCGACATTTTGATAATATTTACTAATCACTTTTAGATCAATGTATCCTGCTTGTAGGTATAAAGTTTCATTAGAATCGGTTTACTTATTTAGGATAATTTGGACTTGAAACTTTGTATGGAATGACGTGCGGGATAAACCCGCTTAAATATAGTTAGTAAAGTACGTACATTACAATGTGCTGCTATTTAAATTAAACAATATAAAATAAATAATACAAGTTTATACAACTAATATAAACTTGGGTCTAATACATCTTTATCAATATGTACAATGTGTTTGGTGTAGTGGTTAGAAACTCCACCTGCTATACCAAAAGGTCGCGGGTTTAATTCCTACTAGACACATTATATTTGCATGATGAACAGCTTTTCCGCCAGCGGCTTCGCCTGCGTGAAATAACTTTATCACAGAAATTTGTTCGTCCCGTGGGAACTACTCACTTTATCGGGATAAAAAATATCCTATGTCTTAATCCAGGGTATGTTCTACCTATATACCAAATTTCATCCAAATCCGTTCATCCGTTTTACGGTGATTGAGCAACAAACAAACAAATAAATAAACAAATAAACAAAATCCAAACTTTCGCATTTATTAATATAATATTAGTTAGATACAGACATGTGTTCCCAAGTTATGGAGGTTTTTCATTAATGTGTGTATTTAATTACAAAAAAAAAATATGTATTTGTTTAGTTTATCAACCATTTGGTACCCACAACACAAATCTAGTTGCTTAGTGGCGCTAGATGGCGCTGAGTGTATGTGCAAAGATATTTATTTATTTATTTATTTATTTATTTATATAATATGGCTGAAAGTTATATAAAAAATACATACCTACGAGACGAATATACGAACCTCCTTTTTTTGGGGTCGGTTAATAAAAAAAATATTATATATTATAATGACAAACAGCATGATTTACTTGTATATATTTTTATGAGATTGGTTTAAAAAAAAAATCTATCTCTCTTTCTTATTTATAGATAGATAGATAGATAAAGCCTTTATTTGTTTCCACAGTCACACACATATATTTAGCTTATACATATTGATACACAGATAAGGTAACACATCTACAACAATAACATAATATTGTAACACTAACGAATGTGTGTGCTGCAGCAGTACAAATGGGTCATAGCTCAGTGTATTAGATTGCTCATTGAGCAAAACACTGATTTTCAGCTATCCCCTAATTTATTATTTTTTTAATTATTATTTTGTAAATATAACAATAAATTGTTGAAATACTTCATAGACTTTGATACACAGATATAATTTTTTTATGCACAACGGGTTAGCAGTTAACCTCAATCATATCTGATGTTAAGCGAAGATGAGGCCGATGGTGAAAACGTAGTGATCAGGAAACCCCATCTTATTTTGGAGACTGGCTATCTCTGACAACCTTGTGATAAAGATAAAGATAAAGATAAATTTATTAACATCAAATCTAAGAGTTCAGATAAAAAGGAGAAACCTCAGTAACTCCGTAGACTTCCACGCCCTACATTAGGTCAACCTGTGTTGTAGGTACATGGCTTCACCTCGGATTACATCACCATTAGAAATTGTTATTATTTTAGAAACTATTAATGAAGTACATACTAACAATGCGTACAGAGTGAGTATGAGAATTTAAAAATTAACTTATTCTTCAATATAAAGATAACAATAATAATATATGACAACAGAGATATGACAAATGCAAAGTTTAAACATAATGAATACAGATATTCAACACTCATTCTCCAAATCATTTAAAATTCATCTGTACTGAATGCTTATAGAAAATACTGAACAGATAATATACGAGAATCCACTTATTGAGTGGTTATTTTTATTTAAATATCGATTACGAGAAAGCTTCTGTCGACCACAGATTAATCGTAAATCAGATCTGTTAATACCTATAAACACATTATTAAAATATCTTATACAAATGATTGATTGGCTAATAAAACGTTACGACCAATCAAATCGACGGCTATATAAATAGTGATTTAATAGGTATCAATAGATGCAATGAATGAATAAAATATCTTTGGATTATTGAGTGGTGATTGGCGAAACGCCTCAGTTCTGTAGTGTTCGCTGTAAAATGCCGTAAGTCATTATGCTATGAAAATAGCTGAAGTAAACCAGACTCGCTACTAAAATAGTTGAATCAGTTAAATACATTGAATACCTAAGCGGATCGTTATGTATGGCGGACATTTTCGCTTTTAAAGGAAACTATGCTGTTCAGAGCGTGTTGGTTAGGTTTTGTCATGTTCCTTTGGTTACAATCGAGAAACTCCACGCAGGGCTCCCCTCTAGGTATCGTGGTTTTCTAGAAATGCAGGAAAGACTGTCGAACATAACAATCCGCCTAGGCATTCAATTGAAAAGCTGATTTAACCTGCCTTCGACATAAATACGGCGAGTCTGGGTTACTACAGCCAGTTTCATAGTACAAGGACTTACGGCATTCTGTTAGGGTGAAATACCGCGGACTCAGGTCAGAAACAATCGAGTTATTTCGTCTTATTTTTGAATTTTTACTAGTTAAGTATTAAAAGTTAAGTTATGTTTCGATTAAGCACCATCCACCTTCGGTCTCACCTGCGTGTAACGTTTCTAACCTCCAGTACGGTTGGCTGGAAGGCTCTTTAGAGATAAGGTCACCTTTGTACATATTTTCAGACTGTAATCTGTTTGTACTTCTTGTGCAATAAAGAATAAAGATGTACCTAAATAGCTATATTGATCAATTTGCTGGTGAATTCAGAGGTTTTCATAGTATGATGCGACGCCTTTATTTTTGCATTAATAACTTTAATTCAATATTGTACAGCTAAATGCCTATGTTAATATTTGAAACAAGCATTGGATTTGTTAGAAAATATTACTACAATATCACTGATAATTACCTACCTAGGATCCATGCGTAAAATATAAGGAACTTTAAAATTGTCTATTGGAAGTTAAAGTCGATCTGCTTCTGAAACCAGGCGTTTAACTTGAAATTTTCTCGATGGAAAAAATCCAAAGTTACATCTTAAAATATAAATATCTTTGTGTTGGTAATAATTAAACTATTTTGAGTTACATTTCCAAAAAATATATGCATTGTTCTCGGAATAAGCGGAATGACAGGAATAAATTTACATAACACATGTGATAGAGCTCTGGAGACCTATCGATTCTTTAAGTATCGTAGCAATGGACCGCTTTATAGCTAATGGTTTTCACTTTGATTTTGAAATTTTCATTAAAGCTAACGAAATTATACGATAATTCTATTGTCTACAAAAGAAAAAGCATAATCAAAATCGACCCCATTAATCATTAGAAGCGTTGAAATTTACGCAAGTGGGGCAACATTAACCAATAAATATCCGTCGCTCGCCTCCCCGGAGGGCGTTCGAGCCGTATTGCCACAGTGCTCCTAAAAGAAACAGTACAACCACAACAAACGCCCCAACTCCCATAACTATATTGCCAAATGGTGCAAATTATAATAATCCATACCAATATTATGTCGACCTGTTTGGTGTAGTGGTTAGAAACTCTGACCACTATACCAAAAGGTCGCGGGTTCGAATCCCGCAAGGGGCATAGTTTTGTATGATGAATACGGATACGTGTACCCGAGTTATGGATGTTTTCATTTATAATAAGTATTTATTTACAAAAAAAAAATATTTTGTAGTATATCAACCATCTGGTATCCACAACACAAGCCTATAGTTGCTTAAAGTGGAACTAGATGGCGCTGTGTGTATGTTCAAGGATATTTATGTATTATTTATAAACCAGGTTTCCGTCCGCGACTTCGGTTAAAAATAAGTTATGTTCTTCTCCAAGTTCCAAGCTACCTTTCTGCAAAATTTCAATACAATTGGTTAGGCACTTTAGGCAAGACAGCCGGACAAATATACAAACGCATTTATAAAACGCTACGGGCTGACAGCTAGTTGTTTATAAACATACCCTAAAGAATAGGACATAAATGCTAAGAATGCACGTCATAAAGTATTGCTATTGGTACTCGTAAGTATATCCAGTATCATGGAACTGATTATGCACTTAGTGCACCTAGATCTGTTCGAAGAGTGCAGATAACAGCAATTTAAACTTCACGCGTTTATATATATACATATACGTTATTTTTTAAATTACATATATTGAGATTAGGTAAAAATAGGGTTTATTATGAATTTATTTATCAGTCAGTAAACTACTACCGCGAAAAGAAAGTCATCTGTGGACAAAGAAGTAGTGCAAGAAACCCACAGTATCATTATTATCATATATTATGTTATTTTTTGTAATAAAAAGTACAATGTTCAAATATATTATTATAATTAAAAAATTGGCTACTCTTTTCTTGTATTGATTAGTTGTAGTAATACATTTCATAATAAATTCAAGTTATCTAAGTTCATTGATATAAATATAAGCAAGTAGCTTTCCGCCCGCGGCTTCGCCTGCGTAAAATAACTTTATCGCAGAAATTTGTTTATCCCGCGGGAACTACTCACTTTATCGGGATAAAAAATATCCTATGTCTTAATCCAGGGTATATTTTACCTATGTACCAAATTTCATACAAGTCCTTCCATCCGTTTCGCCGTAATTGAGCAACAAACAAAGAAATAAACAAACAAACATACATCCAAACTTTTCCATTTATAATATTAGTTAGATATCGAGACTACCACATCAGGCGACCACATTTTAATTTTTAACGCACAACCGAGTTAGCTTACCGTTTATCTAATACACTGGGGTATTAGTGTCTTTAATCAGAAGCATCGAGACTATTTTATGGTAGACATAAAAAGTAGGATGTAGGCTTCTTAACTTTGATGACAAACTCAAATTCATGAGATAGTTTCTGAAATAGTCGCCATATAAAAAGAATATAACCATCCCATGTTTTCCCGTGGGCGTCGTTAAACACGATTAAGGGACTTTGCACCAAAAACCTTCGTTTTAAGGTGGGTACTCTCTCGGCCTATTGCGAGGCTTGTTTCAAGCATTGTAAACTTTTCATATTTTAGTTGTATTTAATTGTAGAGCTATTGAATCTACTTACCTAGTAATTTTGTCTATTTTGATAGAAGGCTTATCTTGTTTTTCAACACGCGCGCCAACTAAACCTATCTCATTACGATATCTGTCAATTAAGCGGAATCTCCGGAACTTCAGATAAGGTTTATACTCGTCAACAATACTATTAGTTGGTACTTATACATTAGCTAAACGAAGTATAGAGCTCTAGATCAATAAAGTAAACTGTCGAGACGACACAAAAAAGTTACCCGGTGAATTGATGACGTCAGATTTTGGGCAGTCAGTTCACGAAGCACTCACTCACGTTCAGGTAGATTTACAAATTCTAACTCAGCACAATTTATTTCCTAGCATACAAAATTATTACCTGACTGTAATATTCCATAATGCCCTCTAAAAACCTTTGGTGTAGGCATATCAGCTAAAGAGCAGCAAAACGGCACCAGGGCCAAAACTATGGAGGAGGTCGAATGAAGCTCGTACCGTAGAGGGCTGCCGAGTGCCAGTGATAAGAGTGACTAAAATCTATGAAAGCTTGGAGGTTGTGTCTTCTGAATTTAACAGGAAAATAAACAGGTATACATTAATGTTACCGTTATGCGTGGGATGCGCGCATAATCTCAATTCTTTGGTTCTGGCAGAATTATCAGCGTTGTGGGGTCTCCCTGCAACTTTATACTGAGTCAGATCCAATTCATTGGCCTGGTACAGGGCGCACATAAATTATAAAATTGTCTCGCTTTTTGTTTCTGTGTACCTTGTATTTCTGTCAGCGAATTAAGTTATTCTATTCTATTCTATAATTTAGGGCGACAAGCATGAGTTCGCTGTGCTTACTCATTTTTTTTTTAATAAATAAATAAATATATTTATTTACTACCTTAGCTACAGGGGCGGCTTAAAAACACTGACTGACCTACTACCAACCGAAGCGATTCGATTAGCGAAGTTAAGCAATGTCTGGAACGGTCAGTCTTAGGATGGGTGACCACTAGTGGCATTTTAATACGGGTGTTTTCGTGCTTCAGAGGGTTCGTTAAATGGTCGGTCCCGGTTGTTTTCAATTGAAGGCAATCGTTAAGCCAAGTCGGTGGCCTACAGTTGCAGCTTAAAAACAGTGACTGTCAGGTGGCCACTAGTCTAACACAAATCCACCAATGGGCTCGCGTGGTGGAATATGCCCCAAACCCCCTCTCTCCCAGTAAGAAGGCTGTCCCCAAACAGAGGAGAGGTATAAGGCAGTTGATGATGAGTATACCCTTTAAGTCCGTTAGTGACATAACATTATAATAATAATAATAAATAAATATTTGGGACACTTACACCAATCATCTAGTGCCAAACTAAGCAAAGCTTGTGCTATGGATACTAGATAATGGATAAACATACATAAATATTTATATAAACATCCATGACTCGGGAATAAATGTTCGTATTCATCATACAAACATTTACCCCTCGCGGGATTCGAACCCGCAACCGTTGGTTTCGCTGACAGGGTCACTACCCACTACACCATCCGGTCGTCCCATAGTATATAAAGTGCCGGTAGCTCTCGTTCTCCACTTTATTCACAATCAGGAAATTCGGCCAGAGCCATCGAGACTGGACTGGGCTACAATAGGCATATAATGACGAAGAAAAATTTTTAGCCAATCAGAATCGCCAACACTATGGCCCTACAGAGGAATGTGTCTCAAGTGTCATCATATCACCATCAAACGCTTGGGTATCGTCTGTCTGATATCACTCCATTTCCTGTCTAGTCAGTGTTGCAGACATGTTTATGGTCTGTGAGGCAGTATGTGAATATGTATTTCGCGAAATCTGACACCACCGTTTATGACTTCGTGTTTTTGTGCATTTTTCCGTTAAGTACAATGAAATTCTTCATTCATCATCCGAACAGCCAAGGCATGGAACTCCCTTTCAGCATCAGTCTTTCCTGAATCCTACAACCTTAGGATCTTTAAGAGTAGAGTGAATAGGCATTTACTGGGATCGGCGTGCTTCATCTTCGGCCACATCGTCGCTTTCCATCAAGTGAGATTGTGGTCAAACGCGAATCCATTTTATCATAAAAAACAAACTAAGATACTGCTACTACTACTTCCAAAGTCTATAAATACAAACTTGATTTTTTAAAACTTTTCTATGTAAGTCAAAAAATAAATTAATAATTTTTTATGTAAGTGGCGAAGGATAGAATTTTCAGAATAGCAGTATGAGCTCTACATTAATGTTTTACAATTCATAAACGTTATGCAAGATTTTTTTGTACGAAAATACCAAGGAGGTAAGATTGTACCAATAGTCATTTATTGTAGTAGTGATGGTGATTGTTTTGGTGAACTCTTAGCAATTCTATTATTGTATTCTTAGCAATTCTATTAATAAAAACTCGTGGCGAATAGTAACCCAATAATGCAGTTTTATCTGTCAATATACTCGTATGTAAGGTGCCTTTACTCTACCACTAAAAACACAAAAAAAAAAACGAAAAAGTGTGTGACTCAATTTTAAAATGTTTCAGAATGAATGCCAATAGTAATTAGTTGGAACCAAGAGGTAGGTCAGGGCCAAAACGTAGTGTGCGCCTGCCAACTCCGCTACATCAATTTGTTTCGAATTTACGAACACTCTTTCCGATACTGGAGTGCCACAAACTGAGGCAGTGGGTGTAGTCGCAAGGTTTAGGTGTAAACAACAGGTACAGAAGATATTTGATTACTATGAAGTCGGTTAGTAAATTGAAATAATAATAAATAAGTAATAATATAAGGTATTTATTATCATTAATAATTAAATATTTCGAACACTTACACCAATCATCTAGTCCCAAACTAAGCAAAGCTTGTACTATGGATACTAGATAACGGATAAACATACCTACACAAATATATATATAAACATCCATGACTCAGGAATAAATGTTCATATTTTTCACAGAAACATTTACCCGTCGCGGGATTCGAACCCGCAACCGTTGGTTTCGCTGACAGGGTCACTATCCACTACACCAATCGTCGGTACACATAAAAAAACACTTAAAATGGATGAATAAGAAAAAAAAATTCTTTTTTTATGCGCCACATTTGGTCCGTGGGAACACGGTGAGACATGTTGCGAAAACAATGGTCGCTGGTTCAAACCGGTGTACGGCGTCAGTTAGTGCTAATTACTTTAGCACTGCGATTTAACAGCAGTTTCGTAGGTACCGTCTACATATTACGTCATCCATCGCCACCAGGTGGTAGCCTTTTCTGAAAAGTGGCAGATGTTAAAATTAGAATTGTACCTAAAGAGTCGGATTCAGGAATGCGCCTTTTGCACATTTAAAAGAAAATGTAAGGAATGGCTTTTATGCAAACAGAAGTCTTCCAGTAACTGGGCCTCTGTGAAGTATGACTTGCCGGCCAGTTCTATTTTTTAAGATTTTGTTCGTGAGATTGACTTTCTAATTTTTTTTTATGATTAACTGGATACTCATTTGACCACAATCTCACCTGATAGGAAGTGATGATGTGGCCGAAGATGAAGCACGCGATCTCAGTAGATGCCTATTCGTCCTACTTTTGAAGATCCCAAGGTTGTAGGATTCAGGAAAGACTGACGCCGGAAGGGAGTTCCATGCCTTGTCTGTTCGCATTATGAATGAAGAGTCGAACCACTTAGTGCGAATGTTCGGTATGTTCGGTATGTGAACTACATACGGGTGGAATTGTGTAGGAATTGTAGGTGTCTTTCGCCAATTGTTATTATTTCAAAATTCTTATTTCTCCTAAGTTTTCGTCATATAATGATTGCTTGCATGTAGCTTGTAGCCAATAGTATTGTAGTGTGCAACAACTGCTGACGTGTTATGCGTTCTGTTATCAGTGAATGCACGAGGTGGAGACTGAATAACAGCTATTTTGCTGAGGCTCCAACCTATTTGTCCACTAAGTTAGAAAATTTAACTATAATTAATGATCATGTACTATAATTTTTTTAAGTTGATGAATAAATATCTTTTTATTTTATTTATTTTGATAAGTCCATTTTGAGTGTAATTGACGGGTTATGGCACATTTAAAATTGTAATGATTAATAGAGAAGTGATGTATTTATTTAAAAACAGTAACAAATAAAAAGATGGAATTTAAATATAAACTAGAACAAATGTAAAAAATTCGGGCCGCGAGGCAAGGTACCCAAAACGCTGGCGGCGTTTCCTCGTTGTATGCAGATACTTAAGCGTTGGGCGAGGAAACAACCAGCTCTCGGGTCACCAGTGACATCGACTAAGCGCTTTGAAATATCAAAGAAAAATATTAATTGATTATGTACATAGTTATTAATAGTAGATAAATATAGATTTGTCAAAGCATGCTCAAAAGGCAGAATGTAATGGGCTGTATTTTTAATATTGAAACACCATTGTGTATCTATATTCTGTCAAAATAAATAATTTAAATTTGACACATCGCGTTTTGGTATCAGAGGGCGGAGTGTGAGTTTTGACTCGATTTAACTTTAGTACCGCGTTCATATTACGTGACGATTTGTATGGAGAAATGTGCAGAGCCTCTAGCGGATAGTTTGCGAAACGATTTTTTTCATAGATACTTTTTGCGTAAACGCGAACGCGATGGTAAAGTTAAAAAAAGAACCATGTGAATCAACCGCCAAATCTCGGAGATATCGGTGTACATACATAAAAAAAAAATACGCCCCGAATACAGAACCTCCCCCTTTTTTGAAGTCGGTTAAAAACGAGACAAAACACACTTTTTTGAAATTGACTGTTTGACAGAGATGCCAGACGATGGGCACCTCCCATTTATGTTTGATTGCAGTTTGGTTCCTGGACCACGACAAGAGGATTAATGCCGTCTCCATTTCGCTTTCTGCTATCAGAGATCCCACGGCATGTGGTCGAAAACCGCGTAACACACAATCTCCAAAAGGGCCGGCCGTATATTACGTAAGGCATGGTGGCTGTGTTGTGTATCGATCACAATCCGTCCTTTGATAAATAACGTGTAACGAGAAGGGTATGTCAAGCCGAAATATATGAACTATAAATAAATAAATATGTTTGCACATACACACAGCGCCATCTAGTTCCACACTAAGCAACTAGGCTTGTATTATGGATACCAGATGGTTGATATTTTTTTTTATATTTTTTATATTTCGGAAACTTCACCTCACCAATCATCTAGTCCCACTAAGCAAAGCTTGTACTATGGATACTAGATAACGGATAAACATTAAACATCCATGACTCGAGAATAAATGTTCGTATTCATCACACAAACATTTACCCCTCGCGGGATTCGAACCCGCAACCGTTGGTTTCGCTGACAGGGTCACTATCCATAGATGGACCTAACATACTATATTAAAGGCAAAAAAACTTCGAAACGGAAAAACAATTAGAAAACGTATCCCAACTAATCCCAACTATCCCAACTAATATTATAATTGCGAAAGTTTGTGTGTGTGTGTCTGTATGTATGTATGTTACCTCTTCACACCTATACGGCTAGACGGATTTGGATGAAATTTGAGGGGTAGACGCAGAGAAAGCATTATTTGATTTTGATTTAATGCACCACATATCAATGCCATAATATGCACATCACTGGTGACACACATTGATTAAAGACTTTTGTCTTATATATTTTTAATACCACTATATATGGGATAAAAAGTATTCTATATCTTCATTTCAGTTTCGCCTTGATTGAACAACAAACAAACTTTTGCATATAATTTATAGTTGAATGCATAAAGAATTTAAGTATTTAGGGACCAAAAAACCATCACTATAGACATTTTTTTTTTTATTGTATTGCTTTTTACCATAAAAATGTTCTCATAACACTCGGGATCAAGACGAATCGAACGACACCTTACACTTCAAAATCGGTCAAGCCGTTACATATAAATAAATAGTTACATATATACCTTGTGTACCATTTGAGGTACAGATACACATACAACTCTATTATAAGTTGGAACAGTACTTAATTTTTATTTTTATTACTTTGAAATTAAGCTACATTTTGTAAGAATAACACTAAGCAGAATGATTGTTGCGTCGAATATTTTTGTATGTGTTTCTGTAATATGCAAATAAACGATTTATCTATCTATCTATCTATCTATCTATCTATCTATCTATCTATCTACCTCCAAAACATTACCCTTCTTCCTGGGACAGTCAGGTAAGGTAAAACGGTAGTTATACTAGTAGTTTATACTTTATTTTAAAAAAAAGGAACAACAATGATCCTGTGGGTTTCTTGCGCCGCTTCTTTTCCCACAGATGATTTCCCTTTCCGAAGCGGTAGTAGCTTGGACATACCTACCGACAGATAAATGCAATAAACTTTTTTTATTTCCAGTAGATTTAAATTGACATTCAACAAATGATATCATGTATCTTACGTTGAAATAAATGCTTGAAGTTTGAAGTTTGAAGGTACTTAAACTTGACAAATTAAAGTGATTTCAAAATTATAAAGGTATAGCATTACCCTGCAAAATTCTGTTAATGTACCGCGGGGTACCATTCGTCGGGCTAGCACGACCCATAGTTTCAGTTCAATAGAAACTAGTCATGCTATTCCCGCTCACGTTCGTCATTGCTCCCGGGGAGCAAGAAAGGCGTGACAGTATTTACCTATTAAATTTTTTATTTATTAACCGATATAAATAAAGAGATGATGCCAGGTGTAAGCGCGCAGGTGCGGCCACGCCCACCGGCGCCTGCGAAGCGCGGGTTAGGGTTCAGTTTGTCTAATGGAAATCAGTTTTAAGACGATTTTTAAGATTTTTAAACTATTATAATAGTTACATGCAAATCATTATTTTTTTCTATCAATATTTGTAGTAGCTTCCGTTCGAGAACTTTCTTGTATGTTCCCAGGAAAAAGCTTAGGTCCTTCTGCGCCATTTCAACTTAACTTCTTAGAGAGTCGATGGCAATAATATCAATTTCTTGAGGACCAATATGCGGCCACGCATATGGCATTGTCTGTGGTATCGTACAAGTGTCTGTCCTGTGACGTACAAGTATCGAAACATGCACACACACCTTTCAACTTTTGTTATGCAAGAAATCAAGTGTTTTTGATTTTCCAAAACTATCCTGTAGAATGGCGTGAATTGGGGGGAGCAGCGCGATCCACCTACGGGACCCTAGCGGGATTTGAACCCGCGACGTTTTAGTATAGCACTAGGGTCTCTAACCATTACACCAACCAAGTCGTCCTAATGACAAAATAGTGGGACATAAAAAAAATACTGAACTGAATTTGAGCACTGAACGGAACTCAGCGTAATTTTTTTTTTATTAAAAACTGGTATCGCGTTTGACTACAATCTCACCTGATGGAAAGTGACGATGTTGCCGAAGATGTATCACGCGCACCCAGTAAATGCCTCTCTAGACTTGAAGATTCCAAGGTTGTAAGTGTCGGGAAAAACCGACGCGGGCAGTGAGTTCCATACCTTAGCAGTCCACATTATAAATGATGAAGCAAAGAGCTTAGTGCGGATGTTCAGTATGTTGACAACATATGGATGGAAACCCTCCCCGCGCCTGGTCGTCCGAAGATGGTAAGGGGACGGTGGAATAAGATCGTGCAATTCCATCGCATACTCACCGAAATGTATCCATGTAAAACACTGAAAGGCATGCGACCCTACGGCGGTGTTCAAGGCTTTGCACTTTGCCGGTAACCGTTGAGTCATCGCCTATGGGTCTTATGGCGCGTCGTTCCACAGAATCGAGTGCAGCCAGTTGGTACTTGGCTAATCCGTCCCAGAGTAAAGCTCCAGCAGCTGCTTTGGTGTGAAATATCGCCTGACCTTAGAGAGAAATTAATACGGGCCTAATAGTCCGAATAAACCAGCTCTGATATACAGACAAACAGATAAGGCTAAACTAAGGATTCCTATTCAGACTAAGGAACCTTAAAAACATAATGAATGAATGATCGACGCTTTCTATTAACAAAAATTATACGGAACCAGTGAAAAAAGGTCGAGTAAGTGGTATCTAAAGATAGGATGGCATTGTTTAATGAGGAATGTCGAAGAAAGATGTTAGTCGTCACCCCCGACCGACCATCAACCGAGGACGGGGCGATGATAGACTAGACAGTCTAGTTCTCCTCTCTAGAACACCACAACATAGCACAAACACGCTTGTTTCATTTAATGTATGTGCTTCAATTCTGTCAACTAATTGAGGTATGAGTGAGGCGGGGTACCGCATTCCGATTGGTCCTACCAAGGTTGTTGTTTACGTGACCTTGACACAGCCAATCAGAGCGTCATAGCTGACAGGGACTATCCAATAAGTTCTTTTACTCTTTTAATACCGTATCAAAATCAAATCAAAATTTATTTTATTTCAAATTATCACCTAAATTTAAATTTACTGCTCATCCACAAAGCTGACTCCCCAGAGAAGAACGAGCAAGAAACTCAAGGGTAGCTCTTTTTAAACAGTTTATGGGTTACAATTTGTGATTTGACAATCAGAGGAAAATATATGTTATATGAATAATATATTTATGCCCATGCTTGCTTATCATCCAAATAGTCAGTGATTTTATAATAGCCTTTTGCTATATATTGCTTATGCATATCTGTTTCATGATTGTTTTAAATTTATTTAAAGGCAAATTTTGAATGTCTACTTTAACCTTATTATAAATGCGTATTAATTGCCATTTAAAGGATTCGCCTATCACTATTTTCACTGAATAAGGTTACAATACAATATAACTGTATTTTCTTTTCTGTTGTGCAATAAAATACAGTTTCAGAAAAGTGGTAAGAATAGAATGTACAATTTGGTGACCTTATCATGATCTCTTCGAAAGCGATCTCTTCCAGGAAACCTTTGGGTATAAGGACAGTACATATGAAACAGGTAGGTAAAAATATATTCTTTTTTGCATATAACAAATTCTTATAAATGTATTGCGATGCCATTGTTAAGATATTAATTTCCTTGAACTTATCTATAAGAGACACTCTAAGTCCTAATTTATGAATGGCACGAATAGTCAATAACGGAACGAATTAAAAAACCTAATGCCATTATAACCAATATATAATACAAGTAGGTATACTCTAAATTGTCAAATGTTTAAATGTATTATATCGCTCATTATCAAGATTGACTCTTCTTGTTGAATATTATTTTCTGGGTGCTTTTTCCTTTTTTTTTTTCAAAATAACCATGCTGCAATTTTGATTTTTAACAAAACTATATTATGCAATCAAATTGAATATGTTATATACAATTAATAGTAGGTTCAAATACCACAAATCAGTCAAGCGCGAGTAGCACTCGAGCCCTGAGGGATAAATCTCTGTATGACGTGTTCCGATTTGCGTGCGGTTGTTTCTAAACAATGAGACAAGTTAATAAGACAAAAACCATGTTTGATGAAAATCGGTTAAGCCGTTTCGTAAATATTATAATTATTTGGTGTATAATTATTTATGACTTTTTAAACCCTCTTAAATTAGTTAGTTAGGGTTAGCACTTAAATCCTGGCCTCAATCAATCAATTAATGAGGCAGGTTACCATAAAAATTGTCTTGTGTTGACTCTGTCAGATCTGACAATAATAAAATGAATTGAAATTTCACCACCAGTTTCAGAACTCAACACTTCATAAAAGTAATCAAACTCATTAAACACTATGGTAATTTCACACATTCGCGCAACGGTTTTGTGCGCTGCGCGTGCGCCGGGTAAGCGTTAAGCAGCTGCGCTTGCATCTGCCGCTGACACGCGCCGTGGAATCCGAAATGCAATTTTTTACCCTTTTTTTAAAAGATCGTGGCCTTGGTAGTGAAGTGCAAGGTGCAAGTATCAGGTCAACTTTTTGATGAAACTATTTCGCTTGTGAAAGCTTTTATACACTTGATAGTATTAGACCCTTACCTATGAAATTGGTGTTTTGTATGAAGAATTTCATTAAGACTGTTTTCTCCATACAAACATTTTTGATTTTTTTTTGGGAACGGCAAATCCAAATTTAGCTAAACTTTGTGTGTATTATCGGATAACATTAAGTTAAGTATAGGCAGCGTTAATTTTTAAAAGTAACCGCTTTATAAAAGTTTCAGCGAAACTATATGATTATGGCAAGCACATGAAAATAGCTCTGTTCAAATTTTTTTTTTTATGCGGTTTCGCCCAGAAATTAAAAAATATTTCATGTGAAACCTTAAAATATTATTCTATTTTCCAAATAAAAAACAAATTTGGATGTAGCTTTGAAAATCGCAGGAATTGGTACATATGATTAACGAAGAAAAAACTCCAATTTCATAGGTTAAGGCACAATATTATTAAGGCTGAAGTATGTTTTGGTGTCAGGTAAACGTGGGTTGGGGCTCCCCCAGACAGTGACTGCGTATAGTCGATGATTGAGCTATCTGACCTATGTCCAGCAGAGTAGAATCGGTTAATGATGATAACATTTAGAGACAACCACACAACAAATTTTATATTTCTGCCTGTGATTGCAAATGTCAGTCGTCGCTTCCTTAGACATACACACAGCGTCATCTAGTTCTACAGTAAGCAACTATAAGCTTGTGTTGTGGATACCAGATGGTTGATATACTACATAAATACATTTTTTTTAATAAATACTTATACTTATTATAAATGAAAACTCGGGTACACATGTCCGTATTCATCACACAAACTTATTCGCCTTGCGGGATTCGAACCCGCAACCTTTTGGTATAGTGGTCAGAGTTGCTAACCACTACACCAAACAGGTCGTCGCTAATAACTAATTGAAAACGAATTTCAAACTGTGCTACTAGTGCTTCATAAAAATCTAAGCATTGCTTTTAGAACTAAAGACAAATGACTGCCAACTTGCTTACTATCTGTAGATTTGACGACGAAAAGTACATAATGAAGAAGGTGCTCCAAATCCTAATCTACTTTGGAAGGTGATAGAATTATGTACAGTTGTTTGAAATAAATTAGCCAGTCCCTCCAATATGTTGCCAGCACCGGAATTAGCATGCTTCTACCTTCGCCTTCTTTATCACTTTTCATCATTTGATGTAGGTCATTAGATTTAGGTCAAACGCTAATCTGTTGTGAATAAAATAAGTAAGAATATACAAGAAAGTTAGTAGCTGCTGTTTTTTTTTTGCAGTCAACAATTCTATGCAGATTGCTGGCTGATAGTTTTAATCATAAAGAAAAGAGAAAGAAAGAAAGAAAGAAAAACATTTATTCAGCTTACAATGGGCATGTACATGAAAATTTTTTTGAGAAATTTAAACTAAATCATAATAATGCAAGCTGACATAGGTTCCAGCTCAGCATAATGCTGTGGCAAGAACCATATAATACCGAGTGTATTAATTCTGTGCCACAGCGCTGATTTTCAGCTGGCACCTTTGTAGGAGGTTAGGCGCTCATAGAATAATTTAAAAGAAAAAAAAAAACAAAGAAATATAATAATCGACTCCACATATTGTGTACTTATTTTACACATACATAACTTATTCCAGGAAACAGACAGACAGACATAAAATAAACTACACATTTCAGGTACCTAATAAAGGTATACAAACAGTTATAATTTAACAGGGGGCGCAATACTATCATTAAGTAATATTAAATGAGGTACTTAGTTACACCGTCAAGTTGCCGTCTCAAAGCAATCTCTTTTATTACTTTCCTGAAACGTGATATAGATTGTAGGTTGCGTAGTGGTGGTGGAATGTCATTCCAAATCTTGGAGGCGGCGTACTTAAAACTACCTCGAAATGTCGTTGTTCTGTGACGCGGTACAACAAGGTGGCCAGGCGGGATCGCGTAGACCAAGTAAGTTTTTCAATTAAGTATGGCGGTAAGCGGCTCTTTATTATTCCGAAGAGAAGTGTGGCTAGATGAACATACCGCCGTGAGGACATATTTAGTATGTTTGCCTGATTTATATATGGCGATACATGACTTCTAGGAGGAACGTTGAAACAAAACCTGGTACATGCATTCTGAACGCGCTGTACTAAAGCTTTAGTTTTCACCAGTAATCGTGGTCCATATACTGTATCACCGTAATTCAGCTTGGATAATACAAGAGAATCCGTTAAACGGATCCTGAGTTTAACACTTATATAATCACGTATTCTGTAAAGTACTTTAAGGCGATAGAAGCAATTACGAACCACTTCAAGCATGTGGGATTCGAAACGTAGTTCAGAAGTAATAATTAAACAAGTTTCGGCAATTTAACTAATGATTGACGAAATGCCTTTTAGAATAGTATAACATATTTTATTAACGTAATTATCGTTATGTACAATCTGTCTTAAAAGTACGAAATTATAAGTAAAGAAGCTACACTTGTTTAAGACTCTTCAGTTGTCGGTTACAACAATAAATTTCCATCCAAAGTTGATGTCGAGAAATCCTTATAGGATAATGATAAAATTCTTTGAGATCCAATTAGGTCGCCTACAGCGATCGTAGTTAACAACAACACAAGTCCAAAGACCGAGATGACAGCAATAACAACTAGAAACTTTTTAAATATTCCTCTTAAAGCAGAATATAAATCATGAAAAAGTTAATGCGCAGTTCGTAACATACCTAGTTGTTACTGTAAAATCCCTATAGACGTTGCATATAAAACTTCACCTACTATTAACGCAGAGGCGTACGTAATCCAGACCCTAGAAAAAAGTAGGTACCAGGCAACTAGAAGTGTCAAGAGTAAATTTCACAATGGAAACTGAAGTGAGTGCAGTGAATACGAAAAGTGTTGAGGCGAGTAGTAAAATCCGGGTATAGTAGAGTGGTGTTGGGCCGAGTCAATAAACTTGGCTGGGCGGGCGTAGCTCAAAATAGCAAGCGGGCGAGACGGCGCGTCGGGTACAGTCGGCAGCAACAGAGAGCTATTACCAATTTTTATGACGAGCCCATCAAATCAATGATAGATAAGCGTTAATTTTTCATAACTAAAAACAAATTAGTTCAGTACTCCCGAGTTGAGTAAGTAATTTTAAATGTGTGATAGTATCTACGTTTTGATGATAACATTCCAAATCACACTGTAATTCTTAGTGAATTAACTATAATAACAAATAAACTTGAGAAGAATAGAATGAAAAACTTAAAAATGAATTTTAAACAAATTCAATTTGTGTACACTATACGTCTGATTCAGAAAATAATCCAGACAACATAATTTTATATCAACTAGCGTGAATTGCGTCTATACGAATCTATTTGTCACTGGTAGCCGTAGAAATGACTTATCCGTCTTCACGTAAAAATAATGTGATAAAATCTGGAATTTACAACATTTTTCATCTTTAAAACATCACAACGGGTAAAGTCTCTGATTTCCACTTAGATATAGGATAGATCGTCTTATACTTGGCTTAGAAGGGCAAAGTTTACTCCTTCAATTCAATTCAATTTGTGTACACTATACGTCTGATTCAGAAAATAATCCAGACAACATAATTTTATATCAACTAGCGTGAATTGCGTCTATACGAATCTATTTGTCACTGGTAGCCGTAGAAATGACTTATCCGTCTTCACGTAAAAATAATGTGATAAAATCTTGAATTTACAACATTTTTCATCTTTAAAACATCACAACGGGTAAAGTCTCTGATTTCCACTTAGATATAGGATAGATCGTCTTATACTTGGCTTAGAAGGGCAAAGTTTACTCCTTCTACTCATTATCAGCTCTATGAATTTCTTAAACTTGTATCTTGGGTCAAGCACATTCTGTATTCTAAAGATAAATAACATAGACAATAGTACTTCATCCAGTTGTGAATTAATGTCCAAGCTTGAGATCCAGTAAACAGCCGCTGGGTAAGTTCTACTGTTCTTTCAAGCCGGTGGGGAAATGCATGCTTTTTTTCTTTTATGATTAACTGGATTCGCGTTTGACCACAATCTCACCTGATGGAAAGTGACGATGTGGTCGGAGATGAAGCACGCGATCTCAGTAAATGCCTATTCACTCTGCTCTTGAAGATCCCAAGGTTGTAGGATTTAGGAAAGACTGACGCCGGAAGGGAGTTCCATGCCTTGGCTGTTCGGATGATGAATGAAGAATCGAACTTCTTAGTGCGAATGTTCGGTATATTAACTATATACGGGTGGAATCCCTCCCCACGCCTAGTGGTCCGAAGATGGAAGAGTGACGGCGGAATAACAAGCCTGCTTGGGCATTCATCCATAATGTAACAGGCGTCTGCTCCACCGCATTGCAGTGGCATGCCGGTGAGTCTTTGAGGCCCCACTGGTAGGGGTGAAGTAACCCAAAGTTCCTTTACCACAAATAAATTATTGTTTCTCTGCTCTCCAGTAGACCAGCGTTTTCATTTCCAGGATTCAAAACTTTTATTTCGACCGGTTTCTAGACAGACTTTCAGTAGTAGATAGATATTATGTTTCCATATCGGCAAATGGGATATTGCGAAGTAAGTATAATAATCAATTTGGCTACATTTGTGCAAAAGATTGTGGAATTTATAAAGTGAAGTTGTTTCCACTCTCATCCATCATATATTCTCACACCAAAATACACTTAGAAATAAACTAATTTTCCCTTGAGATAGAAATCTGTATAAAGTTTCAGTAGGCATCAGTTGGAATCATTGTGATTACGTATACACTTGCAATGGTGTCGATTCGGATGTACACCAACTAAACTAAACTTTATTTATTAATGTATTTATTCACACATAATCTTAACAGCATTTAAATATATATTTAACAATCAATATCTTTAATCCTTTCATGCTAGATAATAAGATTTCAATACTGTCTGTATGTGTGATCCGGTAGCAAACTGATTCCAATACTAATACAACATACAACATGAAACAAATGAATGAGGATAAAACCAGACAACTATACAGTCATTAATGAAAATTAGGATCACAAGTGCTAACGAGTTCCACATAATGTTTATACAAGCCGAGTTAATGGAGTATAAGGGTAGGGATAGGCATAGGAACCTGAGGGGAGGGGGAAGAACCACTTTTAAAGTAGTACTGTCTCTTTCTCCCTGGAACGATACGATGCGACGGTACGACTCCAAAACTGGTTTTAGTTTAGTTTAGTTTAGTTGGTGTACATCCGAATCGACACCAATGTCTTACTTCTAAATGCAGGTTCTATAGTACAGATTCAGTTTCCAGTTAACAACAAGGTCCTCACTACCGAATAAATCAAGACATACTTTTCGAGTTTTCTGCACGATCTGACATCTGACATGAATCTGACAGTCACTACGTACCTATTCCTTCAAAAAAAGAAAATCCCTTTCGGATAGTTTAGGTAATATCAGCAGATTCCGATATGTTTAACCTTCTATCTAGTCTATAAGTTGTTTCATAATTCACGTCTTCCTTGCTAACGCTACCGAACTTCTTTCTTTTTCTCGTAGCACGGGCATTCGAATTGAGACATTACATGCTTTCACATACAAATACAAGGAGAGTAGGAGTCTAATTTCAATAGAGTTTTCCTTAATACCACTTATTGGATGTTGCGAGGACATCAGCGGTTTTGTCAAGCTGATAAAGGTCGCCAGAACAGTTGCAATCAAGTGTCTTGCCAGGCGGTTCTTATGTCTTTTTCTCTTTGCCAGCAGGCTAGACGGAGAGATCCATTTTTTTTTTTGCACGACAGTTTCGTACTTGGCCTCAATCACACCTGATGTTAAGTGAAGATGAGGTCGAAGGTGGAAGCTTACTGACCCGGAGATCCCAACACATTTGGGGGACTGGCTATCTTATCTCTAACAACCGGAACACAACAATGCTATTAACATTGATGCTTGGCGGCAGATTTAGATAAGATGGTGGTAGCTAGCCAGGCGGACATTTAAAATGACCTACTACCAACCTAAGCGATTCGATTAGCGAAGTTAAGCAATGTCTGGAACGGTCAGTCTTAGGATGAGTGACCACTAGTGGCATTTTAATACGAGTGTTTTCGTGCTTCGGAGGGTTCGTTAAATGGTCGGTCCCGGTTGTTTTCAATTGAAGGCAATCGTTAAGCCAAGTCGGTGGCCTACAGTTGCAGCTTAAAAACAGTGACTGTTAGGTGGCCACTATAGTCTGACCCAAATCCACCAATGGGCTCGCGTGGTGGAATATGGCCCAAACCACCTCTCCCAGTGAGAAGGCTGTCCCCAAACAGAGGAGTCGTGTAAGGTAGTTGATGATGAGTACACATTAATTGTTTCAATGTAAATTCTCATAACATTTAGAATTTGACTATAATAAAAATACACTAAATAATATTATCTTGCATTTTGTATGGTGAAACTCCATAATTTGAAAATCTGTAACAGACTTGACTTAACGTTAACATTTTGATATCGACGACCTGCTTGGTGTAGTGGTTAGGATCCATGACTGTTATACCAAAAGGTTGCGGGTTCGAATCCCGTTCGGTGCATATTTTTGTGTAATGAATATGGACACATATAGCCGAGTAATAGATATTTTCATGTATACCTGTAATATACATGTACAAAAAAATGTGTTTTTGTAGTAAGTATATCAACCATCTGGTATCCATAATACATAATATATATATATTATAGTAACAATATGACTTTAAAAACAAAAATACCCAACAGCATATTTTCCATTTCGCGGGCGCCATGTTGGATCATTTACCATAAAATGTATCCTATGACACTCCAGGAATTAAGACGAATCTAACGATACCTTGCACTTCGGAAACGGTCAAACCGTTCAGGTTACAGAAGGTAACATAGAAATCTACATACATAAGTACACACACTCGAACAACATTCCCCTCCTTATTTAGACAGTCGGGTAAAAATACGCCGTCTGTCCGTGAGGCATAGTACCCAATACCCTAGCGCCACGGCCCCCCCTGAATGCATAAACTCAGCTGCTGAGCAAAGTAGGCAGCAGCTCTGAAACTGAACTGACTGAAACGGCTCTGATTCTTTTTTTTTTTATATGAGAGGGCGGCAAACGAGCATGCGGGTCACCTGATGGAAAGTAATCACCGCCGCCGATCATGGACACCCGCAACACCAAAAGGGTCACAGATGCGTTGCCGGCCTTTGAGGAAGGTGTAGGCTCAACATAATACAATACAATACAATACAAATACACTTTATTGCACAACAGAAAAGAAAATACAGTTTCAGAAAAGTGGCAAGAATAGAATGTACAATTTGGCGACCTTATCACTAAAAGCGATCTCTTCCAGGCAACCTTTGGGTATAAGGACAGTACATTTGACATAGGTAGATTGTGCGGTATTAAATAGGGAATACTGCAGTACAGACTCACTGCAGTATTAAACTAGTAATACTGACATTCGCATTATGTAAATCAGTTGGTAATTCGAATAGCAGTGTGGAATGCCTTATGCCGTTGGATATTCTGATTGAAACGATATTTTGCAACCGAAAATACCTTGTGGCGACGGAAAAAGTCGGATTCCTTCTAATAATAGCGCATCTGTAGACGTACGCCTTTATAACTGCATACCCCTAATGTTTATGAATGAATTTCGGTACTTACATTTTACATATATACGTCACGACCTTTATCCCAAAGGGGGTGGTCAGAGATATCCCAAATTTGGGTATAAATTGAAAATGTAGAAAACCCCCGACAACATTGATCGAACAATGGTATTATATCGTTGGGGTAGACCTAGAACAGGCGTTCTACCGCCTAAATGCTTTGGGAATTGCTATCGTAACACAATGGCCAAGATAGACAGTGCATTGCTATGGCTATCGCTAGAGCTGTGATTTAGGCAGTAAAGCCCCAGGGGTGGGCAAAGTACGGCCCACGTGCCAACTCCGGTCAGCGAAGGACTTTAATCTGGCTCGTCAACGTTTCATAAAGACATGGAAGAGCTGCCTTAGAAGTAAGCTAACTGACGACCACCTTTAATCGCTATTCAAACATCATAGCAACTCAAACCTCCATAAGGAAACATAGCAGGATCTTCCATTAAAAGGCAAATTTGTTTTTTTTTTTTAAGTTTCTAACTTTAACATTTTTCATAAAAATTCAAAACAAAATGCATTTTTGTTTGTAGTTAAGACCCACCGCTAATTTTCTCAATTTTCTAGCCCCTCATGAAATAAGTTTGCCCACACAACTCGGGAACACATATCTGTATTCATCATACAAGCATATGTCCCTAGCGGGATTAGAACCCGCGACCTTTTGGTATAGCAGCAGAGTTTCCATTCTAACCGCTACACCAAACTTTACCTCAATCACACCTGATGTTAAGTGAAGATGAGGCCAAAGGTGGAAGCGTACTGACCAGGAAAACCCAACATATTTGTGGTACTGGCTATCTTATCTCTGACAACCGGAACACAACAATGCTTATGTAACATTACTGTTTGGCGGCAGATTTAGATAATACGGTGGTAGCTAGCCAGGTGGACATTTAAAATGCCATGGCACAAACCAAACCGAGTACTTAAACATATACCCCGCTGGGGATCGAACCCGCGACCTCCGATACTTACATTGAGCCACGGAGGCGGTTAAACGTTATTACGTACTTATTTAATGTTGACTCAATAGAAACTTTAATGAGTCAATCGAGTCTCAAGTCTGTCCCTAGCTTACTCATAGATATATTCTGAGCGTCTGATTCAATTATTATTCCTCTTAATTGAGCTTCCTCAAGCAATAAATACGAATGTAACGTAATGAAGATTGAGGATTATTTAAATCCCTCAATCGGACGTGATAAAGTTGCAGAAGAAACGGGGGAAATGATCTTGTTGAAAATATCACGAGTATTTAAATTCAGCGATAAGTCTTGTAAACAAACTTGGAATATAGGACGAAGGGATTCTTTAAAGAGAGCAGGGTTAAGAGGGTTTATTCCGCAGTGTGGTTTCGGCATTCAAATAGAATACAACCAACCTGTCTCTACCCGTAGGTGTCATAAAAGATCACTACGGGTCCTTTCACCAAAAACATCTATACTGTGTGGAAAGATAAGCCGGGCCCTGGAGGGAAACTACCTTAAATCTTAAGCTGGCTCATTTTACTTAAATGTCTTTGCACAAACACACAGCGCCATCTAGGTCCACAGTAAGCATCTAGGTTTGTGTTATGAATACCAGATGGTTGATAAACTACACAAATATTTTTTTTTTGTAAATTACTGAAAAATATCCATAACTCGGGAACACATTTCTGTTCTATTCATCATACAAACATATGTCCCTAGCGGGATTCGAACCCGCGACCATTTGGTATAGTAGCAGAGTTTCTAACCACTACACCAAACAGGTCGTCATTACTTAAAGGAGTCATTCCTTTATTTTTAAAAAGAAACAAAACGGCATTCAAAGACTTTCTAAAACTCGCTTGCCTCGCCCGGGACTCGAACCAACTAAAATTAAAAAAACAAACACTCCATAATTTTATTAGACTAATCGATAGTATGGATGTTGTTGCAATCATTAAACTAATAATATTTGGAATACCCAAACATCGGGATATCTCTGACCACCGCATTTGGGTCGTGTGTATAGTCGTGACGTGTATGTATGTATTCCATACAAACTTTACAGTATAAATATTTCGAAATGAATAAACCGATGAGTTTTAAATTTAATCTAATTACTTATGTGCATTTATCCGACTGCTCTTAAACAGTGAAGGGAAACATCGTGAGGACAGGCATGCCTGATCAATAAAAATTCAAAGGCATGTGAAGACCCCAACCCGTATTGGGCCCGTGTGGTGGACTATGGGTCCATACTCCCTCATATACGAGTGAAGGCCTATATCCTAAACATATATCCTAATTTCATTAGAATCGGTTTATTCATATCCAAAAATTTGGACTTGAAAGTTTGTATGGAATAAATTTAATGTAAGAAACGTTACATTTTTTGATATTTAATGTAACGCTTCTTACATTAAATTAAATATCATAAAATGTACTATTTCCCAAACATATATTTTGCTGTGTTTCTGTGTATGACTATCTGTGGAGACTATTTCTGTCTATGCAATGACTACTTTGTTCTACGACTGTCAGTTTCCCGAAAATAAATAAATAAATACCGTACGAGATAAACCCTTTTAATAACTATGATAAGTGAACTGCCAAAAATTGGAAAAAGAGATGTAGGCTATGTCGCACACGACTCTGTCACTCGAGCCGCGCTAAGTTGTAGTAGCTCTGTTGAGCTCCTTAGTTCAGCAGAATACTGAGTCGTTTCTCGTCCATTGCTGCGGTGCTTACCTGTGTACTTAACGTGTCACTTATTTTGAATTTGATCCTTTAGATATTCTACAAGAACTTTTCTTGTCAAAAGGAATTAAGTAACTTAACTTTTGATAAGTCAAGCAGTGAGTCAGTTTTTATGCAGGTTAGTGCTTGACCTCATTGCTAAGTGATGCAAAATGAAGATGCGAAGGTTATCTTATCTTAAGGTGCAGAAATTGTATTGAAATAATTTCTTGATCTTGACATCTCTCTGGCGCGCCACTAGACGTCATCACAGGGGCGTTATTGGTTAGTAAATCCTACTCTATAGAGGTATAAATATAGTAATAAACATGATGGCAATACAAGAAATAAAGATAAACTTGCAGGTCGCATAAGTCGCCTCCGCAAAGTCAGTAATTCATTCAAAGGGTTATGTATACGCTTGTTTAATAAGGTTCCTATTGATATACAAAGTCTTCCTTTCAATAAATTTAAAGATACTATAAAACAGAAACTTATTAAGAAAGCATATTATAAAATATCAGATTATTTAGATGATAAACAGTCATGGACATGAACAGCCCGTTCGCGTAACCAGGCTATTTCACAATTAATAATGAAATATTATAATATAAAATAATAATTAATAATTTTGTAACATAAAACCTTTTTTTTTAAAAGAGCATCCTCTCGACTTTCTTACTTATTCTTCTCAGGAGAAAATTGGCTTTTGAACAAGCAGTAGCTTAAAAAATGTAAAATCTGACTATTTTAAGTGTACCCTGTGTACCTACAAAATAAAGCATTTCTGATTTTGATTTTGATTTTATCCGTCGGCTAGCCACTTCTAAGTCTCAACAGAGAAACCCCTATAGAGTGATCCTATAAGGGTTTCATTTTTAAATTTTGATTTACGGAACCCTAAAACAGTATGATCGAAAATCCATACATACGTATGTAAACTTGTAGCAATAAATATGTTCATATTACCACAGTAATATCCAATTGGCAACGCACGCAAAATTCATGAAGCATAAATCATATTGTTTTTGGCAAGTATAACAGGGAGAAATTACGCTTTTTACGCGCCCATACGACGTATTACGTAAAATTTATTAAAGGACCATATTGCTCATCCCGGTTATTTGTAGTGGCATAATACGGGCGGTCGTCGACTGGACCTGTATTTCTGGAGAAAAAAAAACGGAGAATATTCTGGCTTGTCTCATGACTATTACTCATGTGTTGCTAGACGGGTGTTTAGACGTCAGTGCGTCATTCGTCAGTGTGTAGTCCTCTCCAGGCTTGTCCCAAACGATGGCTTCAATCGTCATGATATTTTCCAGGTGGAAAGGATGATGCGCACGTTAGATTACAATCTCACCTGATGGTGTTCACTTGAGGCACTGGCATAATTATTAGTGTTGTAAGCGCGTTCAGCGTTTGTAGCGTTAGCTGGGCCAGAGCTACAATTATATTGTGCATTATTCAATCAATCAAGTATACTTTATTGCACAAAAAATTTAAGAATACACTTCATAAATATAGCTTCAAAAATTGTACAACCAGGCGGTCTTATCTCTAATAACCTTCTATCGTGTCTGATGATCTGTCCTGGAACGTGTTAAGCGGTTTCTACCAGACAACCTTTGGGTAGAGGAAAATAGTAGAACGAAATAAAAGCAAGTACCTAGGTTGTGCACCAATGATTGATGATTTAACCGCCTCCGTGTCTCAATGTAAACAACATTGGGTTTACCATTCGGAGGTCGCAGGTTCGAAGCCCAGCGGGGTCATGTTTAGGTACTCGGTATGTGGTAAGTCTTATCTAAAACTGCCGCCAAGCAGCAGTGTTAATAGCATTGTTGTGTTCCGGTTGTCAGAGATAAGATAACCAGTCCCCCAAATGTGTTGGGGTTTCCGGGTCAGTACGCTTCCACCTTCGACCTCATCTTCACTTAGCCTGGTTAGCTACAGCCAGGCGGACATTTAAAATGCCCTACCACCAACCAAACCGAGTACTTAAACATGTACTCCGCTGGGGATCTCACCCGCGACCTCCGTATCGTAAACCCAATGTTGTTTAAAATGCCTACAATGAATGTGATACCAACTAAGCATGTCACAACTAGTTCAAAACCTGCTAGCCCTAAAAGTGAAGCTTATTGGTTATTCCACCTATTGCAATGTTTTTATTGGCCGCGGCGGCGCCGGCGCCGGTTTTTGACAGTCGGCCTCTTTGCCGATTTCAAACTGTCAGAATCTAATTACAAAAATCACAACCGCTTCTTTCTATCACAACACCCTTTACGCCCTACCGATTAGAGTATATTTTTCCTCATTCCAACCGAAAAGGATTCTGTTTTTTTTTTTAAGTTTTTTATTCCGATTCCTTAAAGTAGCGCGGTTGGTGAATCTTTTTTTTTTCGGATGGGGTGTTAGGTCATTGTAAAGACGGCGCCATGTCTGCTAAGATTGATGACCTATTTTGTTTCGGCGGCTTTGCTTGGGGTTATTGTTTAAATCTGTTCAATTATGGTCATCTTTCGTTCCAGCGAATCATTGAGTAGTATTAAACCTAACTCCTTGACGATATGCGTGGTGGTTAAGAGGGCTTAAATTGTCCAGTGCGCCCTCGTTAAATAATTTAAGATTTTTTTTTAAATACAACATAAATCACAAATATTGCTGTGATTAGATTGATTTAGACCACCGATTGTTGTAGTTAACCGCGTCCGTGGCTCAATGTAAACAACATTGGGTTTACGATTCGGAGGTCGCGGGTTCGATCCCCAGCGGGGTACATGTTTAAGTACTTGGTTTAGTTGGTGGTAGGACATTTTAAAAGTCCGCCTGGCTAGCTACCACCATCTTATCTAAATCTGCCGCCAAGCAGCAATGTTAATAGCATGGTTGGGGTAACCGGGTCAGTACGCTTCTACCTTCGACCTCATCTTCACTTAACATCAGGTGTGATTAAGGTCAAGCACGAACCCGTCCTGCATAAAAAAAAATATAGAGATTATGTCAGCGAAACCAAAGGTTGCGGGTTCGAATCCCGCGAGGGGTAAATGTTTGTGTGATGCATACGAACATTTATTCTCGAGTCAGGGATGTTCATATAAATATTTATGTATGTTTATCCGTTAGCATAAAATATCGACTTATAATATTCAAATACAATACTTAAGAGATAATAATATAAAAAAATATATATTATATTTACATAGCTATAAAAAGTGTATCGCCTCGAGCTCTCCTACCTGCGACATTGTCCCCAGCACGCTAGCCGCGTTGCCCCGCTGCACCGCCAGGCTTAGTCTTTGTGTAAAGAAGACGCCCGCCTTGAGGTCACCTGACGCTTGGATTAGCAAATCCGACACCTCTTTTATGAAATTTTTAGTGTCGGACGACCACGGGCCCAGTGTTTCGAAGGCAAGTTCCGCAAACTCGCATAGTTGGGGTTTCCGGGTCAGTACGCTTCCACCTTCGACCTCATCTTCACTTAACATCAGGTGTGATTGAGGCCAAGTACCGACCCGTTATGCATAAAAAAAAAAATTCTTTCTATAGCAAACCCTATAATAATTCCTCCGCTATGTCACTCGTTATCCAATTGTCGATAAAGGACAACAGCACAGATCCATACATCTTTGGGCCAGTTTGTTGTCACTTCAATTAATAAATATAGTCTTAAACTCTTAGTATCAGACGTGCTAAAAACCTAACACATATATTTTTAAAGGACTTTAGAAAAGAACAAAAGAGGTTTGAAATATGGTTTGGGGAACTTTGAAATTATATACTGGCAACATTAACCACATGCATTCTCACGCATGGAAACAAGATGCTAGGCCAAAGAAAAATTGTTTTTTCTTTTCAGAGTCGTCCGTCGCCATGGACTTATTATTTAAACAGGACTGATAACTATCAAAAGAATCATTTAGGAAAATGATCACTATGTCAACGCAATAAGGTATTAAATTGGATGCACCATACACAAAGGCAAATCCGAGCCGAGAGAGATAATAATAACGGAGGCCGTGTGTCTCGTTCTTACATCTTGCCAGCAAAAAAAATGATTATGATCAACAGTTTTGGCTACTCAAAAATTCCATTGAAACACTTATATTTTTATGTTATTTTAACAATTATAAATAAACAAATAACATTCGCATTAATTTCTTTTCATATATTCTTAAATCAAACAGAAAACATAAATTTTTATTTCGATTTTGTTATTTTTATGGTAACCCTGAAAAGCATGTCATGTCATGGCGGCTCGGTGTGATTTTGAATTTTCTTTGCATTAAAAGTTTTTTAAAGTATTTGTTATATTATAACAAGTAAAAGGAGTAAAATGGTGAAAAAGTGTTGCGTTTATACTTGCCCAAGTGAATCCTATGGTGGTTGCAACATATCTTTCCACAGGTAAGCTAAAAATAATATTTTTGTAAATCAAAGAAGTAGGATGCCCATGAATTCTTGAAATGAGTCGAAATATGTGAAATATGTGTGATTGATTAGGGTCCTGACTGTTGTACTATTATTGCAGTTTCCCAAAAAATGAAGAAATGCGAAATAAATGGCTCACGCCGGCTAATGTCAAAACGCCAAAGTTTTTTGACAAATATTTTATTACAACATTTGTCCCAAGTAACAAATATATTGTGGTCACCCTGTTAGACAGAGACAAACGGCCTCTACGTTACACATCCTGCTCGGCTCGTTTTTCAGCGGCGAGTACTCAGTCCTGTTTAATTAATAAGTCCATGTCCGTCGCTCGCTCGCTGTTGCTGTTATCCCCATGGACGTAACAGTTTGATTGTTACGTCCATGGTTATCCCTACTTAAATTATAACCTCACAGTCAAAAATGTCAGTTGTCAGTTGTCACTTGTCCATTTTTTTTTTTTTTTTGGAAAGAATTTAGTTTTTGTATAGTTTGTGAGCCAAAATGTTATCTGAGAGCGATATTTTCAAATATTTCTTATAACTATACTAAGGTTCCAAAAATTCTTTTGAATAGCTAAGTTGATAGTCTTTAGTACCGGCTTTTTTTAGGTGTACCTTTTATTAGGTGACAAAACACTGGCCCAAAAATGCGGATGTCTTTTAATTTTGGATGCAAATGCAAACAAATTTTTTGAGTAGTTAATTGTGTTCCTTTTGGCATTGAGACTCTATAGGTCCTTGGGGCCTCGGAGCACTATTATACTATACCGAACTACTACACTATAACTTATTAAGAAAGCATATTATAAAATATCAGATTATTTAGATGATAAACATCCATGGACATGAACAGCCCGTTCGCTTAACCAGGCTATTTCACAATTAATAATGAAATATTATAATATAAAATAATAATTAATAATTTTGTAATATAAAAACCTTTTTTTTAAAAAAAAAAAATTAAAGAGCAACCTCTCGAATTTCTTGCTTGTTCTTCTCAGGGGAAAATTGGCTTTTGAACAAGCAGTATAGCTTAAAAAATGTAAAATCTGACTATTTTAAGTGTACCCTGTGTACCTACAAAATTAATCATTTTTTTTATTTTGATTTGATTTTGGATGAGTTTAATACCCTAAGGAAAAAATAAGGCATATTAGGTAAGTGAAATAGAATTCAATAGCGTAGGTATTTTTTTTATTTTTTTTTTCAAAACCTTCATTGAATAAAGCGTTGTCATTTTTGACAGTCGCGTTTGTAGCCTATTCCATATACATGAAATGACGTAAAATTTTCATCCAAATAGATTTCGCGGTGATTGAGCAACACACAAGCAAACAAATAAACAAACACGCAAACTTTCATGACGTCCTATATGGTGTAGTGATTAAAAATTCTGACTGATATACCAAAAGGTCGCGGGTTAAAATCCCGCTTGGGGCATAATGTTTGTATGATGAATACAGACATGTGTACCCGAGTTATTGATGTTTTTCATTTATTTATGTATTTATTTACAAAAAAAAAATGTATTTGTGTGGTTTATCAACCATCTGGTATCCATAATACAAGTCTAGTTGCTTAGTGTGGAACTAGATGGCGATGTGTGTATGTGCAAAGATATTTATAGTTATTTATTTGTTTCACATTTATAATATTAAGTAGTTAGATAAACTATTTAGACAGAGAGTTAGATTTTAACATTATATATTTACTTGGCAATCGTACTTTAGTAGGTACATTATACTTCAACCTCGTCTTTCTTTCAAATATTCCTCCAACAAAACATCGAAAACTCCCATTTTCGCCGTCTCCCACGTTTTTTCGGGCGTCCCAATTGTTTTTGCACGTTGGTTGCCGGCATTTTGGGAATTCTGTCATTTACATAAATGCCTTGCGCACCTTTGTTCAGCCGCTAAGGCGCCGCAGAGGGAGCGCGCGCTGCGTACGCGCAAGCGTAAAAGGCTAGACCGGTGAGAGGTTTGTTTTTCTTTTTTTAGGAGTCCGTTGAAATGGAAACCCTTACCGAAAATATTTTGTGCGTCTTTTTTTTATTAGTCTATCTGTGTGCTAGATAACTCAAAAACTATTCCGTTTAGATCTACCTGTTAAACATTTTAAATGAGAATAACAATATGATTAACATAAAATAAAAAAAACTAGTAGGCACAAAAATTACTCGGCAGTGTGTAGATTTGCCCAGCGGTTTTCTCAACGAAATCCTCAAAGAATAACAATTTCAGTAATTAAATATCCAAGAAAACCTGACAGCATTATTAGTATTCTGCGGCCGCCATGTTGATTTATTTACGATAAATTCCATATCTACTGGATACCGAGACGAAGCTAATAACACCTTGTACTTTCAAATCGGTCAAACTGTTTAGGCTACAGGTGTGATTACTTCACTTAACATCAGGTGTGATTGAGGTCAAGTACCAACCCCTCAGGCATAAAAAAAAAGGAGATAACACAGAAATAAATAAATAAATAAATATAAATATTTCGGACACTTACACCAATCACCTATTCCCAAACTAAGCAAAGCTTGTGCTATGGATACTAGATAACGGATAAACATACATAAATATTTATATAAACATCCATGACTCAGGAATAAATGTTCATATTCATCACACAAACATTTACCCGTCGCGGGATTGGACCCGCAACCGTTGGTTTCGCTGACAGGGTCACTGTCCACTACACCAATCGGTCGTCATTACAATACATGTACATATATATGTATATATGTATTCAAAATACACTTACGGAATAAGCAGTCAGGTAAAAACTTACGGAACCATCGAATTTAGACGCGATGTGCACTTCACTGACTTTTTTGCTAATCGGAGTTTCAAAAGTTGGGAGTTTTATAATTTATTGTGTGTAAATTCGTATGTTTTTGTATCAGCTATGTTACTAAGGAAATAATGTAGGATATTAGGCGGAGTTTTAGTGGATTTATACCACAGTTTTAAGATACAGAGTATTGCAGTGGTCGGGGCTTCGATCCGCAGTGTGTAGGCGGCCTAAGAGTAAACTCTAAATTATTTTTAATACTGAAAGATGTGTTCTCTTTGATAAAAAAATAATATGGAATGTGAGCGGTGTTAGTGACCTCATTACAGTTAGTGTTGAATATTATGTCAGTCTATGTGTTAAGAGACTGAATCATGCGTCCACGCTGTGCGGATGTCGCTCAGTTCTTATACGAAAACAAATTGTAAAAACCGGCCAAGTGCGAATAGATCCAGCCCGGAGGGTTTCGTATCCTTTGGCATTAGGGCTGCGCAGTTGTGGAATGCACTACCACAAAATATTCGTCACGCAGAATCGCTTGCAGTGTTTAAACTGCGTCTCATGGAATATTATTTATCTCTTTAACGAATTGTATATACTGTTATATATATATTTATGTGTATTTTATTATTGTACTTATTTATATGGTTTGTTTATATTAGTAAGTGTTTATCTTTGTATGTATTCTACTATACCTATGTATTTTCTATGTATCGTCTATGTACCTACTGATATTTAAAGTTATTCACCTTTTACTTTGCACTATCCAAGTACTTATTAAAAAGCTTATTTAACTGAGGTTATCTGGAAGAGATCGCTATCAGCGATAAGACCGCCTTTGTACACTTCATCATCTATGTTAAATGTTCTTTGTATTTTATTTTTGTGTGTGCAATAAAGAATTTAATAATAATAATAATAAAAGTCACAATTCTAAATACATGCCGCATTGCTAGGAAATTTTTAACGCCTGCAACCATAACTGACAATCGCGTACCACAACTCGGTTATCCCTTATCATGCTTTGCTACGGCCCGCATGATAAGGTAATACCCTCAAAAGAGGAGAAAATAAGGATTAAAATAATAATAATAATATAATTAATAAACTATAGCCGTAAGTATGTATCACTTACTATAAACCACGAGTTCGCGGTTCTTGCAGTAGACATATTGGGCCCTTGGTCGTCTGACACAAAACAGTTAAAGATTGGTCCACGTCTCGCCGGAGAGCTGGTGCCTACTTTGATCAGCAGCTAAATCACTTAATAAAAAAATTTGAACAGAGCTCTTTTCATGTGCTTCCCATAATAATTTCTTAGATTCGCTGAAACTTTTATAAAGCGGTTACTTTTAACAATTAACGCTGCCTATATTTAACTTAATGTTATCCGACAATACGCACAATGTTTAGCTAAATTTGGATTTGCCGTTCCCAAAAAAAAAACAAAAATGTTTGTATGGAGAAAATTCTTCATACAATGAAATTCTTCATACAAAACGTCAATTTCGTAGGTAAGGACCTAATACTTAGAACTTACCAACGGTATAATCGTATTCAGGCCGCGAAAACTCAAAGAATACTTGGCTACAAAATCGTATGCCCTTAAAGGGGTTTTTAGTCAAATTTTTGTACTTTTTCGTGGAGTTTCGCGAATCGTGCAGGCGCCGTCGGCAGCGACTAACGGAATGCTTTTTACACAACTAACAGTATCTCAATTTTATCGTCCAATGCCTCTTGGATGTCTTATTTTGTCTGCTCTGCGGCGATCCTAATCTTTGATTTAGGGAGACCGGGATAACGTCGGTTTTCTATGTGTCGATTATTCTTCACACAACTCTGAGTCATATTGGCGAGGCATCTAATTTTAAGCTGTTTATACTAAAGAAGGTTAGAGGTAACTTAGGTTTCAGAGCAGGACTAAACATTATGAAAAAGCGAAGACTATCACTAGGGATTGTAGATTAGCACTTGGTGATGAATTTGGTGGTATTTCCAATAAGTATACTTTTAACCCTTGGGGAAAAACGACGGGTGTTGTGTGTTTAATACAAGAAATAAAGATAAACTAGCAGGTCACATAAGCCGCCTCCGCAAAGTCAGTAATTCATTCAAAGGGTTATGTATACGCTTTTTCAATAAGGTTCCCGTTGATATACAAAATCTTCCTCTCAATAAATTTAAAGATACTCAACTTATTAACAAAGCATATTATAAAATATCAGACTATTTAGATGATAATCATCCCTGGACATAACCAGCTCGTTCTCATGCCAGGCTATTTCACAATAAAATATTATGGCGCCTTTTTGTAACATAAAAAACTGTTTTTAAAAGATCAACCCCTCGAGTTTCTTGTTTGTTCTTCTCAGGGGAAAATTGCCTTTTGAAGAAGGAGTAGTTTAAAAATATAGAAAAACATAGGTAGATATTCTTTATTCGTTCCAGCGAATCATTTAGTATTAAAGCTAACTCCTTAACGACATGCGTGGTGGTTAAGAGGGCTTAATCCGTCTAGTGGCTTTTTGATTTATTCTGTATTTAAAAAGAAATCTTAATTAATCCAAAATTTTTTGATCGAATTCGACTATGGTTAATAGTGGCAAGTTGATCGTAATAAAGTCACCTGTAAACAGGAAATACGCGAATTAAATTTTACGCTATATAAAACCTTGAGCTTGATCTAAATGGTGTTATCATTTAAACTTATTCAGGAGTCTACATTTAAACTTATTCAGGTGTTGTGTAAATAATCGGACTAAAAGGCTCAGTAGTGCGATCATCGGACTACTGATACTACAGGGTGTTGTCACACCTGAATAAGTTTAAATGTAGACTCTTCGAATTTATATAATTCTAAGAAATATCACTTCTAAAATAAGCAGAATTTCAGTAGGTACACACATAGAGGTCAGGAAACAATGTAAAGAAGTCAAGGCTGGACGCCCACTTGAGCCTATCCGTCCGTCCATCCCATCGAATCTGGGTTACATCGCGTATTATTTTGAATGGGATATATATAACCACGTGTCACAGTTGTGGCGGTGGCTTCCCACTTTCCGCTCTTTCACAATAACACACTTTCATTATGCTTGTTTATATCACAACGTGAAATGTTATTAAGACATAGTGGTTGTTTCCTTTTATTCCTCTCTTTCCTTCTTATTGCATCTCTTATGCCTTTTCCCTCTTAACAAAGTTTAAATGTTAATTTTACGTGTTCTGAATAAAGTTGTTCTGTAGTTCCGAGATTATAATAATTTGGGGAGTTGTTGCGGTCCTTTTTTCCTTTATTGTTTGTTTTGCGATTGTTATGTTTATATTCAGCTACTTCTAGCACAAATATATTTTTAACTACCTACTATTTATTCATTTCCAAAATAAAGTTTCCAAGAAGTTCAGAAATAGTGTATCCGAAGGGCCATCTGAAGCTCTATTTCGTGATGTTTTATAATTTACGAATAGCAGATTTTCGTGACTTCTGTATTCAAACAGATTTTACTCACAGGGAGATATATATCTGATTGTTTTATAAATCGGACCGATTCAACGCAAAACATTCTTTTTTATACATAACGCTCGTGTATGTTTTCCCTTTGCAATAGGTAGAGAATATATTCAACCGCCTCCGTGGCTTAATGTAAACAACATTGGTTTTAGGATTCGGAGGTCGCTGGTTCGATCCCCAGCGGGGTACATGTTTAAGTACTCGGTTTGGTTGGTGGTAGGGCATTTTAGTGTCCGCCTGGCTAGCTACCACCATCTTATCTAAATCTACCACCAAACAGCAATGTTAATAGTATTGTTGTGTTCCGGTTGTCAGAGATAAGATAGCCAGTCCCCCAAGTGTGTTGGGGTTTCCGGGTCAGTACGCTTCCACCTTCGACCTCATCTTCACTTAACATCAGCTGTGATTGAGGTCAATTACGAACCCGTCGTTCACAAAAAAAAATAGATCTCCACTTGCACCGGTTCTGACATACTCGTACCACTTTAGCTTCATCCATTTTCACCAAATGTTTCATACACGCTCGTCGGGTAGTGATTGAATCTGTTGTAAGTACGTCATTCACTTGATTGACGTACCTACACATCTACATAATTAAGAATATTTGAAAACCGCTAAATGTTATATGTTATATAAAGGTGAAGGACGTACGGATGCCTCGCCTTTTCATACATACATACATAATGTCACGCCTGTTTCCCGTAGGGGTAGGCAGAGACCACAGACAAACAACAATACCATCCACATTCGTTTTGTATATCTTTTTCGTAAGTCTTCTTTCATTCATCCTCTCCACATGTCCAAACCATCTCAGCATACCTTTTTCAATCTTTGTCACTACGTCTTCATTCACACTGCTTAACTCCCTAATTACACTATTCCTGATTCTATCTTTCAAAGTCACCCCATTCATACTTCTCAATGATCTCATTTCCACTGCATTTATTCTACTTTCATTCTTCTTTTGCCATACCCAGTATACCTGACATAATAGTAGGAAAATATCTTCCGACAATAATTTCTTGTGTAATAATCGCTCATTACCTTCGTTTATTGACCTTACCAAGATCAACATCGATGACTGCTGTAACATCATTAACATTTCACATCCAAATTCGATCAAACTAAATGCTCTAATTAAACAGTTTGGTAAAGGAGCTGTGTTTTTGCTATCGATCCATAATCGGCCTTAATCGGACCGCAATTAAGACGATTGTTCTCGATTTAAGGCCGTGGGACATGCCAGCACGGAGCCGCTGTGAGGCAGATTTTTTAACGTTTCGGCATTAGCGGCATTATCCCTTTTGAGTTTTGTATTTGAGGTTAATTGGGAACTTTCGTTTGTAAATTCGTTTTGGACTTTTTGACGTCACTTTTAAGGCGGCTATGATTTATGGGAATCATTTCAAAATATGTTTTCGCTATCGAAATTACAATCGAGGGCTACTCCGTAAGAATATTGTGCCAGTTAGCGGCGCTCCCATACAATTTGCATCTCTTTCCGATCCACGAGATACAAGGTGCGGCCAATTTATCAGCAAATCACTTACCTTTAGTAACCACGCTTCTCAATTACGTACACTTATAATTTTGACAATATGATTAAGATCGACCTAGTAAGCAAAAATGCACAGGCCCACAAGCTGAAAAATTCAAAATTAAATAAGAAATTAAACATTAGAAACAGTTGACCAGAGACCATTTTTCAAAAGTCATCATTTTCCTGCCCTTATCCCAATCTAGGTGGAGTTTTTTTTATGCTTATAATATGCTTTCTTAATAAGTTTCTGTTTTATAGTATCTTTAAATTTATTGAAAGGAAGATTTTGCATATCAACAGGAACTTTATTGAAAAAGCGTATACATAACCCTTTGAATGAATTACTGACTTTGTGGAGGCGACTTATGTGACCTGCAAGTTTATCTTTATTTCTTGTATTGACATCATGTTTATCACTATTTTCCCTAAATGATGCTATATTTTTTTTTACATATATTAGATTTTCAAAAATGTACTGTGACGAAAAGGTTAGAATATTATAACTCTTTAAATCTGTCTCTAAGTGACACTGCAGGTCTCAATTGATAAATATTAGATTGATAGTCGCTGAAAATATTACATTCTGAAACTGTGAAATTTTTGGAATTTGGCACTATGATTTTTGTTCCTTTCTCATTAAAGTCCAAACAACTAAATTCCTTCGCGCATTGTAATGGAATCGCCATCACATTTGCATCACTATGCCAGCTCTAATTACAGTAATACCTGTCAGGCTCACCTTTTAACCCACTTGTGTCACCATATGATAATAGAAAAGCAGTAATTCAATAGTGACTGATGTGATTATCGCTAAGAAAATAACTCGAAACAGAATTTGTATTGAGATACTGCTTCAACCATCAGTTCTTATTTTTTCAATATATGCATAAAATTCCTATTGCCTTTGTTTTTACCATTCACGTGTAGAAAGAAATGAGGAGGTTATTAAGAGAGTGATGAATATGGATGTCGATGGATGGAAAAGAAGAGGAAGACCACGTAAAAGACGAATGGATTGTGTGAAGGGTGATATGAATGAAATGGACGTCTATGATGAGGTGACGGCTGATAGAAGAGAATGGAAGAAAAAGACGTACTGCACCTACCCCATAATAAATTGGGATCAGGACCTGAAGATGACGATGTAGAGAGAAATACTTTGATAAATATAATTACCTAGATGGAAATATATAAATTATTACCATATACAATACAATAGAAATACTATTTATTGCGCAAATTAATTTACAATAATTTTTGTTGATAACAATAGAACACAATTAGGCAGTCTTATCACTAAAAGCGATCTCTTACAGACAACCCACAGCTATGGGACAATTGTAGCTAGAAAAACAGGTAAGGTGCACGATACTGCCAACTAAAGTAGCATAAAGCATGTTTGCAGTTGATGCGATCGAATGGCATTTCAACGATGGTCATGGTTTCATGTCCTTAAAAATGTAGACATATGTCAATAGATTTTGAGCAGGGGTGTAATTTCTGAACTTTTACCAAATGCTTGCGAAAACTACAATTTACTGCAAGAACATGTTCTGCGCACACGCCGTGATGACCAGTGAAGTCACAGATACCCATTACAGTTCATAATATCGTATAACAACCAATTGTTCGTAAAACTTGACATTTACAATGCAAATATGCGACGTGGTGGCAAATCCTTTCAGTTTTTAAATATAATTAAGCCAGATGATTTAAATTGTGCAACGCAACCAAGGACGCTGTTATAACTTCTTTATCATTAGTATTACAGTATTTAACAGTAGTCTTTATTTGCATGCCTGGCTTAAAAGCTTTTAGAATAAATTTTAAGGTTAGCATATACTCCATAGCGTCACCGCAAATTGAGAGAACCTAGTGTTCTACTACTTATGTCTTGAACAGTATTTTATGTTACTAATTTATATTATTTATTATTGCTGGCTCTGTCTGTATCAACAAACTTGCTATTTGGCTGAACTTTTCTTACTGTTTGCTACAATACATATCGGTGCCGGTGGCCCGTCTGGATTCCAGAGCATTGTCACCACGTCTCATTCGTATTCCGCTCATACTTTCATCATACACCGCTGTGATCGCAAGTGTTCCCTGCATTTCTCCCTTTCCGTCCACATATTCACATGTATCGTCATCTCTTTCATTATCATATGCCCAATCTGTAACAGTAGTGTAGGAAAACAAATAAATGGTAGTTTTCGCTTTGTGATCAGCGCTTGTTCAAATATGTGGCTAGTCATACAGATCCCTGTATCCACTTCTTGTAACAATTGTAGTGTTTGCTTTTGGAATGTTTCGGTATCTTTGATTCCGAAGCCGACCACTTAAATAATATTTATCGATGACATAATCTCAAATACCTTTTTGCTCAATTGTTGGAATAATGTTAACATTCCTTTGATGACGTCTACATTATATGCATGTTTGCATTATAGAGGTTTCAATAGATCTTATAAATATAAAAGTTACTATTTGAGAGAAAACCTATTCAAAACTACGTTTTCGCCTAATGACATCGCTCATACCGACCTGCGAGTACCTTCTAAGTAATGTAATCAATAACAAACTACATTATTTAGAATTCTTTTCAACCCTTCAGATACAGAAAAAGACGCGTTAAGTGCGAGTGGGACTCGTGCCGTGAAGATTCCATATATAACATCATCGTTGACAATATTTTTAAGGCCCTTCATAGAAATTGGATGTATCAAATTGAAATTAAAATCAAATACCTACTGAGGTCTCCGGCCTCAAACTGTTGCAAATTGTCACTGTAATGCAATAAAAAAACGAGACAGACAGATCATTGACAGATCATCAAAGCCTATAGGGTCGCTCCCCGAGGACCTACAAGATTGAAATTTGGCACTAGTGACGAAATAAATCCGTACATCATTAATTAAAATGTTTTCGTGGAATTACTCTAACTAATCATTAACTATCTATTAAAATTAACATCGTAATAACGTCACTAATAATTTCACACGTAAAGTATGTCTCAATTAAACAAGCGGTAGCTTAAAAAATTGAAAATCTGGCTATTTCAAGTACCTATACCTGGAAAATAAAGAAGCAATTGCAAATCGCCAATAGACAAAGCGTTTCAATGTCTCTAATTGATGTTTTTGTGTGGATACGGCACTTTGCACGTGCAGGGGTTAGAGATGACCGTAGCAGTCATCTCTAACCCCTGCCCCAAACGTGGGACCAATTTTACCGTTCAAACGGAACGTTTTTAATTTTGGTTTAGCTTTAGTCTAATTGTTGTAAGAAATGGTATCCCGCTATTTTTCGTGAACGATTTATATCGTTGTCGCTACCAAAGTAAAACCAAACCTAAAATGTGTAGAGCTCACCACGAGTAAAATGTAAATTTTCGTCCAAATGATTAGCGTGATACGAAATGTGCTGAACGTAACGTTTTTTATTAAGGCTTAGCTTTGGTATTATCGTTCAAACTTAGCGCGATCGGCCCCCTGGTCGTCATCTTGTGTTCCATATTTCCCTCTTTGTGTAATTCGTCTCTGCGGCAATAAAGTCGCATTAACTAAATACCGTTCTAGTTTGTTGGTTCACAGATAAAAAGATTTCGTTTTAGCACGTTTCGAGGAATATTAAACTTTATGTATCAGTGGCTTTATGAGTAACACTGAAATTGGGGCGACGATTTAAAAATAATTTAAATTTCAAAATTAACACTACGTCTCGTGCTGTTTTTTATATGGAACGACCAATTACACTGTCATTTCGGATAGTCGCGATTCCAATTGGTTGGCGATTGATGCGTCTAAGGGCTTGTTCAGACGGACGCTTGTAGAGTGCTAAAGTCGCTTGTGATACCACAACATTCGGTAAATTATACCAGGGGGCCGATCGCGCTAAGTTTGAACATTATTACCAAAGCTAAACTATAACCAAAAACATTTCGTATCGCGCTAATCATATGAACGGAAATTAAACTATGTTTTTTTAATAGTCGTGGTTAGTTCTTAACGTTGTAGGTATTACTTTGGTAGCGTCAACGATATAATCGTTCACAAAAAATAGCGCAATATCATTTTGTTATATCAGCTAAACTAAAGCTTAACTAAAACCAAAAAAGGTTCCATTGTAAAATAAGGTAAAATGGTTGTAAAATAGCGCGATTGGTCCTCTGGTGGTCTACTCTCTAACGAAAATAGCTTCGGAATGGCGTAACTTCGGACTTTTTCTTATGCAGTTTTCTGTGTTAATTATGAACCAAACGTCATTATTTTACTTTTGTTGTACATAGCTGGACATCACATGTTAGTATGGGATGCAAGGAACGTCAGAACGCAAATTTTTACCGGAAGAAACAGTCTGAAGTTAGAGCTGCCCGAAGTTGTTTTCGTTAGAGAGTAGACTGTTGTAAAATAGCGCGATTGGTCCCCACCGCATATTCGCGACAGTCCTTCCGAGCCTGTATTTAAATTATATAAAACTAGCTGTTCCCCGAGACTTCGTCCGCGTAGTGTTGGTTCTACTACCAAATGCGTCATTCTGTGACTCTAAAGCAATCCCAGTAATAAGATCTATCTTACAGAAAACGATCACTTTTCCGGGATAAGAAGTAATCCAGGGGGCTACTCTCTAACGAAAATAGCTTCGGACGGCCGTATAACTTCGGACTTTTTCTTTTGCAGTTTGCTGTGTCAATTATAAACCAATCGTCATTATTTTACTTTTGTTGTATATAGATGGACATCACAAGTTAGTACGGGACGCAAGGGACGTCTGAAATTATGCAAATAAAGGATTTTTATCAATAGAAAAAGTCCGAAGTTACGACCGTCCGAAGCTATTTTCGTTAGAGAGTACACCCCAGGTCCTAATCTGTCTACCATCCAAATTACAACCAAATCTGTCTAGCCGTTTTGGCGTGAAGAGGTAACAAACATACATTCACTCGTACATTCATACACACACACACAAATTATTTATAATGTTATAAAATATATAAATTTATAATACCTATTAGTTGGGATTCTAATTATTGGCATAAGTTTGATTAGGTATTTATTATTTGATTTATTTATATATTTGTATAGGTGATTTATAATATTATAAATAGTTTATTATTAAATGGTACTTGTGTCATAAGAATCTATTGTTATTTTTTGGTTTAGCATTTAGTATTTGAAGGAAAGAAAGAATATTCAAGCCCATATCATAACACAAACAATCAGCTACAAGTATTACATAGTCTGGACACATACATAAAGTAAACATTGTGTTTGCCATCTAATTGTCGGTGTCGCAAGGTGGAGTCAAAAAGGTCTCCAACTCAGCATGGGTTGTAGCCGTTCACTACAACGCTGGTTTTCAGTGGAGCCTCCAAATGACGCACGGACACTTGTCAACAAATACACATACTTATAGTAATAATTAACATGAGACGATACTTGTACCTACATCTCTTTCTCTCAATAATATAATAATTCTCTTCAATAATAATATACCATTTTTTTTTTTTTTTTTTTATACCATTATAATTATAATAATAATACATCATTTTGTTCCCCCTCCCGTGTAACATTACGTAAGGCTGGCTGGAAGAGATCTCTGTACATATTTTCTGTTTGTTTTTGTTTGTTTGTAAACGCTTTATTGTACTTCATATGAATAAATATAAATAACTTAAAATTAGGTACAAAGGCGGACTTATCCCATAAAGGGATCTATTCCAGTCAACCTTGGTCAATATAAGAGAGACTGGGCATACAAAAAGCTAAACATTTCCATTAAAACTATGAATATATATTATATATAAGGTATACATATCTATTGTAGTATAGTAGGGACTATACTACAATACATATGTATACTTACATAATTAGATACATACATAAATATAATGCATACTTATACAATACATAATATATAATGCCATTTGTATTTCTCTATATCTGTTTGTATTTCTTGTACAATAAAGAATTATTGAATCGCAGTGGTCTTGTCACGTATTCCCGAATATGGGAGCGGTATTCCCGAAAGGGTACGACATTGGAACCTTCAAGAAACGAGCCTACACCTTCTTCAAAGGCCGGCAACGCATCTGTGACCGTTTTGGTGTTGCGGGTGTCCATGGGCGGCGGTGATTGCTTTCCATCAGGTGACCCGCATGCTCGTTTGCCGCCCTCTCATATAAAAAAAAAAAAACGTTAAAGCGATCAACGAAGTGTTGTCTTCAAATTGTGTTACATAACTTCATCCGTTGCAACTTATTATATACAGTCTTATAAAATCGTAGCAAATATTAATATACTTCTTCAAACTGACGACGACGACGACCGATTGATGTAGTGGATAGTGACCCTGTCAGCGAAACCAACGGTTGCGGGTTCGAATCCCGCGACGGGTAGGTAAATGTTTGTGTGATGAATATGAACATTTATTCCCGAGTCATGGATGTTTATATAAATATTTATGTATGTTTATCCGTTATCTAGTACCCATAGTACAAGCTTTGCTTAATTTGGTAGATGATTGGTGTAAGTGTCCCAAATATTTATTATTTTATTATTATTATTATTAAATGTAGACGCATACCTACCTACCCCATGTAACTTATGTCATTCACAAGATTTTTATGTATAACGTTCCGGGAGGTTTCGGCTTAAAAGTAAAAAAAAAAACGAAAAAGAGAAATAAACATAAATCTGGCTGATAAATTTGAAATTTTTAAAATTTTAGACTAATGACATTTTTGACAATTGACATTGACATTTTTGAAAGCCACACAATTAGAATGCTACGCTATTTAATCGTTATATTTCGTCTGCTAATATTTGTGGTCTGTGGAACTTTTTTTATGAACTTACTATGAACTTATCTGTATTTGTTTAGGAAAAATTGTGAAATACACAATGTTAATACAAGATATAAAAATAAACTTGCTGTCCATAGCAGTCGCTTACACAAAGTCACTAAGTCATTCAAGGGACAATGTATACGCTTTTACAATAAGGTTCCGGTAGACATTCAAAATTTGCCTTTATATAAATTTAAAACAACCATTAAACGGAAACTATGTGCCAAAGGCTATTATAAAATTTCTGACTATCTGGATGATAAGAATGCGTGGACATGAACCGCTCGCCATTATCCAGTATATTTTATTCTTATTTTCTTTGTCGAATCATAAATTTTACAATTAGGTATCTCAAATTGTATTTGTATTGACTTATTTAAAAAGAGCAACCCTGGAGTTTCTTGCTCGTTCTTCTCTGGGGAGACTGGCTAGTGAATGAGCGATAACTGTATGTCATGACGATTTCAAATGTTATTCTTATAACTTACGAAATAAAAACATTTTTGATTTTGATTTTGATCTTACACATTACAGACTTGCACGTTTTCGCGGCTATGGTCTCACCCCCTGTGACGTGTGCATTTCTGTACATTTGGAAGGCGAGCCGTGGATGTTGTTTCAAACATTACTTAGTTAATAATTTGTAATATTTTATTCGTAAAACAGCTGTTGGTTTTCTAAATAATTTAAAAAGAGACATAAAAAAATTAAATTTATATATATATATATATATATATAAGTGTCGCTATATGGATCGAATAAAGTTTTCATATTCTTATTTTTTATTGGATCATTTTGTAGTGGATGGATTCATAACTACCAAACGATTTAAGAATCCTATCGGGGCGAATATTTAAATCGAAGTTGTGTGAATGGTTGGTCAGAAAGTGCTACTATTCAATTAAGGAATATCTTGACGAAAATTTACTTAATAACAATAATACTTGACAATAATAATGATTAACATATAATGTAACATTGACATAATTATACTTCGTAAATAATGTAGTGAATGCTTGACATAAAATATGTATAAAATTAAATTATGAATAATATTTGCACGCCTGTATATAGGCAGATTTTGCTGGAACTATGTAAAATTATACCAACTAATGTTTATACCTAAAATCATTTGCAAATAAATTACTATTTCATTTCATAAATCTTTTGGATGTTTGTCGCGGTAGTAGGGAACACTGAGTCAGATGCAGAAGCAGTGGCTCGGAAACAATAAATTGCAATAGTTTTCATGACTCACTATATATCAACATCTTACGCATACAAGTGGGACGTACAGAACCAATTGCCTTTTTTAGCGATTTGTGAATTGCGCGATTAACTGATGATCCCTATTTAGTCAACACTGAAAATTAATCATCCAAACGAATGAGTTGTCTACGAGCTAAAGTGAAATATGCTGCACTTTGACCGCCTCCGTGGCTCAATGTAAACAACATTGGGTTTACGTTTCGGAGGTCGCGGGTTCGATCTCCAGCGGGGTACATGTTTAAGTACTCGGTTTGGTTGGTGGTAGGGCATTTTAAATGTCCGCATGGCTAGCTACTACCATCTTATCTAAATCTGCCGCCAAACAGCAATGTTAATAGCATTGTTGTGTTCCGGTTGTCAGAGATAAGATAGCCAGTCCCCCAAATGTGATGGGGTTTCCGGGTCAGTACGCTTCCATCATCGGCCTCATCTTCACTTAACATCAGGTGTGATTGAGATCAAGTACCAACCCGTTATTCATAAAAACAAAACTTTAAGACGAGCGAACTCCTAACGTTTAGAAATGGCAATCTGGCTGGTGAAGTTTCTGATTTCAAAGTACCACCTCTGCGATTAGGAAAAAGAGCCGGGTAAGAACTTCACAGGATCTTTGTTCTTCATGTTCTCTATTTAACTTGGTGACTCAAAATTCTGCTGGATAAAAAAGTGGAATTGTTAACGTGGAAGTGTTGTTGTTAAACTGTTCCTTTTAGAGCAGTATTAAAAATAATAAATAAATATTTCGAATAGTTACACCAATCATCTAGGCCCAAACCAAGCAAAGCTTGTACTATGGATACTAGATAACAGATAAATATACACAAAGTTTTTATATAAATAACAACAAAATATTCTTTATTGCGCAACAATGAGAACCGTAACACAAAGATCCGTAACTCGGGAATAAATGTTCGTATTCATCACACAAACATTTACCCCTCAATTTAACCGATACACTTCTCGCCGAAAATTAAAATTCCATCCACATCACCTGGATGAGTGGAAGTCTACCACTGTACGTTTCTCAAGAAACTTCTTACCACGCACGACCACCCTGTGAAACGGACTTCCGGCAGCGGTATTCCCGAACGAGTACGACATTAGAACCTTCAAGAAACGAGCCTACACCTTCCGCAAAGGCCGGCAACGCATCTGTGACCCTTTTGGTGTTGCGGGTGTCCATGGGCGGCGGTGATTGCTTTCCATCAGGTGATCCGCATGCTCGTTTGCCGCCCTCTCATATAAAAAAAAAAAATACCCCGAGAATTCTAACCCGCAACGAAGGCAGCGTGACTATCCATTATACCAATCGGTCGTTTACTCCTTGATAAAAATATTGACAGAATGTTATATATTTTAAGCTAATACAAATACTCTGAATTGAATGTTTAACTTAAAGAAAAACTTGGCAATCCTCGAAAGAGTAAGTCATAGTCATATCATTATGTTAAAGACACGAACCCTGTGAGGACGCTGCAATGTCTTAGGTATCTGTTATATAATTACATAAGTCTCGATTATAACCAAAATTATTGTTAGTCATATAAAATAACATTCAAATGCCTCAATAATTTAAATGATTTAGATTACGTTAATCTATATTATGTGAAAAAAAAAAAATTATTGTTTATACTCAAAAAAACTCTTGCAATGTATAAAAGCACTTTGAAATTAAAAAATCTTTTAGCCTATTACTAAATAAGGATTCTTTATCTATTCTTTCGATGCGCAATGGTATTTTATTATATATTTTAATAGACATATGCTATGTGAGCTCACGATATGATATTTTGTGAAGGGGACAGTCAAATCATCTCCATTTCACATTTATTCTTATAAATTGCACACAACCACATCAAGTTATCCCACCCGCCAATCTAGGTAGGCCTCTTGTCAGGTGGCCGTTTGAGTACCCTCTGGTAGCTTTAAATTTAATAAAAAATAGAACCTTTTGAAAACCCCGATACATGGGCGTTGCCAGGTTTTAGCTTAGGGGGGGCTTCAAAACGACAGAGAAGTGCATGAATGAAATAAATAAATAAATATCCTTAGACATACACACAGCGCCATCTAGGTCCACAGTAAGCATTTAGGCTCGTGTTATGGACACCAGATGGTTGATAAACTAATATGGTATGTACCCGAGCTCACGATATGATATTTTGTGAAGGGGACAGTAAAATCATCATTTATTCTGATAAATTGCGTTGCCACTATGCGTTAGCCCCAAACCGTCATATTACACGATTATCCATTATCAAACGAAATTAACAACGTCCAGGTAGAGTTTCGACTTAGCAACACCGAAATTCGACCTCTAAGCACGAGTCAACGAACTCGAAAATATTTCCTAATTCGGTTAACGTCCCAGTCGTCACGCAACCATCTAGACTCATATAAAATTACAGGAATCCTCAGGAATCGCCGAAATTCGCTACCACGCATGCCCTAATAAATATTTATATTGTAGCGATGCGTATACGCTTGTCAGCCGGATTGCATGACGGCCGCTTCTAAGTTCTCGGTTAAACTGCATCAAAGTTTCATTCTATTTGGCGGTGAAAATTTTTTTCGTAATATAAAGGCATGTTCAGAACGTCTATTTAATTTTATATATAATATGTGTAGTTTTGTTATCAATACCTAGCTCCTCAACAATGTTGTAGCCGGATTACTAATTTTTGGGCAAAAAACGTTTCCCAAAGTATCACATGCCAAAGTATGTTTCCCGAATTTTCATTTGGCAAAACAACTTTTCGCAATTTTACAATCAGCAATACTATTTTCGGCAATTTATTGTTTTAACAATTAATTAAAAAATGAAAACCAATGACATCCTCAAATATTCCGTTTTGCCAATTTCTGTACGGAACGCTAAAGAAATATCCTAATATTAACATCTCCATATTGTTCCAATCCGGGACTGTCAGGCGGGGAGTGTGCAAGGTTCTTGAAACGCCTTAAGGGCTCACTCGTATTAATACCGTACAGAATATTTTCTCATAACATAATGATTGGATAGGCATTAATTGTTTCTTTATTTTTTATGCGTATATTGCATGTTGACTTTTGAATTTAAAAGAGATGCGACGAGCATCATATTACGGCAATTTGCGTAAGTACAGTCGCGTTCAAAACTGCAGTCGTAGTCCAATTTTAACCGATTTAAGTTCAATTAAGATTACTTTAGAATATAAATAATAATAAATACATATTATAATAATATAGAATCGTATTGTTCTCTTTCGCAGATATGAAATATGCAATTACATTTTCGATTAAATAAACAAAAAAAAAACTGAATGAACATCTCCTGTTCCATAAAATACTGGCTCTTCTTACTGTTGTTGTATTAGGTATCGAAATTAACTTATAGTTTTATTTAATGTCTCTGTAATGTTCAACTTCCACAATCAAATCAAAACAAATATTTTATTTCATAGGTTAAAATTATCACTTGAGAACGTCAATATTAATATTACATTTAAATTTACTGCACATTCACAAAGCTGACTCCCCAGAGAAGAACGACCAAGAAACTCTAGGGTTGCTCTTTTATTGACTTATATTCTAAATCGAATGCCGATCGAAGATGATATTGCGTTACTTATTTACTTCAAACTGTTAATTACAAAAAAAACTGTGGATAATGTCGCAGGGTGTACATTTAACCATAATCAGAATTTGTCAACTTTCTTATGTAATATGTAATACATACTGTTTGTTGTCCTTAATAAAATAAAAATTAATTTCTTTTCGAACACCTTTGAATTTCTAAGAATGGAAACGGTGTTTCGAAAAAAATCATATCGTTGTTGGGACTGCACATTTCACACGCGACTGTACCTATTTATACTTCTATGATTACATTTTACAAGACCCACATATAATTTTAGTCTGTCATGATGAACTAGTGCTCTAGCGAAGGGCCATAGTTACAGCAAAACAGGAATGTTTACTCAAAGTTGCGGGCCACAGAATGCCAAATCAATTAATTTTATTATTCTTCAATTTAAGAGCTATGCTCTTATGGGTGGAATAATGACCACGTCTCTCTGCTTTCCGCCCTCGATTTAACCTCTTGGTACGACACGATATTCACCGGGAAAGATTGAAGGAAAGAGAGGAAGGGCGCTATTACTTTGAATTTTATTAGGCAATGAATTTTAAATGCTGTAGTACAGCAAGCGTATCGTTATCATCATATCAGCCGATAGACGTCCACTGCTGGACAAAGGCCTCCCCAAAGATCTCCAACCTGATTGATCAATTTAAGTTTTAGGTATTAATCAGCCAAACGTCATTGCTTCCAATTGAAAACAACCCGGATCGTGTCTGTTTAACAAAACCCCGATGCACAAAAAAAATTTACTGAATCTAATAACCTAAACAATTTTCATGTGTGTATGTGAGCATGCTGGGAAGATTTTGCTGCAGAATTTTTTTATGCCCAACCGGGTTTGTACTTGACCTCAACCACACCTGATGTTAAGTGAAGATGAGGTCGAAGGTGGAAGCGTACTGACCCGGAAACCCCAACACATTTGGAGGATTGGCTATCTTATCTCTGACAACCGGAACACAACAATGCTATTAACATTGCTGCTTGGCGGCAGATTTAGATAAGATGATGGTAGCTAGCCAGGCGGATATTTAAAATGCCCTACCACCAATCAAACCGAGTACTTAAACATGTACCCCGCTGGGGATCGAACCCGCGACCTCCGAATCGTAAACCCAATGTTGTTTACATTGAGCCACGGAGGCGAAAGCCAACAAGTTTACGAAACCTTCAGGCATCAAATACCACTAATTTGGCAATAAATATTTTAGTAATTAGAATTCAACTGTGCATTATGGGGTGTAAGATTCAAATTCCAATGAAACTGCATATTCCTGTAAAACGGCTGAAGAAAATGCTTTCTACATGTAAATATTGTTCGTACTAGTTAAATGGCGAGAAGTGCGTTGGGGTGATCTATATGAAACCTTTTCAGGGACTCATTATTATTATAGCCTTACATCAATAATCTTACTTCCTCACGGCTTTGGTCAAGTTTACTCTCATGAATAGATTATTCCACTATATTCACCTGGGTGATATCACCTGGGTGAACAAAGTGGAATTTTTGGTGTCCTCATATCACCTCGGAATTATTTCACCTAGGTGATATCACCCAGGTGAAACAATTCGACATAATTAGTGTCATTTGTTCACCTTGGAATTAAATCACCGAGGTGAACAATGGCGACTTTTTTCATTCATATTGTGGACTTTAATCACCCACATACTAAATGCTGCAAATTTTCAAATCAAAGCATTTAAACCAATTTAATGTCAAATTAGACGTAATGAAAAAACCAAAATAATAATCAAAGTTATTGTTTATTAATTAAGTCGTAGCTTTAAATGATTCAATATTAATTAAACAAAAAATAATCCCCATGCGTATTGGTGGATTTTTGCCAGACTGGGGCTACCTAACCGTCAGTATTTTCAAACTGCCCCAAAATTGTTAAGCCACCGATTTGGCTTAACAATGCCTTGAATAACGCGGAATAAACTGTCTATAACGTGCCATTTGAAACAGGAAACGGAAATGCCACTTGATGGTCCCATCCAAGATCAAGCTCAGTAGCTTTGTGAATTGTTATCGTTTATGCCGTCAAGGCATTGTCCGTCCTTGTCTTATCGTAACAAGGACAGACAGCGAATTGCTATAGCTTTGAGTTAGGCAGTAGAGCCTCCGACGTTCTAACTGGGCTAATAGAAAGCGAATGCACCATGACCATTGCTACAAATAAAGCCTTGCTACTTTATAAAATTGTTCGACTGTACCCCATTGTTACACAGCCTTGAAAAAGGTTACATAAAAATAAGGAAAAGTGGCAAAAAAGGGTACATACTTTTACTGTCTCTAGAGATTGGTTACGACGTTTTATCGTAACGCCCGGCCATGTGGGGATGGACAAAAGATTGTATTGATTTTGCCGACTAAAATACGCTCGACGAAAAACGGTGCGATATTTATACAATTTACCTAATAATAATAAAAATTACTTATTGCCTTAGTTCCGATTTGTCAAGGCAAAAGGGAGTGGCATCGGCTTTGCTGTTTGTCAACGCTGTTTTTCAGTCACCCCCCCTTCTCCCGGAGGTGAAGTGCGGGAGGATAAGTTTATTAGTAATGGGAAGGCTTAAACATTACAATTAGTAATTTTGACAGTTGCATTCATTTCTTCCCACAGTATGGAATCCGTCGAGATTGCAGACCAATCACGATACTTTTCAACGGTTTTTCTGTTCGAAAGGAACGTTTTTGGTTTTGGTTTAGCTGATCAAATATATAATGATCTGATATATAATGATTGTATGTATGTATTTGTGTATTTATGTTGGGTAATTTTTTCGTTGATATTAATATGATATTTTTAAAATTTTTGGTTTCTTCTGTTTCGTGTACACTTTATGTCTACCTTTTGTACCAAATTTCGCTCTCACGGGTTTGCTGGAAGAGATCTTTTATAGAGATAAGTTCGCCCTTTGTACATTTTTCTTAAATCTTTGTTAATGTCCATTTCTTTGTGTTTGTGTACAATAAAGTTTTTTTTTATTAAAAACTGGTTTCGCGTTTGGCCACAATCTCACCTGATGGAAAGTGACGATGTAGCCGAAGATGTATCACGCGCACCCAGTAAATGCCTATTCACTCTAGACTTTAAGATCCCAAGGTTGTAAGTGTCGGGAAAAAAAGTGTTAAAATAAAAATAAATAAAAATCAAAAAAATTGTATCGCGATATTTTGTCTAAACGATCAAAACATTGACGTTAAAAAGTAGTTACCTACCTACTAAATTTTATTGATTGTACTCGTACAAAATATTTGGGGAAGACATTGTTGTCCTGAAACATAGTTTTTTAACTACTACGGGCAACCAAGCTTCAACAAGTTATATCTATAATTTATTTCGGAGCAATAAAATATTGTTTATTGTTTACTGTAGAATAGGTCTACTTCTGATTAGCGGAGGGTTGAGGCCAAGGTCGATATCACTGTCTAAAATCTTTTACCTTTGTATCAGCCAACCCGCAGTATTAGTGGACAAATGCGTATTGCCTACAGTTGGGTGATTACGTAATTAAAGACAAATGGATCCATTAGCAGAGCTTAATATTTAATTTAATATAAAATTCAAAATAAGAGAAATTCATAAACATCGTTCATTTGTATTGAGGTTCGTTCAGGCTTTAAACTCAATATCTACCTTGGATAAAGAAGAAAGAAAGAAGAAAGAAAGAAATCATTTATTTCGGACTTTGAGGTCCATACATTATAAAATAAAATACATACACATAAATATAAATATACAAAAGTGTTAGTACCAAACAACTTAATAACTATGTCAGTAAATTTTTTCAGTAAAATTTAAAATGCTCATTGGATGCCACATGCATCGACATCCAGTGAGCGAGAACAGGGCTGTCTAATCAATATAATAAAAAGGTATGAGTTTACTCAGCAACTCACGGTTGAATGTAAGCACACTCCTCTAAGTAGTGCACAATAATATAGCGTACAGGTTATATAGCCTGCGCGCACGCACACCGCACGAGAGTCATTTAAAAACAATTCTGCGGGGTTGCCTCGCGAACGTAACTGTTTAAGGAGTTGCCGCGCCAAACTGGGCGCTATAGAAAAAAACCGAGGACCGACTCCACTGAGTCACAGTATAGGGAACGGTGAGGTCAAGTTGGGTTGTTTGTTTCTGTTATTGTAGAGTCGAGAGTGGACAAACTTGTGTTAATGTACGTAGCATCATACTTGAATATCATATAACAATACAAATTTAATTTGATAGATGAAACAATGAAAAACAAACTAAAAATTTAGAAAACTCGCGAGAACCGCCTCCGTGGCTCAATGTAAACAACATTGGGTTTACGATTCGGAGGTCGCGGGTTCGATCCCCAGCGGGGTACATGTTTAAGTACTTGGTTTGGTTGGTGCTAGGACATTTTAAAATGTGCGCCTGGCTAGCTACCACCATCTTATCTAAATCTGCCGCCAAGCAGCAATGTTAATATCATTGTTGTGTTCCGGTTGTCAGAGATAAGATAGCCAGTCCCCCAAATGTGTTGGGGTTTCCGGGTCAGTACGCTTCCACCTTCGACCTCATCTTCACTTAACATCAGGTGTGATTGAGGTCAAGTACGAATGCATCTTGCATTAAAAAAAACAAAAAAAAAGAGAAACTAAACGTAATAATATCACCCACAAATAATAATAATAATTATTATTATTATTTCCGACACCAGTCACCCAGCCCTGAACTAAGCTAAGCTTGTACTATGTACCTATACTAGATAACGGATAAACATACATAAATATTATATAAACATCCATGACTCGGGAATGAATGTTCGTATTCATCACACAAACATTTACCCCTAGCAGGATTCGAACCCGCAACCATTGGTTTCGCTGATAGGGTCATTATCCACTACACCAATCGGTTCCATGAAGTTATTGGACTATTTATTAGATACTTTCAGGTCGCAAAAGGTTAGGGAGTTTTAAAACTTGGCATACCTAACCGTAGACTTTGTGTCCCTTAATCCGCCATCTTGAAAAATTACGCCCAAAATCAGTTTCGTATATGTAGGTTTTTGAGAAATTGTTTCTTCCTAAAAGTTACTATAAAAACATGTTTATTTCCTTTTTTTAGGTCAGACTTTCCGATTTGTATATGTTCAATGTTTTATCAAGGAACTACAACACCACATAATATACAATGTTAAAATCATAACATAACCTTTCTTCCTTGGTCACCCGCCCAAAACTACAATGCTTTTAATGTCAATCGAGATGGCTGAAAAGAAATATGCAAATCATCTTTTTTTTTTATTTTTATGCATAACGGGTTGGTACTTGACCTCAATCACACCTGATGTTAAGTGAAGATGAGGTCGAAGATGGAAGCGTACTGACCCGGAAACCCCAACACATTTGGGGGACTGGCTATCTTATCTCTGACAACCGGAACACGACAATGCTATTAACATTGCTGCTTGGCGGCAGATTTAGATAAGATGGTGGTAGCTAGCCGGGCGGACATTTAAAATGCCCTACCACCAACCAAACCGAGTACTTAAACATGTACCCCGCTGGGGATCGAACCCGCGACCTCCGAATCGTAAACCCAATGTTGTTTACATTGAGCCACGGAGGCGGTTATAAGGAGTGGCGCTACTTTTACTACTTATACTTTTCCAAGTCAAAAGGAAACCCGAACGGTGCAAAAAAGATCCCATCTCTCGTAGCGTAGTTCCCCTCCCCCGCCCCCGCCGCTCTCCGCGCTCGTATGCGCGTAGTACGTATTTTTTGCATGCGCAAGAGTAAACAAACCAGCGCAACATTGTATGTCGTACAGTTTTTAGGAGAATATCACTTTGTCGTTGCTCCAACAGCCCTACATCCTCACTGCTGGGGCACAGATTCCGTTCAGGACCCTCTCCTGTGGAGTCGGAACCACGCGGAACCAGGGCTGGTTAGTGGTTATGTCAAACTTCAGTGGTCACTTGACAGTTAGGATTTTCAGCCCCAGGTAGGTCAGAAGTAGCGCCTTAATAATGGTTTTTTTTAATCATAAGGCTTAGCGTTGGTTTCAACGGCATGGAGGCAGCGCACACATTTATTTGGGGAACTGACTATCTCATTTTAAACCACCGAAAAATGACAATGCTATTAAGATTGCTGTTTTGATGATAACAATAGAACACATTTAGACGGTCTCATCACTAAACGCGATCTCTTCCCGACAACCCACAGCTATGGGACATTTCTTGGTAGAAAAACAGGTAGGGTGCACGATACTACCAACTAAAGAAATAATTATAGATAAGTATGCATAAATATAATAATAATATCATATTAATAGACTTACTTAATAATATAAATATATATAAATAAATAAATATACATAAATACTTAATTTATAGTATAAAACACAATAGCTAGAAGCACAGATAGTCAACTAATGTCCATGAGGCGGGAGTTTACGAAAAGAAAAAAGTCAAAGACCTAAATATTGGTTTTTCACTTGAAATTTTAAAATGTCCTACCACCAACTAAATGTGCCCGCTGGGAATCAAACCCGGGACCTGTTTTGTCAACCTTATATTGTTTACATTGAGCTAATTCCATGTAGACCAGTGTTAGCACCGTATCGACTGTCTTCAATTGAAAACGCGTTTTTTGATCGTTTTGTTGACACTGCTTAAAAGTTTCGTTGATTTTGGTGTATTTTGTACATAGTGTAGGTATAGGTACACAAATAAATTGTCTCCGAAAATCATGATTTTCTAAAAATAAAGAATTCTTGAAAATAATTAATTAAAGCTCATTGATCATTGGCCACAAATACCTTGGATCCTACCCACGGCTAAAGTTTAGTTAGAGAAATGTCTATATGCATAAGAAAGTCCAGTCAGAGATGTGTCCATTCATATTTATGTCCATTTAGAATAATGTAGTCAGAAAATGTCCAGTCAGAAAATTATCTCAGATAAACGTACCTGTCTATCCCTTTATTATATTACCTGTCCGATGTCCAGCTTCCCAGGCCAGATTTTTAATTCAACTCACGTTTTTTTTTTGAAAATGAGATCATACGCTTACCAAAAATAAATACCTACCGATTGACGAAAACAAAACTTAAATCCATTTAGCGACAGAGAGGTATACACCACGATTGTGCCAACTTGGTTTGGTACCGTCAGCTACAAAAGCCGCTGAAATTTTTAAAAACAAAGTTATCTAAAGAATTACCGTATTCCAATTGTCCCGTATATGAAATGGTTAATAATAAAGATACAAATAATGTCAAAGTCAAAAGTTATTTATTTTATAGGTACACAAGGTACATTTAAAATAGTGAGATTTCTAAATTTTTTGATTTACTGCTTGTTCAATAGACAATTTCCCTTGAGAAGAACAAGCAAGAAACTCGAGGGTTTGCTTTTGTAAAAATGGGTTTTATATACAAAAAAGGCACAACAATATTTCATTACTATTATCATACATGCCTACATTCCGCCATTTTGTAAATTCTTCAAATTGGCGAACAGTCATAAAAATATAAATCGATAGCTAAGATGAATATACAACCAAGAAATATGCAACAGTTTTCTAAAAAATAACTTATATGGTGGTAGGGCATTTTAAATGTCCGCCTGGCTAGCTACCACTAGCTAGATAAGATAGCCAGTCCCCCAAATGTGTTGGGGTTTCCGGGTCAGTACGCTTCCACCTTCGACCTCATCTTCAGTTAACATCAGGCGTGATTGGGTCAAGTACGAACCCGTCGTGCATAAAAAAAACCACAGTCGTGCTGGTATCAAGAAGGTATCGAATAATTTGTCATCCAATCGATTGTCTTTATTGTTTATTATTTTTTATTTGGGATAACAACAGCTAACATTACATTAATTTACAACAAATAGTTACTTCTCGTACAGCCAAAACAGTTATCCACTAGTTAAATAATACACACAATTTTTTGTTGAGAGAAACATCTGATACACAAAGCTTTGCAGAAAGTAGGCTGCAATTATACATTTTTTCAATACATTTATTAAATCTTCGTATGAATATTGCGTATATATTTTCTTTCATTTAATTTAATCTGGAATTAAATTTAGACTATATAAAATTTCCAATTGTAGTGTTTTGTTGTCTGTACCTGACTCGTGAAAACTCGTGGAAATTTGGCACTTTAAATCGAAATAAAACGAATCTCCCACGATTTCAGAGAAAGGTGAATCACGAGTGATGAAGTTCTTGTAGATAATCCGTACAATTACTTTACAGTAGAATCTATTAGTTTTCGACTGGATTGAATTATCACCAGAAATTGGCACAACAACAGACTTCACTGTACCTTCTAACTTATTATTTCTATTAGACCATAAAATACGTCATCTTGCTAAAATTAATGTAATGGTACTCCATTACATCTACATACTTGTAGAAATCAAAATTGTCCATAGTCTATACCCACATTGTTGCATTAACGACTGTTTGGTGTAGTGGTTAGGAACTCTGGCCACTATACCAAAAGGTTGCGGGTTCGAATCCCGCTAGGGGCATATGGTTGTGTGATGAATACACACATGTATTTCCGAGTTATGGATGTTTTTCATTTATATATGTAATTTATTTACAAAAAAAATGTATTTGTGTATAGTATATCAACCATCTGGTATCCACATCACAAGCCTATAGTTGCTTACTGTGGAACTAGATGGCGCTGTGTGTATGTCTAAGGATATTTTATTTATTTTTATTTATTATTTTTATTTATCCAATAATTACTGGACGTACGTCCTCTTAAGCCGTTTTTGTGAAACCTTCTTTGACGTATGCCTCAGTAGGTTCATCAACAAGAGTTTTTAAAAGAAGTAAGTAACCTATACTTATTGCAATTGACTTGTTTTACTTGAAACTGCACATCCTTAATAACGCGACCTAGTTCTCTTGTCAAAATGGCTCGTTTTAGTCCCTTGTTAAACAATGTACTATTCCCGTCTCCGTTTGTGTCAAAATATCTGTAACAGTAAAATTATCTGTACAGACATGTGTTCCCGAGTTATAGATGTATTTCATTTATTTATGTTTTTTTTACAAAAAAAAATGTATTTGTGTAGTTTATCAACCATCTGGTATCCATAATACAAGCCTAGTTGCTTAGTGTGGAAATAGATGGCGCTGTGTGTATGTGCAAAAATATTTATATTTATTTAAGCTGTAATAAAATATAGATAAGTTTACATATCGTACGTTTGCAGCTCTATAATATGTATACATGTATACTTATATACTGAAGTACCTACTCCCTTTTGTTGTGATATTTACCGCTAATATTTATATCCTCCGATGCGACTCCGAATTAGCAGTAAAACGTGCGTACGGACGTTTGTGCACTGATATATTCGAGACGATTTTCTCGTGACAGTTTTCTCGGCATGACGCTGTTGAGTAATTATTAAATTATAGTGCACAATGTATCTGACATATTCATTATCCCATCAAAAATATTACTTTTTTTTTAGTTTTTAGGTTTTTATGCACTACGGATTCGTACTTGACCTCAATCTCTCCTGATGTTAAGTGAAGATGAGATCGAAGGTGGAAGCGTACTGACCCGGAAACCCCAACACATTTGGGGAACTGGCTATCTTATCTCTGACAACCGGAACACTACAATCCCATTAACATTGCTGCTAGACGGTAGATTTAAAGAAGATGGTGGTAGCTAGCCAGGCGGACATTTAAAATGCCCGCCAACCACCAACCAAACCGAGTACTTAAACATGTACCCCGCTGGGGATCGAACCCGCGACCTTCGAATCGTAAACCCAATGTTGTTTACATTGAGCCACGGGGGCGGTACTGCAAAAAATGGGCCAACTTCTCATCCAAATCTCATTTAGTATCAAAATCTAGATCAATGTGAAGTTCCGAGAACTTCTTGCTTGCTTAAACAGAAACCAAAGTACATTGTTTCCTTTTAATGTCGTTTCACAAGAGTTTTAAATATACTTCAATGATCGTATATACATGTTGAACTACAACTCTATACATTATATTTCCATCATACGTACAGCAGTCTTATAAGAATGAGAATTTCAGCAAGACGTGACGACAGAATGGTCACTTAAATATTGAATAACTCTTAAGCTACAGTGACACATTCCAGCACAGTTTTTTGACTTCTGCAGCATGCAAATATCTATAAATCTTAAAACTATTAACAGTAATAATTATTTTTTGGATACTAAATTCATTTACATAATTCAAGTCGATAACACTAATTACTATTAAATTCATAATATCAAATACATTACATGATTCATGTCAGTTATATTATATTCTTTATAGTATATTCTTTATTGCACCAAAATATTACAATAACAGAGTACAAACAATAGGTCACGTACAAAGGTGGACTTATCTCTTTAAGAGATCTCTTCCAGTCAAATGAGCATTGAAATAGGAAACTTAGTAAATTTGGGGTTTAGCAGTAAATTGTGTGCAAAAGAAAAAATCATATAACGAGTAATAAAACAAATAAAAAAAGAAAAGATAACTGAATAACAAACTTACACTAAATATATTACATATACCTACTGCGAAATATATACATAACATAATTTAAATATATATATACTATAAACCTACATACACATACTAATAATATCACGAAAGATGGGAGAGGTAATGCTCTTTTAGCCTTTTCTTAAATACTGCAATTGAAGGGCTGTCCTGAATTAATTTTGGCAGTTTATTCCACATCATGGCTGCTTGAACACTAAAGGAGTGAAATAGAAAGTTTGTGGCGGCTCTAGGACATATATTCATTCATTCATATATTATATTCATTAGTATTAAATACATTAGATAATTAAATTTCCACCTTATGATCCAAAAATTCTTTAATTGAATAGAATGTGTATAGGAGAAGTCACTTGCTTCGAGTTTGCACTTACAATAGGCATTGGAGAAGTTATTCGTTGCCGACGCATTGATTGTGATAGAACGACAGTTTGCGTGAACTCATGGTAGAACCACAACTACGAGTAGTATCACAGGAATGTCGTCTCGAACTGTTAGGTGCACACGTACCCAACTCCCGATCTTTGGACGAAGATTAAAAACGTTTATGGCCATGGAACACACGCGTCGCACGATGATGTGGTGGTTTTACGAGTGAATTACCTTTGTAAGAGAGTTTATGTCATAATAGTTGGCATCTACCTGTTCAGTGTTGTGGTTTGTCACACAGTGTAAGTTTCGAGTAAGTTGCAATAGTAAACTGTTGAATAAATAAAGTTGTTACTTTTATACGGTCAGTAGGTTAACTCACAACTCCTTCGGACCCACCAATCATCTTGGTTTTTCTTGCCGAATCTTTTGAAATGTGTGTTGGAGCTGATACGATACAAGAGAATCAAGATTCTTTAGAAATATTTATTCCAATTTACCTATACATATTTTCCTTACTCAATTAGTACTCCATTCTTCGAATTTTCTGGATACAGTCCACAGCCGTAGGGATAATAAATTTATTATTGAGTTCTTTCCAGGCCGAGGGAAATGTCGGCCGAGGCATTCATATACAATATTCGCCTTTAACAGCCTCTGATATAGGGTTTACACAAACAAATTCTATTTCGAATGGGGTACATGATTAGTACTCGGTACGGTTTTTGGTAGGCGATCACTATGACTGACTAACTACCGCCATCCAAGCATTAACATTATGAAAGTTATGAGCAACCGTCTACTCCACCATACAGCGGTCGCAATCGCAATGAGTGTCATAAAAGGCCTATTTGTAAAAGTGACAGTTACCCACAGAACAAAAAATAACCCCGTCCAGTCTGGATCTGATTTGTTGTCCAGACTACATCAATCAACTAAGATTCTTACCTGTATTAGTGTGATTTCTGATGATGAGGAAATATTCGCATTGAACATTTCGCTTTTTTCATATTGCGATATTATAGATACAGATGTCTTCAAAACTTACCTACATTGTTAGAATTTGGGATCTTCAATAAGCATTTATTAGAACCGCGTGCTTCATCATCAACTACAGTTGTTGTGGTGTGACCCACTGGTGTAAATATGGCTAAACGCATCTTAATCCAATCATATAAACTCAATAGGTACGGTAAAAGGTAGTCGCTTCACAAGATTTTTTATTTTTTATTTTTTTATTTTATTTATTTTAGGGAGATTAACAGCAACATTAACAAATGAATAATAAAACATAGAAAACCAATGCCAATAAGAAATCTCCACCTATAGATTTCAAATGAGTGTGCAACCACAGAACAAAAAGTACACCTCAAACTAAGTTTTAACTAATTTTATTATAAAGATAAAGATGCAAGCTCTGAAAGTCCGCCGCGTAGAGGAAACTCAGGTGGAATAAAGTTACAATCAATGGACAACAGCCCCTTCATTATTAATCAATACAGTTTCGGGTTAGTCCTGTTACAGAACATTAGTGCTGTGTGTAGTATTAAGTACACTAGAGAGTCGAAACTCTAATATTAGCAGTTTTATTTGTAACTTTATGAGATAAGTCATTTCGTTTCAAGTTTTGTCCCCACTCAATATTTGAGTTGGCCGTCACAAATTCTAACGCCGAAAGGCATCTGTATCTATTGTGGCACGTTTAAAAATAAAGGGCGATTTATTTTGAACTCATCGGCTGTCTGCCCCGTCTTTAATTACCGCAGATTATTTATACCGGCTGTTAGTCACTAACCGGCTTACTTTGATTGGTTATTAAAGAGTTTTACGGCACTTTCTATGGAGATATAAAAAAATGGGAGTGTTACCATACTGCCGAACGCGGTACGACCCCGCCGTATCAATAATGTGTTTATCTATAGACGACTTCTGAAAAGTAATGACTTGAAAGTAAAGTACAATGTTTTGGGAGCTCTGCAACAATTACGCCGCTGTTAAAGTATCCATCAATGTGCTATGCTATTATGTTAACAGTCTCGTAGTTGCCTTATACTACAACCCTCGAAAAGAGATGAAAATAAACGCTTTACCTATCTAAGAGACGAGTTGGTCCTTTCTATCGACCGCGTGTCATGCGTGATTTGATTATGGAAACAACAATCACAGGAGAAGGTTAAATATGCCGACAGTTCCCATTCACAAATGGAAGCAAGAGGTGCCTAACCAAAGTAACTTCAAATCATAAAGATTTGGTCCTAACAACATTGGCTCCTGTATCTGCAATTAACATAAAACTTATTATCATCTTTAAAGCAACTGACCGACCGCCAGATATAGATGCCTGCCTGTAGATATAAACATAAATTCGATGCAGTCAGTGTTAACATTGTATATTATTGTGTGACAAGCCAAATAGTCTGAAATACCCAAACTTGATTGCACAGATTAGTCACGATAGTGGGAACGTGTCGTAGTCGTTAACGATATTGCATTTGCAAAATATAAAATTGAATATCTAGAAAACAGCTTCACAGATTTCCTTCAACATAACAGCTTTCAAAGAAAAAACTGCATTGGGATCTTTTGTCTAAGATTATATGGAGCTCACGCTACGTTGCCGTAGACAAGGCTGTATAATACATAAATACCCTTTTTGATCACAATGCCTACGCCGCAAAACGACTTTGAAGATGCGGAAAACGGCTACAAATCAATCAATCAAACGTTCATTATTTCACAAAGAAAGGTAATAATTTAAATTAATACAGCACAGACTAAACGGCTATTTGTCTCACCCCTCTTCTTACAATTTATCTAACATTGCCGCCAGTCTTGTCCTCAGCGGTCGATAGCATTCATTCGTATTGCACGTTTTTTATTAGGTACATTATCATTTTAGTCTGTCTATAGTTATGAGTACTACTCTGAATATAGGCTTCCCTCAAGGATATCCATTTGATATGGTCCTTCCTATGCAGCTTGTGTTCAATGCAGTTTCGCTAATTCGTGCCAAACATGTCGATCATGACAAAGACCCCGCTTCGGTCAAAATGAAGGGCATAAATGAAGAGTTGATATTAGTTGTCTTCCCCTGGTCGGTTCCGTTTTTGGAAAATGATCGTCTCCATCTACGGTCATTTGCTGTCCTGCAGCCTGTTTGGCATTTTTAACATTTTTGTTCACATTGACTCGTAATCGCGTCGTGTCTGACTCAGCTGTGTTGGCTGCCGGCCAGAGCTTCTCACCTGTGGTGTTCCAATTCGGCTTCCTGAGGATGTTGCAGACTATTTATAATGAGACGAGCATTGATTAGCTGTGGTGGTGACAGTGGGATCCGTGTTGCTATAGAATTGGTTACCAAAGATCAGTCAGAAGTTGGGTGGGTCACCGTTTTGTACTTCTATGGTAAAGGATATTAGCAACTTGAGATTAAACTATATTTATCACAAGTGTAGCACTAACCTAAACTTCCCGACGATATTGTCTAATATCTGATGCATCCTGATTCGGGACACAACGGAATATACTATTGCGTAGTTCTTTCTGGATCCATAAGCTTAGTGTTAAGTGTGCCTTAACGCTAAGCTTATGAATCCAGATTTTTCGTCGAAAACTACACCAGCAGCTTTAAGTCTCAACAGCGAGGTACAGGCTCGTCTAACTAGGACAGACGATAATACACAGGGTCAAAAATGAATTAGACTAAAATGTTGACTGGATAACCAACCTCAGTCAATGTGAAATGGCAATATTCGGGGAGCTAAAAACGAACCGGTGCGTTTTGTCATCATCGCCACAATAACTCCATACCCTAGGTTGGCTCATTCGCGCTATTACAAATATTCTTCACCCTTCTCAAACCTAATTGCGTACCAGCCATGCAAATTTAGTTTTCAGAACACTTTGGTATGCCCATAACGGTCATTCTCCTATGACGTCATACCGTCTCTAGTAAACTGGCTAGACGGGTGGGCGATGGAATTGGCAAGGCCGAATATTTGACGTATTGTCATTTCCATTCATAAAAAAGTCGAGTTGAACATTCCATGATTCACTTGGTGATTGATGGATAGGAAGTGTATTTTAAGTCCGTAAGAAACTCGGGTTTCAAATTGAAACGGGAGATTTTTGTGGGAGCGTGGTAGTGACTTTGTCGTATCACCATTCATAATTGAGCGAAGACGCTGCTAGGAATAAGCTTGTTCCACTTCGCAACTTTCATTACCTACTTCTTATGAGTGGATTATTCCTAATCTCCACGCTGAAGTGGCTGATTGCTATCCTTGCACTAATATCGCAGTAGCCCATCAAACATAAATCGCTCAGTCGCCTTTTGAGATACCACAGGTGTATCTATTATTTACTAATCATAAGAAAATGAAATAAATTTCACACCATTCATATTAAGCAAAATGGCCTGCTAATATTAAAGCATTAACTATTCGTAGAACAACGATACTACGATAGCCCAAATGCTAAAGAGGCTGTTATGAATGAATGAGGTTGTAGGCGTAAAAGGACAACTATGAATGAAGTGACGTCAGACAATAAAAGAAATGTCAGAGTTCAACAAACTGCTAATCGAGGAACATCCATCAAGAGAAACGTGGGCAGTTATGGGGGAAGAGTACTATCCTATAATTTGCAAACTTCACACTCACTTGGCTTTACGAATTCTTCCTGGCCTTGTTATGACGTCAAATGATGAAGATAGCTTTTACAGATTGTCATTAGAATGAGTTTTTGGATAAGACTGCGCCATCTGCGCTAAGTTTAATTAAGTGTAACAAATTCTTTAAAGAGAACATATTGAACGAAATATAGAAGGAAGAGAGAAGTTGTGGAGAACGGTCGAGACACATGATCAAGTGAATGAGTTAGGTAACACAACCTTTACCTAATTCACTTGATCATGTGTCTCGACCGTTCTCCACAACTGTCGTGCGAATATTGAAAACCGCACCAGAGAACCGATGAAAGAGGTAATTACATTAAATCTTAAACTACATTAAAATTAAAGCTCTTAAATAACAGGGAGAACGGGATAATTTGCTAGTTAGACACATTGAATAGAGAAAACAAATATAAGAATGGTTCATCATCACACGTATAGTAAGAAATATTTTGTGTTAATGGCCAGGATCCTTGACGATAGGCTGCAGTTGACAAAATGGAAAGGCACTGAAGGAAAACAAGAGATATAATATCTTGCGGTTTGATGGTTATATTTGGAGTGGAGTGCTATAAATATTAATAGCAAAATATCAAGTGAATAGTCACAGCTGTCTTAACGTGATGAATGTTTGTGAAAGCGATTGAACATAAGCACTAACAAGAAATAACATTGCATAAATTTTATAATAAAACAGAATCGTCTAACTGTTGCTCTCTTTTGCAGATATGAATATGCAATTTAATTTTTCGTCAAATAAATCAAAAACTGAATGAACAACTTCTGTTTCTTAAACTACTACCCGTTAATACACAAGCCGAGTAGCTTAGTGTGGAGCACAGACCATTTATTGGTGGAGCAAGATAGCTCTGGCTGTGTTGTATTTATTTATTTATCTTGATTGTTCATTGTCTTCAGCTATCACACCCATACTATTTAATAGATAACATATCAGTCAGTCTTTCCTGAATCCTACAACCTTGGGATCTTCAGAGCAGAGTGAATAGGCATTTACTGAGATCGCGTGCTTCATCTCCGACCACATCGTCACTTTCCATCAGGTGAGATTGTGGTCAAACGCGAATCCAGTCAATCATAAAAAAAAAAAAAATATTGTTTGTATAAGCTTATACTGTTAAATTATTACAAAATATGATATACCTACTGTACGTATACAATTTTTTTTCTGATACCAGCGAATGGAGCCAATTTTTTTGTCGTTTACTGTAGCTACCGTTTAGATAATACAAGGTTTATTTCTGAATCTACATTATGTTAGCCGTCAGACAAATAATAAGGCTATTGGCCTAATGACAGCTGGCTATTTTAGGCCGGGACTTTTGAAGGCGACTTATCTTATGTACTTGCGAGGTGCGACAGATATCGCGGGGTTTTCTTGTGTGTTTATCTTTCGGAATATTTTTCGCGATAATTTTGTTTTTCGCGACGGCCCCTAATATAGTGGCAAGCTATTTTGATGCACCTGCTGGAGTTATATTATACCGGACTCCGCACCGAACTCCGGTGGTATTTGGGAATCAATTCTTTATACTCATTTTGCTGTACGAGCAATCTTCATTATACCAATATGATACCATAATGATGATCGATTGGTGCAGTAAGTGGACTCAGCTTTGAATACCAGCGGTTGTGGGTTCGAATCCCACTAATACATGCGACCTCGAAATCGTAACCCCAATGTTGTTTACATTGAGCCACGGAGGCGGTTATATGGATTTATCCGACTGCTGTTAAACGGTGAAGGAAAACATCGTGAGCAAACCTACAAACCTTAGAATTTAAAAACAAAAATTCAAAGGCATGTGAAGTCCCCAACCCACACTCGGCCAGCGTGCCGGGGACCATAGTCCATACTTAGGACATAGACATAGGACATAGCCATAGCCCATACTCCCTCAATATGAGGGAAGGTCTATATCCCTGCAGTGGGATGTTTACGGACTGACGATGTGATAACGTCACGACTTTTATCCCAAATGGGGTGGTCAGGATATCCCATATAGTGTTTGCAACAACATCTACGGTTCACTTTACGAAATACATAGAAATCCACACGCGACAGCGAGTGAGCCCATCTCCGTTTAAACGTGCAAAAAATATTTTTGGTGGAAAGTCCCTTAGTCGCCTTTCACGACGCCACGGGAAAACACGGGTTATTCTATTCTTTTACGTTCCGAAATCAAACAGCACCGCTTGCATATGTATTTAGTTTATTTATTAGTTTAATCCTAAGCTGTCTCCCCAATAATATATGCCCCATGTCTGGTGACTAATAAGCCCCCTTTCACTCAGGTAGTCCAGCGCGTGTGGAGCCGATGCAGTCGGTGCGGGTGACGAGAGGCAAGCGAGTGCGGCTCGAGTGTCGGGCCAGCGCGCGACCACCACCCAGGATATCCTGGTTCAAGGACGGAAAGCCAGCTGATATCACGCTCCCTAGGTATCGGGTGCAAAATTATAGGTAATATATTTTTATCTACATATCTCGTATCGTTATGATATAGATGAATAGCTGAAAATCAGTGTTTTGCTCTCTGAGCAATTATACACACTGAGCTATGATTCATTTGTACGGCTGTAGCAAGCACATACTCTAGTGTATCCTGATGTTACTTTTATGAATTGTTATAAAATATGTTTATCCAATTGCTTTGGAACTTATGGTATGTGTGTGACTGGAGATACAAATAAACGATTTATCTATCTATCTATCATGAAGAGTACTTACAAGTTCCCACACAAATCATAAGCTTGAATTATAATTGAATTATGTATAGAACTTGGCATCCATTTAGATCTCAAGTCGAGAAACACTATGCTTAATATTGAACTTGGCTTCCATTTTCACATTTATGTTTTTGATGGGATTTCAATTCTTTTTGTACTGAAATTGTTTTGTACTTATGTATCATCAAATCTCCATAATTAGTCTTTTTTTCTTTTCTGCTTTTAATTTTCAAAATACTTTAAATCGTAACATTTCTCTTCTAAATGTTTTTCCTTTATATACACGCTATTACCCAGCCGAACGCCAAATTTTCAAGTTCCTAGGTCATCTGGAAGTGGGTTAGGTTTTTGATGACCAATCAGTGAGTCAGTGATAAAAATCCCGTTAATATTATGTATCAATAACCTGTTTGGACTACATGAATGAAACTTGGGATTCTACTCAATCTAAGGGGCTTTCTTCTTGTTCAATTTAAGAGCTAAGCTCTTGTCGGTGGAGTAATGACCACGTCTCTCTACTTTCCGCCCTCGATTTAACCTCTTGGTACGTCACGACATTCACCTTTTCTTTCACTTGGTCAAAGTAATTACGCCTAGGTCTTTAAGAGGCAATAAAAGCAAATTTCATGTTGAATTATTAAGGTATCAAAAGTAGCTCCAAATCGTTCGTATATCACACGACTGCTGCGTCTCGCCAGTTGCCTTTTCTTGAACTTGGCTGGACACGCTACCGCGTGTCTTGATCCGAATGTGTACAAAAACACCCCGATTAATTAATCGTTTCGATTTTTTCGTCAATCACTTTTAATACCGATATTATGATCGACTTTTTGTATGACGTGAGTGTTGAAATATTGCAATCAGTAGATACTTACGTTCCCTTTTTTGTTCTACAAAAAATCGGTCACCGTTTGAGTTTTATTTTTTAATGCACGACGGGTTCGTACTTGATTTCAATCATACGTGATGTTAAGTGAAGATGAGGTCGAAGGTGTAAGCGTACTGACCCGGAAACCCCAACACATTCGGTCTTAAAAAAAACGTCGTATTTCGTAAAAATCGATTTCTAAGCCACTTAGATCAGATCTACTGGTAATTTCAGACACATACCTTTATCCCATCTTGTAAACTAATTCTCCACTTCTGTTCAATTAATGCTACGGATGACCCAATTGACTCACTGCATAATGATCTTGATCCAAATCCAGCTCATGTTGCATCTGTAATCGAATCGGATTGCACTAACAAATACTCGTACCTATATACCTAATTAGTGATGGGCTCATAGCATTTTAGGATAACGTCTTCTGAAGATAAAAATGATATATTTGAATATTGACATGATGTATTACGTTAAATACCTATGTAATTGGCGTTTTGTATGAATAATTTCATTGAGACTGTTTTCTCCATACAAACATTTTTTGATATTTTTTTTGGGAACGGCAAAACGGCAAGTCCCCCAAATGTGTTGGGGTTTCCGGGTCAGTACGCTTCGACCTCATCTTAACTGCTGCTGGACGATATAATCATTTACCCAATTAATGTTGTCGAGATTTTTCTAAATTTTCAATTCATATTCACCGCTATTCCGTTATAACCGTGATAGGCACTGTGATTTAAAACGCTTTGCCCCATCTCTAGTAACTGCCGAGGATTGCTCTAACACGGTCCATATAAACACAAGACTGCAACAATGTCGTTGTGTTGATCATTTGGTTTGATTGGTGCAAGCAAATAATGCGCTGATCGCATTCGCAGGCAGCAGCTGTCATTGACCTGTGGACATATGCGCGTACGCTGCGTAATCGTTTTAGACCAACGACTCGACTCGTACGGTTGCTCAGTTAATTGAGTTCATAATTGGATTGGTGGCAGCGAAACTTTGTAGGCTGGAAGGATTTTGACTCGAACTTAGGAACCTATATGATTATGTCCCTATATCTTAAAAGAGGTGACGTAAAAGGCTACCAAGGATACGTGTTAATGAGCCAGAAAACTTTAGTTTTTTTTTTATCCATAACGGGTTAGCACTTGACTTCAATCACACCTGATGTTAAGTGAATATGAGGCCGAAGGTGGTAGCGTACTGACCAGGAAACCCCAATACATTTGGGGGACTGGCTATCTTATCTCTGACAACCGGAACACAACAATGCTATTAACATTGATATTTGGCAGCAGATATAGATAACATGGTGGTATCTAGCGCAGGCGAACATTTAATATGCCCTACCACCAACCAAACCGAGTATTAAATAAGCCTATTTTTGACAATTATTATTTTAAACGAGTATCATTATGATCCATACAATTACCATACACCACCGTACAACATGATCTTTATAGAATACACACTTATGGTTGTTATTGAAATTTTTTGCACTGGGACCCTACCCTCGCTTTCTCTCGCAGGGCACTAGCTGAAAATCAGTGTCTTACCGCTATAGGTGAGGATCCACACTGAGCGATGGCCCATTTGTGGTACAGGTACACATACAACTCTATTATAAGTTGTAACAGTTGTACTTCATTTTTGTTTTTATTTTTATAACTGTGAAATAAGGCTACATTTCGTAAGAATAAAACCAAGCAAATGATTGTTGCGTCGAATATTTTTGTATGTGTTTCTGTAATATGCAAGTAAACGCTTTATCTATCTATCTACCCCGCTGGGGATCGAACCCGCGACCTCCGAAACGTAAACCCAATGTTGTTCACATTGAGCCACGGAGGCGGTTAAAACTTACTGGTATTTTAGAGTCGGGCAGCAGAATTATTGGCATAGAACTCCCAAAAAATTTCCATCGCCAAATCCTCCCACAGCAAGCGATCTCCACGGGAAGGATTATCGGTAGTGGACATTAAAGGCTGATAATGTGCGTGTTTCCTATCTGTCCGTCAAGACTGTTTTTCTTCGGATTAGCTAGAGGTACACGCGGACTCATATCCACCGTAACACATCCACTTTAATCAGGTCTCGCGAAGTTCATATGTCCGATAACGTTGCGAACCAGCTTACACTGGTAGTGTACGACCGTCGTACTGTTGACTGCACCTATCAAGTTAAAATTAAAGTCAAACAAGACGGTTTACTTATATCTTTATAGTAGACAGTCCTGTATTTTTTTTCAGCTTTTAAATCAGATTCATCTAAAGATATTGCCTTTGAAAGACAATATATTCTGACTTTTGATTTAAACTTATAGAGTAGGTATCTTGACGACCTGTTTGGTGTAGTGGTTAGCAACTCTGGCCACTATACCAAAAGGTTACGGGTTCGAATCCCACTAGGGGCATATGTTTGTGTGATGAATACGGATATTTGTACCCGAGTTATGGGTGTTTTCATTTATAATAAGTATTAATTTACAAATAAAATATATTTATGTAGTATATCAACCATCTGGTATCCACAACACAAGCCTATAGTCGCTTACTGTGGAACTAGATGGCGCTGTTTGTATGTCTGAAGATATTTTTTTTTAATCTACGTCGCTTTGGCCAAGAATTTTAAAATTTGGCATCACCTACAGTCCTACACCACAAGTTTACTTTTAAAAGTTTGTTTTTAAAAGTATTTGTAATGTAGAAGATATTTTATAATATAATAAAGCCGTTATGACATTGTGACTTCGTATCTATTCCAGGAGGCGCTCGGTTTTAGTGATAAGGCACGCGAGGCGTCAGGACACTGCACAGTATGAGTGCAGAGCTCAGGGCGCCGTGGGACCCGTGGCGGTGGCAGCGGCCAACGTCAGCGTGGTGCCGCCGGCGACGGTGGCGCCTGAACCCAGTAAGTATAGTACATAATTTTTTTTATTTTTTATTGAAGAGGTGGGCAAACGAGCAAGAGGCGCACCTGATGGTAAGTGTCACCGCTGCCCATAACCATCTACGGAAACGGAAGATCCGCAGTGGCGTTGCCGGCCTTTAAGGAAGGAATATGCTCGCTTCTTGAAGGTTCCCAGATCGTATCGGTTCGGAAACACATCCGCTGGGAGCTTATTCCAAAAAGTAACGGTACGTGGAAGGAAATGTCTACTGAACCGCACCGTGGTGGATTTCCAACTGTCTAGGTGGTGTTGGTGGAATTTAAGTTTATGCCTAGTAGTGCGATGATGGAACTCAGCAGCAGGAATCAAACCGAACAATTCCTCGGAACACTCGCCTAATATAATATAATATATAATAATACCTGGGTATTGACAGCTAGGCCTGGGCCTAGCGTCACTCAGACACACATTGTGTCACTCAGAGTTGCATAGCGTCATTCAGGTATGTATAGCGTCATTCAGTCACTTTTAGCATCAGTAAATGTTACGAATAACCTGAACCCAGTGAGCAGCATTATTTTTATTGTAAATAGCTTTAGTACCTACTCAGACACGTTTAGTATAAGTAAACACAGTATATTACAAAAAGGACTATGTATTACATGTATGTATGTAGGGCTAAGGGCGCCGTTGGGGCCAATTGGTAGCACGGTGTATTAAATTAATAATACAACTGTATTAAATGAATTAACTAATTGCTAAGACCGAAATAGTGTCACTCTCACGCATGGCGTCACTCTGTCACGTAGCTGGCAAAGTGGATTAGTGGCCAACGTCTCAAAGTGATGGCGTTTTCACCCAGCAATAAGTATATAAGTGATGAGCATAATCTCTCAGACAGGCACTGTATCACACAGACACTCTTAGGGTCAATTCACACCGAGACGCGACGCGATGCGACGATACTCAAAGAGGCCAATGATTTCGCGCTGCACCTCGAGGCGCAGTGCTGCGTGGTGCAACGTAATCTGAATTCTCACAATGTAATGTGTATCTTTTCGTGTAGTGAATAAAGTATATTCTGAGTCGCTCTATGAAAAATGTGCGCGCAGCGTCGCGTCGCGTCGCGTCTCGGTGTGAACTGACCCTTAACGTCACTAAAGACACTCATAGCGTTACTCAGACACTCATAGCGTCATTCACTATAACCATGGCAGTGGCAGCGGCCAACGTCACCAATGTACCGCCGCCGACGCCGGCGACGAACGGTGATGATTACCCAATGTTCGCTTTTTTTAATATACAGGCTGAATTTGAATTCGGGTGACGCTATCTTGATCACAAACAACTTTATCCAAGCAACCATAGTCGAATTCGCCCAAATCAATTTCGATTAACCATACAATGTAAACCGTTCTTAAACAACTTTTTGTAATATGGAGGTCCACCAATTTTCGATTGAATTCGGCTATGGTTCCTAGACGAAAGTTGTTCGTAATCAGGAGTGGAATCACCAGTAGGGATAGGTGCCACACTTTTTTTATTCGCTCTCTTGCTCAAAACTCATTGACTGAGTATACCGAAGTCTAATTTTCAGGCAAAGGTAGATCGGTATTTCAACTACAGAAGCGTTATAGTAACCTTTTCAGGAATCTAGGAACTTTAGAGTTATGAAAATTCTTACAGCCCTCTAAAAATTGGGGGATATGTGCCCAGTAGAGGATAGGTAGATGACCTTCGAGTAAAAATTTATGTAAAGAGGAAAAAAGAGTAAAAATTATTTAGCTTTATTTAAAAGTATTATTGTGCCGATAATAAAGTAAGTTAATTATTAGGTATATGTAGATAGTAGATATGGAAGGTTAATGGTCTTTCTGATGTTTCTGACAGCACCTGACTTGAGAACACTACCGCCGCCGGGAGCCGTTGTACTCAAATTCTGTATCAATGCAAAATTAATATATTGCCTTTTTGTACAATAAAGCGTTTACAAACAAACAAACACTAAACAATATTGCAAGATAAATAACTTTCCTCTAGAAATACAAAATAGGTATCTAATATAAAGTACAATACCTATGCGAGTCTTAATATTGTACTATGTAAACAATGTCATTGTTAGTTTAGTGTTCGCATTTCCGTAACATGACATTGGTGTCGATTCGGATGTACACCAACTAAACTAAACGAAACTAAAACCAGTTTTGGAGTGGTGCCGTCGCATCGTACTGTTCCAGGGAGAAAGAGACAGTATTACTTTAAAACTGGTATTAGTTTAGTTTAGTTTGTTGTTGTACATCCGAATCGACACCACTGTTTGTCAGCACTAGTAACATAGCACTAGTAGCATGATAGGCGCGAGAAATGTGTGTGTCGCGCGAGATAATATTCGTCCTGCTCAGTCGCTTGGACGAAATATACAACAATCCCACTCTCACTCCTATACGTCGCGTGACCAACGATACCATGGTACGGGGGAAGAAACGGTCATAACAGTCACGTCCTTGCTCTCGGAGTTTTCAACACTTATACAAATTAATTAATTTACGTTTGTTTGCTTACAGCGACGATGGGGGCGGAATGTCCAACATCTTTGTTCTGCCTCAACGGTGGGACTTGCTTATTCTTCGAGGTTGTACAGGAACAGGCTTGCAGGTAAGTTGTACTGATCGTATCTCTTACACGAGGAGAGGGTATATGCTTTTCAGTATCTGGGATTCTTTATTCCCTTGAAGCACCCAAACGGCTAGCGGTTTCATAGCTAGGTAATCCCTCTAGACTCTCCAAGGGTCTTAGAGTAGGTTACGTCACAAAAAGTAAACCCTTCCGGCGTCAGTCTTTCCTGAATCCTACAACCTTGGGATCTTCAAGAGCAGGGTGAATAGGCATCTACTGAGATCGCATGCTTTATCTTCGCGGCCACATTGTCACTTCCCATCAAGTGAGATTGTGGTCAAATGCGTATCCAGTTAACCATAAAAAAACAAAAAACCAAACATACATTGTTTTGTTATAACAACAAATTGTTCTAGGACAACAAAATGGGAACAGGAAAGTATCATCGTGAGGTTTCTGAAAATTAGTATTACAAGTGAGAATACTATGAAACAGGCGTGCCTTTATAAATGGCTTTGAACACAGTCGGGTTTTTAATTTTTTTTAAATTAAGTATTCAATCAATTTAAGGTTTAAAAACATCCATATGGTAGTCTTACATCTAGAAACTAGGGGCACAGATTACTAATAAGTTACTAAAGTCTAGGGGATACCAAACATTCATAAAGATGTGATTCATATTAGCTCAAACGAAAATGTAGCTACTTAATTGGTGAAAGTAGTTTAAAAAAATCTTTTATTTAATAATTATTAATGTGTCTGGATAAATTACTATTTTTTATACGTTTTATATTAGGATTTGTTTACAATTGTTATGTGTGATATTGTAATATTTACATAAATTAAAATCAACAAAAAACATTTCTCATATTTTGTTCACCTAACATTAAAAGGAAGTCACGTTCAAATGGCGGTGGTGTAGGTAGGTAGGCACTTATTGTATGTGCACGAAATAATTCATACGATATTTTGTGTGCAATAAAAGATTTAATAATAATAATGTGACAAAATTCCATAATATATCCAATGTAAAAATACAGCCAAGTTCATAATTAATTACAGTCTACCACTTTTTTTTATGCACAACGGGTTGATACTTGTCCTCAATCACACCTGATGTTAATGAAGATGAGGTCCCGGATGAGGTGGACCCGGACATTATTACTAACCTTAATTCACACTTATGATTTATAAAGTTACGTAGGCATGTTCTTTAAGGTTTTGTGAAAATAGTTATCTAACGAGGTATCGCCGTACCTAGCGATTTAAATAAAATGATATTAACTCCTCTCGCATTACCTACTAAATTAGTAAGTCAACATTTACGATTAAAACTAGAGTAAGGCATTAATATGATGTCTCAACCTAAAATACTGGCGATAGTTGCCGCTTTCCGTCGCCGCCCCAAAAAGGACATAAAATTTTCAATTAAAAACTTAATTTTTTCCAGATGTCCGGAGGGCTTCAACGGACAACGATGCGAGAACAAGGATGTATCGAATAGGAGCAGTATGTATCATTCCGTATCGTGCAAACTGGGCCTTTTGAATTCCTACTACTGTTAGCCAGCGTAGCGCCGGCGCATAACCCACCTCGTTCCAATTTTAAATTTTAAATTTTAGCTCGCGAACGTGAACTGAGCGCGATTACTGGACTGTGAAGATATTTGTTTTACATTTTACACGTGATACTTTGCCGACATTAATCAATGTACTATCAAAAGCATTTTTCATCACGCGTATTTTTACACAATAATTTCGTTCAACTATTTTCCAGTCAACTCATTTTGTAATAAAAAACATTGAATTTTACTGTCAATGACTTTTGTTGCAAGCTAAAATTCCTAATAGTATTGTTGTTAGTTAAGGGCCAGCTATTTTCATGGTTATTGTACATAGTTTTAAATCTCTTGTCAAACTCATGTGTCTCGACGAAGTGCCGAGAAGACAAAGAGTTTCTTATATTATTGAGATATTGAGAGTATGCATTTAACTTTATTGCTTCTATAAGTACTTCATTATACATTGTTACTTTCGTTATTTAATAAAGCTTTAAATTATTTTGAAATACACAGAAATGGCTGGCCCAGTGAGATTATACTTTTAAGTATCTAATTCTATTAAAGTATCCGAAATATTCATCACAATTTTCAATTATCACATGACAAAATACTTATAGAATAGATAATTTATCAAATTTTACTGGTGATAGCCAAAAATTATGTCCATTAAATTTAGTATTTTATTTTATAAATAGGCTTTTATAATCAAGTCCTAATAATACGTACCCTTTATTAACTGTTTCTTTAGCTAAAACAAGTTTTCTGTTCTAGAGATGGAGTTATTAGGTTTTTATTTCTTCTATAATTTAAAGTTGTAAATATTTTACATACATTTGTAATTTTGCGATTTATTATTAACTAAGATTTGACAACTAGTAGTAATATGATCTGATGATGAGACTTGCAAGTTATGTACATATCTAATAGGGTAAGGGGCTTTTTTTATACAAAAAAATATATGTCGATAATGTTAACAGGATGAGAACTTGCTTGCCTTTTTATTAAGTATTATAAAATAATAACAGGCTGCTATAGTTATTTATGCATCATGAAATAATTCCATATCATTTTGGTTTGTCAAACCAAAGTGACATGTTGGAGCCGAAAACAAATCTAAGGTACAAACGAATCATCCTAAAAGTATCACATGGGCTAAAGTGTTACCTCCAAAAATTTTTACTTTTCTTATTTTCCTTACCTTTTTATTATTTTAATGCAGTGTTTACGTTTTATTTTCCTTTATAAAAAGAAAAAAAAAATCCAAATAGAGAAAAAATCGAATAAAAATTGTCTTAGCCGGATTCGAAAACCGTGTCTTTTCGAAAGACGTTACCTAAGCACTCGTGTCGCTTGCCACTAGACCACGATATCAATTAGCAGAGATGACGAAATTTTCTTACTCATTTATATGTGACATATTATTATGGATTTGGTTTGAGTGTTGATATTGTATGAATACTTTCTAATAGATGGTGCTAGAGTGCTTCGGTCCATACGGTCCATATAATACTTTTAGGGAGATCCGTCTGTACCTAAAGATATATTTCATAATGATTTGAATCCGTTATACTCCACCTAGTCAAAGATCAGTTTTAAAGCTAGATAGGCTAATTAATTTATGTATAATTTTATGAGTGTGCCTAATTGGTTGGTTGGTTGTGGATATAGCGAAATCTCTTTAACTGTTTTGTATTTAATTTCACCAGATCCTTTACCTTATAACAGTAAAAATATTTTTTTTTATATTTAAATCCTAATTATACGGTTCGACGATATTGTTTCCCCTTGAAATTATAAAAATTTAGTATTATTTAATTTTTCCATGTTTGTAAAAAGTTCTGTTTTATTTTTTAAGTTCGCTATTTATATGTAATTATTTTAGAAAAGGGACTATTTATTTTAATTACAATTTGTGAATTTATAAGACATTCAGCTCAAGGTGGAGTGACGTCATTAACAAAGAGTCATCTTCGTATTGTTTATTATTTACAATTCACATTGTAAATAGATTTGGTTATTTATATGTAATTTATAAACATTTAAACAGTACAACTAAATAAATAAATTATTTTGGATTGGCTACATTAATTGACCTATAATATTGCAGATTTTCTTTGCCTGATATCACTGCACCTTTAATATGAGTTTTGTAGTCTCACAACAAATATTAAGGCGCGAAAATGTTAAATCAATGTAATGGATATATACCAAAATCACAATAAAAGAATGAGTGTTGGAATTAACAGAAGGTCGATAACTTGTTTTTGTTTCTCTTGCACTATCCTAAATCCTAATAAGATGGAAAACACAGAACAATTCGGAAAAACGGTATGTATTTACAAAATCTTTTTTTTAATTTGCACCCTAACACTATCCGCACTCATTTTGAAAATGGAAAAATGTAGCATCTGTCAATATTCAAAATTTATAGTGACAAGTATTTCAGATCATTGGATGTTACTTCTGTTTTTCAAGTTACATTTTTTCATGCAAAAGTAGTTAGCATAAATACAACAAGTACCTATCTCCCTTGCTACTAATGCTTTTTATGTACTAACTAATTCGGTGTAGCATGCACGATATTCTAAAAGGGAATCTAATATTTTTCTGTATAAATCTAAATATATTTACTATTTGAAACTTATTATTTGTTGTGAGATAACAGATTAAAGATATTGTAGCAAAGAGTTTAACCATGCATGAAAATTATAATATATATAATAATAAACTTATCTGGCCCGGTGAGGGGGGCGCTGTACGAAAACAAATAAAGGCTATATGGAATATCACTCAGCGTTTCAGGAGCAATCTTACCTACCGGGTCAGATTATAATGGCACTGTTTATCTAAAGACCGTATTTCAAAATGTTGCAGATCTGCGCTTGAGCATAGTTAGAAAGATATGCCGCTATATAAGATACATAAAGCTGTCCCTTTTTAACTGTCCTCAAGTGGAGACAGTTAAAAAGGGACAGTTTTATGTAACTTGTATAGCGGCATCTCTTTCTAACTATACTCAAGTACAGATCTACGCTTGAGCAACATTCTGAAATACGAGCCTAAGATTAGCTAAGAGTTTTTTTTGATTGTATTATTTATCGACAGGCAAAGGCGAACGACTATGGTGACGAGAAAATGCTATCGATCGATACGACTCACGAATTGGAAAATTAGGCATTCCCGCATCTTTTTAGAAGCTAAAAATCTCGACGTCGAAATATATGCGAGACATATAATTTGGAGCGAAATGTGGATAGGTATGAAATATCTACCAAACCAAATACTCAAAATAAAATACATCACATTAAAACTTGAAAATGTTTCAGAGATTATGAACTTGGCCTTTGCACTTTGTGCACTCATTTTTGTAAAACTGAGTTATTTGTATTCCAATATTGTAAAATTGATTATAATTTACTAATGTATACATTTTTAGTATTAGGTACTATATCTTTTGTATTAATAAGGTCAGTGCGGGGATGTCCCTCTACGGAGAAAGTACTGGCAAGGAAAGGGCTATTTTTATTGAGAAATCCTGCACATCAGTCATGTAACACTCTCGAATAGTTCGAACTCTATTTGATAGATGTCGCTGTAAAAATTTATGGAGAACGTTACATGTAATCTTCTGAAATGTTGGTCGCCATTTTTATCGAAGGAACTTAATGAAGAAATATATCACTACGCTATTACGGCCCAGCCACAAACTCGCCGCGACGACCGGCGCGGCTAGTGAATTCAATAATCACTGCGCGCTGCCTTAATATCGGCCACTCGGCTCGTCGCCACGACAGCGCAGTGATTATTAAATTCGTTCGCCGCGTCGCCCGTCGCGGCGAGCTCGTGGCCGGGTAATACAATTTCAATGCACTACTTATATTATCATAATAGTAAGGTTCAAAATCTATATCCAACCCCATACAAGGGATTAATATTTTTGAATGCCTTTCAATGTCCAACGAAATATATTTTTATTTCTTGTGCAGACAAACGGACTATATAACTTTGGATAGTAATCGATACTTGCCTTACATAAAAACTAAATCATTTATACTGCGACTGGATATGCAATTTTGAACCCAATTGTACATATTACTTTCGAGTAACTCAAGGAGACTTAAAAAGCACTTAACTTCCCCGCTCTGACCTTGTTATTTCATTTTGTAAAATATTAACATACCTACTATTGGTGCTTAAAATGTGACTTCGTCTATTACAAAATACTAATGTTTAATTCCATGATGTTCCTAAAATTCTAGGTAAATTAATTACACAAACATTGTAAACGAAACAAAAATAGTATGTCTTCGCACTGCCACCATCACCAACTCAAAATCTTTGTCGATATCACAAGATATCAGAATTTGTCGGTCGCCATTTGGAAGATTATAGGGATGTCATGGCGGTGCCGCGCAAAAATGAGCGTTCATCCTGCCACACACGGTCACATCATGTCTTCCAAACCGCCTAGCGAAGATCGGATGATACCAATAATCTTCAAAATAAGACACAAAAAAGTAGAATCTGATGTTATAATCTAAATTTTCTTAGCGAATTAAAGCACACCTGCTAGAAGTACAAAAGATGAATATTCCGAAATCATTTGCAACATTTCTAATAGCTTAGCGGTAGCTGCTCACAAACATCTCGATTCTTTCGCGTTGTAGGTTAATTATGTTAAGTCCACATTTGGCAATTATTATTTTAAACGAGTATCATTATAATCCATACAATTATTATAGACCACCGTACAACATGATCTTTATAGAGCACACACTTATGGTTATTATTGAAAATTTTTGCACTGGTACCTCTCGCAGGGCACTAGCTGAAAATCAGTGTCTTAGAGTCCGCGCCACCACTCAAGTCCGGCGACAAAAACTGGAACTAAATATATAGGTAATACTGCTTACTGGCAATATTTTGTTACAAAGACAGAGGCGCCGCGGCTATCGGACTTGAGTGGTGGCGCGGACTCTAGCGCTATAGGTGAGGATCCACACTGAGCGATGGCCCATTTATGGTACAGATAGGTACACATACAACTCTATTACAAGTTGCAACAGTTGTAGGTATTTAATTTTTATTTTTATTACTGTGGAATAAGGCTACATTTCGTAAGAATAACACCAAGCAGATTGATTGTTGCGGTCGAATACTTTTGCATCTGTTTCTGTAATATGCATATACCTAATCCCAGCGCAGATCTGATGACGCCAACAATTTACTGTACATTTTGAGTTGGTGATAGCGGCTGTGTCAAGATGAGTCATACACAATAATATTATTAAGTACTTATACTATTGTAATCTATAAAATCTCAGTGAAAACAAATCTCATAGAAGAAACACTTTGTACACTCAACTGACTTCAAACGTAACAATTGTAGTTCGATTTTAACTCCTATGGCGCACGAGGTAAAGGTACAAGGTCTAGAGAGTTCCCTGTGCCTACTTGAAGAAAGGCCAGTAACACTCGAACATCTAATTGACCACCTAACAATATTAGTAAGTTATTCCTATTCACACCCCACACTCCCATTTGCTAAGAGGGTTTGTGTCCCTTCTTTATCCCGTATTTTGCTCTGAGGTAGCAATAGATTGTCTTATCCATACTTTAAACCTCGCGCGCGTCGAGATAATATTCGCATCGTCGCTTATTTAAACAGTGAAAGAATCCAATCTGTGGTTCTATTACATAATTTCATCGTTATCGTCATCGGTTACATTCTAAGGCCGTGTACAGAAAGAAAGCTGGAAACTTATAAGCGCTTACCGGCACTTGACAGCACTGGTAACCCGCGCAGCAAAATATATGAACGCGCGCCGATAAGCACTGAACGGTGCCGACAAGTTCCGACAAGTTTCAATACGCGCTGGTCAGCGCTGGGCGCTGCCATTTAAAACTGCGACAACACGTGCAATTACGACAGGCATATTTATTTTGATCTGCTTCAACCTGCTTCCTTTGTGTAGAATGGAACAGCGCTGTCAAGCGCCGGTAAGCGCTTATAAGTTTCCAGCTTTCTTTCTGTATACAGCCTAACATGTGATTGGTTGGCTCATCGTTCGCACAGCAATTTGACGGTTTATCATTGGTCAACGTTATCAGTGACGATACCGATTAAGTTATAAATAATCTAAGAGCAGATCACTAAATCACACAAATATTTAAACGCCCCCATGCGACCGTACCACCTAACGTCAAAAACAGGTGTTCTCAACTTTGGCTTCCGACAGGCCCTCCTTGTTTGGTGCACTTGCTTGGTCTACTGGGGTTGAGCCAGTTTTGTATTTCTCCTTAAACGGACTGAGATGGACCACGGACATTTTTAGAAAGAACGTGAGGTTCGGACAGGTTCCCGTGGCGGACCACCGATTGTGAGAGCCTAGACACTGAATAGTCTCGCAAGTCATATTTGCGTAGTATAAAATTGACTCATGTGAAGATTTCGTTGGCAGCCTGTATTTTACTGTGTGGTGGGCCCACGTGAGTGGGGAATGTAGGTAATCCTTCGAATATCTTAGGCATGCAAGTTTACACACGATGATTTCAGGGTTGCCAACTTATGAACTATACCTACGACAACCGTACTCGGCGGTGCTATAACTTGGCAGTCACGGAAAGAATTCCATTCCAGATGCGAGTACTACAACATCATCAGCACCTAAACACCCACTGCAAGGATATAGGCCCTCTCCCGTATATGAGGGAATATAGGCCATAGTCCACCACGCTGGCCCAATCCGGTTTGGGGACTTCACATGCCTTTGAATTTTTATTTCTCAGGAATGCAGGTTTCCTCACGATGTTTTCCTTCACCGTTTTAAGAGCAGTCGGGTATTTGCACATAAATAACTAATTACATTAAATTTAAAAACTCATTGGTACATGACCTGCCTGGAGATCAAACCCGGACCTCCTAAATTGGGAGACCGCGTCTTAACCGCTGAGCCACCGACGCTCTACGAGTACTACATTCTCTCTTGATTGGTGTTCTAGGTAATGCCCCAAGAACTGACCTCTGGTAATATTAATGTTTACTGAGATTTCAATCTTCTACCATTCATTCAATAAATAAATGATGTCATGTATATCTTATACGTTGAATGAAATAAAATTAATCCATTTTAACTACATCAAAATCGAAGGTTGAGGACACCTGACTTACGCCATTAGTCATAGTCAGATATTAAGGGCCCGGGGTGTGAGCTCGAGTCTTCATACAATATGTAATACCATTTTCATTTGTAAATTACATTAAAAAAAAACATACGAACGGCCGAATTGAGAACAGGAGATTTTTGAAGTCGGTTAAAAAAGTCATCCGCGTTCAGAAGACAGTTAAGCATACATATACATATCGTCACGACCTTTATCCCAAATAGGGTGGTCAGAGTACGCGGTCACATCCACGGTTTGTCTTTCGAATTAAGTATGCACAAGTCTCTATTTGGTGGAAAGTCCGTTAGTCGCTTTTTACGATACCTACGGGAAGAGACAGGTAGGTTCTATGTAGGTAGGTAGGTAGGTAGGTAGGTAGGTAAGGTAGGCCGAAACCACACAGCACCCTGCAGTCTAATATGAAATCTCCAGGAAATAATGTGACTTTGAAACGAATGAAAGTACAACGTATGAAATCCCATTACCTACCCTAATTTTTCATTTTGAAATATCCATGAGTCGGAGAATTTTTAATCGACCACAGTTTGTATCCGGTGCGAATTTAAAAAAGTAAATGCCCAAAAAGGCCGAGCTTCTTTGCAAATTCGTGTTCTTCGCAAATGTATATTTCGTTGGTTTTATTTTTGAAAAAAACATTACTCTCATCTTGGCGTATAACGCCCCATCTATCACGTCCTAAACGTAACTGTCGTGTTCCCGCACGTTATCAATAATATGACAAAGCACAAGGACTAGATGTCGCTACAGGTCTCATTTTGGTAATTAAAATATTATGTGCGAAAACAGGCACGCCGTCGGCCGAAGCGACGCCTCGCGGCGTCTCGCTCTCGTGGATAGACTGACATGGCCGCCGGCCGTTTTCTGTGTGTATTTTTGTATTATTTTACTTTTGTGACTTTCTAAGTTAAAAATAAATGGTACTTTTTGCGATTTTAATCACCAGCGTTCATATTTATTGTGCAACGAACCCAATACAGACTAAAGGCGTTATTTAATCTGATACTTGACCAGGATGATTTACTGGGATCTGCAGTAATATGTCAAATAGTTATTGAGATAGAGGAAGCGAAAAAGTGTCACGAATTGGTTCGTGTAAATTTATCTATCTACGGTGTAAATAGAGCACTGCATACCGGTTATTTGTTTTCTTTTGAGAACTTGGCATATGCACTACCGTGCGCTTCGATTTCTATGAACAATCCTCGGGAATTTATCATTGCTTTTTTTTTCATTTCTTATCATTTACAATTAAAATGGTAATACCTTTGTGTGGAAACTCGAGCTTACGGCGGCCCCTTAATGAAAAATGTTAAGTTGTATTAACAATTGTGTACAGTATTATTTGCTGAATAGATGTTATTTATTGTAACTTTTAATTGCTATTTTGTAAGAGCTTTGTTATAAATAAAGAAATCGCGAAAATTACCTAATCTAGTTTTATTTCAATATAAATTCTCACCTCTTGTTAAGAACGGTTCCTAGGGCATATATTTTTATAATGGGTCAGCGGAAATCGAACCCGGTCATATTCCTTGGGAAGCAAAACGCAACGGATTCCAATGCGACAGAGACAAATCTGGGAGAGCTGAGCATAAGTTGAACTTGAGTGTTACAATGAAAGTTATATAGAGTGAAATTTAATTCGTGTAATTCCTGTATCCTAATGATGATCCTGTGGCTTTCTTGAGCCTCTTCTTTTCCCACAGATGATTTCCCTTTACGAAGAGGTAGTAGCGTGAACATACCGACTGACAGATAAATGCAATAACCTTTTTTATTTCCAGTAGATTTAAATTGCCATTCAACAAATGATATTATGTATCTTACGTTGAAATAAATGCTTGCAGTTTGAAGTTGGGGTCTTCCTAGCTTCCGATTTCCTATAAATAGGATAGGGTACTGGTGAAGAACACAATCTCCTCTCACTGAGAGATGGGAACCCAGTGAGAATTGATGGATTATTTTATCAGACTAGTAGCTTCCTGTCAGTTATTTATAAGCCACCAACTTGGCTTAACGATTGCCTTCAATATAAAACAACACCAACTGTAAATGCCCTCCAAACACAAAGGTTTGTATGATGGTCACCCATCCAACGACTGACCGCGCTGACGTCGCTCAACTTGGTTGATCGAAAACGAATGTCAACTGCGCCATGTTGTGAGTTCTGTGACTTCAAGTTCTCGTTTTAAAAAACATGTATATTCCAAATTCTAATCAGTCTCATTGAAATAACTGAGAATAAAAATAAAAGATTTTATTCAGATTCCAAACATGATCATCATATTAAAAATGTAAAAATAGCAAACATCAGGAACCTCTATAGCTACCTATATTATATATTTACAAAACAATACTGTTATATTATGTACGAATGACAATGAAATCATGGTACAGTCCACGACACGATAGCGGTAACACTATTGGTGTCGATTCGGATGTACACCAACTAAAACCAGGGGCTCTATTACATAATTTCATCGTTATCGTCATCAGTTACGTTCTGACATGTGGTTGGTTGCTTCATCGCTCGCTCGGCAATTTGACGGCTTCTCATTGGTCAACGTAATCGATGACGATAGCGATGAAGTTACATAATCTGAGGGCAGTTTTAAAGTAGTACTGTCTCTTTATCCCTGGAACAGTACGATGCGACGGCACCACTCCAAAACTGGTTTTAGTTTAGTTGGTGTACATCCGAATCGACACCATTATTTATGAGTGTGAGCTGGAAACGCGAGATTACGGAAAATATGAACGTAGCGAGACCTGCGAGTTTTGTCTCGTTTTTAACTTTACCATCGCGTTCGCGTTGACGCAAAAAGTATCTATGAAAAAAATCGTTTCGCAAACTATCCGCTAGAGGCGCTGCACATTTATTCATACAAATCGTGAGGTAAACGTGAACGCCGTAGTAAAGTTAAGTCGAAACAAAACTCACACTCCGCCCGCTGGGGACCAATCGCGCTATTTTACAACGGTTTTGCAGGAACTGTTTTGGTTTGGCTTTAATTTAGCTAATGTAAAAAATGGTATCGTGCTTTGTGAACGGTTACCTATATCGTTGACGTTACCAAAGTAAACCCAAAAGCTAACTACGAGTATAAAAAAAAAACTAGGTTAATATCCGTTCAAATGATTAGCGCGATACTTAATGTGCTTAACGTAACTTTTTTGGTTATGGTTTAGCTTTGGTATTATCGTTCAAAGTTAGCGCGATCGGCCCCCTGCTACTGGAAGTGTTAAGGTTATCGTGCGGCCGCGTGTACAACATATTTTATGGGCCAGGTAATGGGTAGACGATGATGCCTTAAACTACACTACTACATTTCATTAAAACCCGAAGTTCTATGTAAAACAATTATACTTCCTCTTTGACATGTAAAAGAAGTATGATTGTTTGGAACTTTGTTTTATTTTTGAATTTAATGAAATGTCCTCAATTAACATCATGGTTTAAAGCTTAAAAGTAGCTAAATTTACACCCGGAATAGATCAGACTCATGCAGGATAGTAAACTAATGAAAAATGCTGGAGAAAACCTCTGTGTCTCTGAACGTATGCACCGAGTAGGGAAGAAATTAGATGAAAATTGTTTTTAAAATGTTTTGTATCTCTGCAAAAAAGCTATATAGTCCAGTAAGGATACACTTTTAACTTCCTACAATCTTTAAGGCCGCGATTTTTTTGCACATGAATACGAGTAGAGTACCTATCAGTTATAGAATAAAAATGTAATGTTCAAACAAGTTGGTAGGTTGCTTCAGATATAGTATTAGGTATTAGTAATATAGTGTTATTATATGCATACTTTTACAATAAGATGCCGGTAGACATTCAAAATTTGCCTTTAAATAAATTTAAAACAACCATTAAACGGAAACTATGTGCCAAAGGCTATTATAAAATTTCTGACTATCTGGATGATAAGAATGCTTGGACATGAACCGCTCGCCATTATCCAGTATATTTTATTCTTATTTTTTCTTTGTCGAATCATAAATTTTACAATTAGGTATCTCAAATTGTATTTGTATTGACTTATTTAAAAAGAGCAACCCTGGAGTTTCTTGCTCGTTCTTCTCTGGGGAGACTGCCTAGTAAATGAGCGATAACTGTATGTCATGACGATTTCAAATGTTATTCTTTTAACTTACGAAATAAAAACATTTTTGATTTTGATTTTGATTTTTCATTTGTAGTATGTGACGCACCTCCGCCTTATGTAACTTTAAGTATATAATCCTTAAATTTATTGAAAGGAATATTCTGTGTATCTCACCTTATTAAAAAAAAACGTATAGCCCATTGAATTAATTACTCGTTTTGTGTGACCTGCAAGTTTATGTTTATTTTTTGTATTGATAGCTTGTTCAATTGTATGATTTAATGTCAGGTGAGTGAGCGCCTCATCTTAACTTTGGGCAAGCGTTAATAAGCAATTGCACCTCATTATCAGCCTTCATTATACGTATAGCACGAGTCAATTGTCTTTACATAGCATATTCATATTTAGATAATATTATTATAAATTGACGTTATAGCAAACTACTTAATGAACAATGACATTTTTATAGCAAGATTGAAATTGTCTTTTTATATTTTTTTGTTGTTAACATACCTACTTGCAACCATTATCATAAAAATAATACATAATTTTAAATTGAGGCATAATATAATGGAGGCTATTTAATTCACATGATTGTTTAATATTAATTCATTCTATGTTATTGTTTAGCTGACATAATTTATTCTGCTGTTTATTAAATTTCACGACTATTTTAACATGACTACCATATTTGTACGCCAATTTGGTTGATCACAGAGATCATATTTATAAGTTAATGTATCATAACAACCTGTACACGTGTGTATCACAAATAAATAAATGATTGATTGATTGTATTTAGTGATAAAACATAGACTATATGTGAATTTCATTGCGTCTGAAAATACTATTTGAACTCCTGTAACTATTTTCAAAAAAAAAATTTTGAAAAGTTATTGATAAAATTATCAATTTATATTCATGAAAAACTTCACCGGGGGCGAATATCACGACACAATAAACAATTTAAAAAAAAATATAAAGTAGCAATTGATCAATTTTTTAAAAATTGTTTTAGGAGATTTTAGCATCTTGTACAACGCAATGAAGTTCACAGTGGTAACTTAATATGTAGGGTTTATAACTGAATACGTATGCTACAGCTCTACAGCTAGTGCAAGCTACATAATTGTTAGAATTTTTTTTTATTTTATTACTGGTGGGTACAAAAAAAAAATTCTAAAAGTAAAACGCCTAAAAGAGGCAGACCATTCAAACGATGGAATGAGGATATAGTATCTATGTGTGGCAGGGAACACATGGTCAAGAAGATAAAGAGAATTGGAAGTTTTGGAAGAGGCTTACACACTTACACCGCGTTAGGCAGCCCTTATACTAACATAGATAATTAAGTACATACAGACATTCCTATTTATTAAGAATACACACAAAAAAACCAAATGTAAAAAAATATAAGGAAACATAGCTTAATCACGGAACTATTCAAATAATAAAATAGTATTAATGTGCAGTAATATATCGTAACCTGTTATTGGCTATATTTATGTATTACTTGGTACATTGTACCTACTATTAAGAAAGCTGCTGGTTTCTTGAATAAAAAAACAGGATTCTACAACAAAAAAAATCAGGAACTTTAAGATTATGGAAGTTACACCACAAAAATTGCATATTTTTACTGAGCTAATAAATTTTGTTAAATATCACTGCCACAGATTGCAGGATCAGAGATTAGAGCCTCTACTAAGTTTACCCAAAAAAGGGACCTGTGTTTGTTGAATTTGACTGAGCTTCAGGTGCTGTCCAAGATAGGCATTCACTTAGGCCTCTATTTCTGGCTATGAATGTTGCTCAAGGAGAGACCTGCGCTTGAGCATAGTTAGAAAGAAATGTTGCTATGTAAGTTACATAAAGCTGTCCCTTTTTAACTGTCCTCAAGCGGAGACAGTTAAAAAGGAAGTTTTATGTAACTTGTATATTGGCATCTCTTTCTAACTATACTCAAGCACAGATCTACGCTTGAGCAACATTCTGAAATACGAGCCTAAGGCCCGTATTAGTAAATCGTTCTTGAGATTGAGATCGCGTCGCAGTCTCAAGATAATTTTTTCTAATGATGTTTTAATATGCATGTTCTCAAGCGGAGATCTCTGCTTGAGTAATATTCTGTAAGACGGGCCTAAATTTCACGCCTTCTTTCGTCGCATTTCGAATACGCAAGATTTCTAATAATCACTTTTATAAAATTTATTTGGGGTACAATTCAGTCCATTGAGAAAGAACGTGACGTTTTCCTTAAATCGGGTACTTTATGCATCAAGAAATGTTAATTGTAGACGATTCAAAGAAGCAGTTTTGATGATAATGAGAGTAGGTTTAGAAATACAAATATTTGTAGAAAAAGTATTTGGATCTCAAAAATGCGTACGTAGGTACGCGTAGGTAGGGCCCGGGCCCATTTTCACAATCCATGGTTCAATATAGGGATGCAATTCAATTTTGAAAAGTTTCATAGGGAATCGATATATTCAATCTCAAGCCAAATGGAAAATATAGGTTTTTTGTGCATCTTGCATCTTCTGAATGGAAATGTCATACGGAACCGTTCCTTCTTTCCAACTGGGTATAGAAGTATAGAACCAGCTTCCTCAAGAGGTGATTGATCCCCCCTCTGTGATCAGTTTTAAAAATAGACTTGATAAAGTGACTTAAAGAGAACAAAGTTCAATTTCATGAGGATTATTAATCCAACATTTGACTTTTTAACGATACATACTTCCGTCACGCCCGTTCCAGGCAGAGATCACAGATTTCCACTTGATATGATCTAGACACACCTCTTTTAACAATATAATTTTAATTTTTATAATTTTAATCCATAATAACAATATCTCTTTGATTTCTGACATCAGACTATTGTGAAAACTGGCTCTCAATATCATCAACATTGCTGCTCATTGCTGTGCGAGTATGATAACATAACTTTATTGTGTATTTAGGATCAAAATAAACTATTGTATATTATCTCCAACATTGCCTATGCTGCAAAATGTTGATACTTTACCTTAATATCTAAAAATCCTCAAAATTAATGCAAATCACAAACAACATGGTGTTTATTGAATCTGCTAAATATTGGTATTCCTTCGGCTACACTGACCTAGCTTGAGGTAGACTTAAATCCTTAACTAATCCTTACTTAATCAGCGAGCTTATAACTAACAACTGTCTCCATTTTATGCAGACTCGTTGAAAAAGACTTGAGTTGCACATTCTGTGCATTTGTTATTGCTACGGGCTCAGCTTCTGCCCATTTCTCAGGTATATCACAGTCTGTTTTAGCATGAACTAGAACGTCAAATGAGCATCTGCAGTCTAAGAATGGTAAATATGATATTGTTGCTGCAACTTGCAACATTACGTCTCTAATTTCCTGTTGAATTTTCTTTACGTCTTTTGTGCCAACTGCTTCATTCTTTTCTTTGGATAATACAGGGTCGCCATCTTCATATTGAACATTGAAGTCCCAGCATTCAAGAACTTCCTTGTTGGCTACGTTGAGAATGATAAGAGAGAGTTTCCTCACTTTTTTGTTGACTATCCATTCTGAAATTAAATAGGGACAAATTAATTTTACTTTTCAACAAATAATTTAGGTGCAATACCCTGAGCTACCGCCTCCATAGCTCAGTGTAAACAACATAGGGTTTACGAATAGCGATCTCCAGCGGCGTATATGTTTAGTACTCGGTTTGGTAGGTGGTAGGGCATTTTAAAGGTCTGCTTGGCTAGCTACCACCATCGTATCTAAATCTGCTGCCAAACAGCAATGTTAATAGCATTGTTGTGTTCCGGTTGTCAGAGATAAGATAGCCAGTTTCCCAAAAAGATGGGGTTTTCGGGTCAGTACGCTACCACCTTCGGCCTCATCTTCACTTAACATCAGGTGTGATTGAGGTCAAGTGCTAACCCGTTGAGGATAAAGAAAAAGCTAAACAATTGAGATTTTTTTCGAGTACCATTGCATTTATGGTAAATATAAGTTGGCGTGTGGTTTCTGGCTGAGAAGAATGGCAATCCATGTGTATGTTAAAATGTCTCTTCCAGTTTGTGCTTAAATGCAACTAAAAGTAAATGACCTATTATGGTTCTCAAATTTTTATTTCAATTTTTCATCTGCAATCGCCGTCTCGCCCGCCTGATACATTTCCATCAGGAAATCATAAAAATTAGAAATTCAAAAACTTAAAAATTCTGATATGTATACATATAATTTTCTATAGTAGCCAAAAGTTTTTGTATTTAGACTTAGGTTTTTAACATTTATTTTAGTAGAATGCAGATATAATAGTAAGGTATCAATTCAGGTGTTTCTAATATAATTAAGTTTTATTTCATAAGTTAAGTTCATAAGATAATTTGTAAAACAGCTGTTGGTTTTCCCAAGAAAATAAAATAAATAAATAAAATAAATAAATAAATAAATAAATAAATAAATAACAAAAACATCTTAAAACATCATGTCATACAATTACTGCTTGACAAGGCTGACTCCCCAAAGGTAAGTATTTATACAATTTTATGATTCAAAAAAGAAAATCAGTTTATAATAATAAAAGCATAATAAAACAAATGGTCATCCCTCCAAAGGCACACACGTCACACTACCAAACATATAAAAATAGGAGATCCAATAGGAGAGATACACACTTCTTCCTTTTCCATATAATCCAAATCACTTACCCTCACTCTGAGTGAGAAGGTTGGTCAGGAAACTCTTAATTTGTGGATCTTCAGATATTAGCAGAGTGATACCATACTGCTGCTCAGCCTTGAAGGTCTCTGGAGGGTACAAGCCTCTTTGGAATAGCACCGAATTTACAGCAAACTCTGAAATTGTCAACCATCAAAAATTAATAATCAACCTCATAGGTACCTATTTTGTATCTTGACTTGTCTATGGCGACAACACATTATTATTAGGTTTAACCGGTAACTTTAACCGCCTCCGTAAACAACATTGGGTTTACGATTCGGAGGTCGCGGGTTCGATCCCCAGCGGGGTACATGTTTAAGTACTCGGTTTGGTTGGTGGTAGGGCATTTTAAATATACCTACCACCATCTTATCTAAATCTGCCGCCCAAGCAGCAATGTTAATAGCATTATTGTGTTCCGGTTGTCAGAGATAAGATAGCCAGTCCCCCAAATGTGTTGGGGTTCCCGGGTCAGTCCGTTGTGCATAAAAAAAAATTAGGTGGCAACGAGTCTGACAAACCCAACAATTCACACATTCATGCATACTCTTTCCTAATAATGGGAAACTGTCACTACAAAAGGGAAAAGAGGACAAAAGAGGATGGCTTATGCGCTACTCATCAGGTTGATGATTTGTCATATTAACATTCTCTATAAATACATGTTTGTGTGATGAATACGGACATGTGTACCCGAGTTATGGATGTTTTCATTTATTATAAGTATTTATTTAAAAAAAAATGTATTTATGTAGTATATCAACCGTCTGGTATCCACAACACAAGCCTATAGTTGCTTACTGTGGAACTAGATGGTGCTGTGTGTATGTCTAAGGATATTTATTTATTTATTATTTATATTGTTGTAATTTTTAAAGGTCATGTACCTACCTATGATAAACCAAACAGTTTTGGTTACTTATTAATGGATATGGAAGCAGAACAAATTATGTAATGCATAGCCAATTTGAGCAAGTGAGTAGCCCAAGTGATTTTATTTGAACGGATGGGCCACCAGATGGAATGTGGTCACTGCCATCTAATCCCATGAACATTTACAAACACGAGAAGGTTTCTACCAATGCCAACACTCTCTGTTCAGCTGCCTATTGGACAGTTCATAGCTATCATAGGTCCAGACCTATGGAACTGTGAAGACATTAAGATTTGTCACTCCAGAGTGACAAATCTTAATGTCTTCACAGTTTCAATCCTTTCCCTCAATGCCCTCTTAACTTAACTATGCGCCATTCAGCCCCAAACCAAGAATAACATTAGCAATATAAATACACTTATAGCAAAGGAAACTGTATCAAAGTTTTGTGTGATTAAATTAAAAATGATAAGCAACTGACTGATTTACTTAATATTTTGATAAATTTAATTGGGTACAACAAAGTTTATTACTTGCCTACTTCTTATAATAAAAAGGCTTGTTAAAAAAGGCCAAATTAGGTTTGAATAAGAACGAGAAAGAAACTTTAGATGCAGTTTTTTTGTCTGGGGATGTAATATACGGGAGATACAACCTGTCCTAACCAAGCTTAGAAGGCTACACCACAGTACACTATTTATCCTGACGGTGACCGAAGCAGTGCTTATAAACAGTTCCAACAACGTGAGTAACGAATAATCATCAATTTGTAATCAAACAATGGTAACAATTTGAAAGTAAACTTACTCAAGTACTCGCAAATAATCTGCGCCGAACCGCGTAAAGTAATGGAGTTCTTGGTCTGCTGTTGAGACATCTTTGAAATAAAATCCAAAGTACTTAACAAAAATACAACTGATCAGCCAAAGCAAAACACAGATGAAGAGAATTATGTATGTAACGGTTATTATTTTGAATATTACTGTGTTATAAAAATAGTACTCTGTAGCAGTCTGTGGTGTAGGACAGCTGCAAAGTTGTCCGTTTTTGAACGTTATTTTTCCGATTTTGATTCAAGTTTTGGATACCAAACTTACGTATGTGACCAAACGCCCAGTGTAAAAAACCACATCGAGTAATGTACCTATCTATTTTGTGACCCAGAGGAATATTAAAAATAAGTTTATAATATTTATTTATTTCAATATAATGCTCAGTGTGGAAGATTGTCTATTCATATTTATTTCCTGAACGACTGTAGTATTGATTGTGCGTTTTGATATTGCTTGCCTTACGAAGAATCCGGCTGACTTGAAATAGGTAAATATGAAATTTTCTACGGCCAGAAATGTGATGGAAAATAGAAATATTTATGATGTAAATATAGTAAACACGTTACCTTACAGCATTAGACAGGAAAACAAGGAAAATGTGATATTTGTCGATAAATAGCATTATTTTTATTTGGCAGATCGAAACGTTGGGAATTTTTTTTTTTTTTTTTTTTTTAATTATTTAAGGCTTTGGTAAAAACCATCAGCCTAAACCATTGAAAACAACTAAATCCTATTACAAAAATGGGAAGAAAACTAAGATACAACAAATAACAAAAAAAAAAAAAATTAAAAAAAATCTAAACTAAGCTAATTACAAAAAATTGAATAAAATTACAAACCTAACAAATATACACAACTTATTACAATAGGTAACCTATTACACTTTTACAAACGTATTATTTACAAATTCAAAAATAATTTGATACAGGCTATTATGTTTTAAAAGCTCTTGTATGTTATTGGGTAACTTATTACATTCTAGGGCATCCTGACATAGTGAAATGAATAGCAGACGTTGCAGAAGGAATTGTGAACAATCAAAAAACAAATGGTTAACATCGCAATATTCGCAAGAGCAGTAATTACAAATGGAATTAGGACTTAGTTTCAATCTAGATAAATGTGCAGGAACCCTACAATGACCTATGCGGAGCCGGCACAAAGTCGTTATAAAATTCCTGCCTGGATATGTTCGGTATATTTCGAACCAAGCCTTCAATGATGGGTTCGGGACTATCTCGCCGTGCCACTTTCCCTTGACTTCTCTCGATAGGCTTAGAGCAAGACTCCATCTTTTCATTAAATTTTCTTTAAGTATTAATACCAAATCTGAGTGAGGCACTTTGAAATCACAGTGATGAACATTATCCGATGATTTTGCCAGAGAATCAACTAACTCATTTCCGAGTATACCAGAATGCCCCGGTACCCAACAGAATTCCACAATGTTATTATTATTCGAGCAGAGATCATGAATAAGATTCCGTAATATATAAATTAAGTAATTACAATTAGACGTAATCTGAGAGCGGGATAACGCTTGTAGTGCGCTCATCGAGTCTGATAAAATTAAAAACTTATTACAAGAAAAATTATTGCTATTAATGTACATTAGAGCATAAATAATTGCTAGTATTTCGGCTGAATAAATTGAAAAATATTTGCTACACGAAAAAACTCTGCCTGATCTGATAGAAGGTCATAGAAAGCAAAACTTGTACGGGTATTCGTTTTAGAACCGTCAGTATAAATCTTGATGAAACCTCTTTTATCATATAAATACTCATAAAAATCAAACTTAGATTTAAATTTAATAATAGTAATTGGAATATCTCTCATCATGGACTGAAAACTATTAGAGAAACAAGGAATTAAGCTATGCCAGGAAACAGTATCTTGAAATTCAAAGTTTAAATAAGATATAGATTCACTAATGGTGGTGCTAGTGGACAGCGGAGTTACATTATAATTAGGGATGGTAAAATCCTCTAAATAGCGACTAACTAGCGCGTTGTCACGACTGATTAAGTTGAGGCAAAATTTATCAATTAGATAACTTCTTCGTAAAAACAGTGGAGGGATACCGGACTCTACTTCCAAAGAATTTATTGGGGAAGACATCATAGCGCCGGTAATAATTCTTAACGCTCTATTTTGAATAACATCAAGTTTACGAAGTAAAAAATTAGATGCGTTGCCATAGAAAATACAGCCATAATCAAATTGGCTACGAATCATCGACATATAAAGGGTTTTTAATATTTTCGGGTCAGAGCCCCAGTTGACACCAACCAGAGACTTCAATACATTCATACGAAGTTCAGCTTTTTTACATATGTAGGCAATATGAGGAGCCCAGGATAGTTCGGAATCTAGTACAATGCCTAAGTACCGTTCGGAAGTACAAAAGGGTAATAAGGCATTGTTATAATATACTTTGGGATGGAATAAACAACTGTGACTAAATAGCATAACAGAACTTTTGTCGACATTTACTTCTAATTTTAGGTGGTTTTGCAGTAAATTACATAAAATTAATAAACAGTTGTTCATAATAAGCTCACCTTCGGAGAGATCCTCACAATCTATATAAATAACAAGGTCATCAGCATAAAAGGAGTAATTAACTGATGGAGGAATATGTTTCATAAAGTCAACGAGGCTTAGGATAAATATTAATGGGGAGATAACGGAACCTTGAGGTGTACCTTTGAAGGTACTTTTAGGGCCATAAAATTTATTTTTTATCTTAAGAGAGACGTTACGGTTATTCAAAAAATTAAAAATCCAAAATAAAGCAGGACCAGGAATGCCAAGTTTGTGTAAACTTTCTATTAAGTAATTATGATTGATTGTCGAATGCCCCTTTAAAATCTAGAAAAACAGCTAAGGTAAATTTATTGTGTCTCATATTGTTTCTAATGTCACCTATTAAACAGCCCAAATTATACATAGTGTTTTTGCCCTTGCGAAAACCAAACTGATGATCTGGAATCAGAGAGTTGTGTTCAACAAACCATTCGAGACGATTCTTCAACATAGTTTCAAACAACTTAGCTAAACATGAAGTAAGAGAAATAGGACGATAAGCGTCTAAACTATTTGAATCTTTATTAGGTTTTAAAATAGGAACTACAAACTGATTTTTCCAGATAGGAGGAATAACTTTGTGCAACCAAAGATGATTGTAAATATTTAAGAGAATTCGTTTAGAATCAATAGGTAAGTTTTTAATAACTGAATAGGGAATGAAATCAGGGCCAGGTGAAGTATTCTTTTTCTTATCCAAAGATCCTTCTAATTCATAAAATTCGAAAGGATTCAGAATCCATTGAGCTGACTCTGAACCTTCGAAAGCAAAATAAGCATTTAATTTATCAGAACTAATATTACAAGAATTTGACGACGAAATTTTATCAAGATAATCTCGAGCATTCGATGGATTATCTAAAAAACTAGTTTTAATATTATTATTATTATTCAACTTAGCGAACTTAAATTTTTTAACTTTGTCCCAAATTAGTTTCAAAGGGGTCATTCGATTGAAAGTAGAACAGAGGTTATGCCAGCTTAAAAGCTTCTGTTCAGATAATATTTTTTTCTTTTTAGCATCAAATTGCTTATAAATTAGATAGTTCTCTAACGTAGGATATATTTTAAAAGACTTTAGTGCAAGTTTGGATTGATTGACGGCTTGAGAGCACACATCGTTCCACCAAATAAGTGATTTACGTTTTTTAATGTGGCAATTATAGGATTTTTTAGGGAAAGTCAATAAAATGTCATAGAGTGTTTGTATAAAATTGTTATAGTTGATTATGGGATCGGTTTCTAAAACAAAGGAAGAAAATTTTTCTGTACAGAGTTCTGAGAATTTAGGCCACTCAATCTTATTGAAATTTATGTTGAATATACTGGGAGCGTCCGAGTTGGACGAAAAATTCAAGCGTTCATTACTAAAGGAAGCGATATCATTATTGTACAAAACACTCACCAAAAGCGGAAAGTGATTGCTACTCAACAGGTCGTCGAGTACAGAAAAAGAGCAACTGGAACTCGCAGCAGGAGAAGCGAAAACTAAGTCCAGAACGTTACCTTGTTGTCCGAAAGGAGCGAAGGTTGTAACAGTGAAATCATTCAGGCAAACTAGGTTATGTTCATCTGCAAAAGAATTAATAATATTACCTCTCCTGTCATTGTGACGGGAACCCCAGGCTGAATTGTGAGCATTAAAGTCTCCTATGATCAGGTAATTACGGTTGGAGATTTTAGAAAAAGCATTAGATAACATTTGTATGCTAAATTTGCCATTTGGAGGGGGAGGTATATAAACACATAGTATGTCAATGCAAATACAACCAACATTTACAGAAATTAATAAGTTTTGGAAGTGATAGTTTGAAGAGGTGTCAACAGTAGCGAAAATATACTTATCTTTAACAGCCACAGCAATTCCGCCATGTGGACGATCAGAGTCACGGCGAATGATATTATATCCTGGCAATTTGATGGACTTGGAGGGGTCCAACCAAGTCTCATTTAGCAAAATTATATCAATTTCAGTACCATGAGAACAAATAAAATGTTTTAATTGGTCTAGTTTAAAATAGATGCTACGTGAATTCCAGTGAATGATATTAAGACTACTAATACCAATAGCTGGGTCCATAAAAAAAAATATTAGGATGTAAGATTATTAATAAGAGTTTCCTTTATATATTTAGAAGAGATTGTGGCATCAGGCAAAGTTTTCTTGTTTTTAAACAAATCTACCAAAGTTTTAGTGATAACATTCAATAGATCATCAGAATTAATTAAGTCAGTGAAGAGGGCTCTCTTCTGAGGGCCTTGTAGTAATTTCTTGAAATTTTCCGAATGAGTCGGTAATGGCTGAGAGCTAGCAGAGCTGCCAGCAGCAAATTTGGTCTTTGCTGTGACTGTAGCGTATGTAATTTTACCACTTATTTTGTCTTTAATCTCTTGATTCTTCTCTGACTTAATTGGACAGTTATTGCTAATTGCCATGTGAGGACCTTTACAATTAATACATTTCAAATTTGACTTGTCATTGCAGACTTTAAAGAAGTGATCACCACTACAGATGGAGCAGACCTGAGAACTCTTGCAGGATCCACGCCCATGCCCAAACTTGTAGCATACAAAACATTGACGGACTGGTTTCACATACTCCTTTACATCAAACCAGATGTAATCAAAAGTGACATGGTTTGGACGAGTAGAGCTTAGAAAGGTTACCAAAACTGTGGGAGTTGGTGAGAATGATCCATCAGGATTCTTACGTGTGAAGCGTTTCACTCCAATGATTTCAGCAGCTGATTTCATACGTGTCAATAAATCTTCTTCTGTAATTTCAATTGGAACTTTTATTATTCCTTGAGTTTCTAGGTGATCGTAGGGGATCTTAGCTTGCCAGTTATGACACTCGAGCAATGATTTGCCTAAGAGAAATGTATTTGCATCTTTTTTACTTTTGAAAAAAACTTTAATCAGAAACTTGCCTACAGGCTTAACATGGTCTAAGCCGGAGGAAGATTTGAGAACATTGATGGTCTTCATTAAGTCCATGGATGTATTAGGTGTTGAAGATGATAACAACACAGGGTACTCCTTTTTTCCATCCTCGGTATATATATGCACATAGTCTCTAAAAAGGCCTCTTTTACCAGAGATGAAATTTGCCGCCATTTTTTGCGGGCGAGACTCTTCTTCAGAGGAAGATTTTCTTTTGGCGGCAGAATTTCTACCACCGCTATCGTCAGTCATAGTAATATTGCACTTATACAATTATGTAACTATCTATAATTTCTAGTAATTAAAGTAATAAAGTCAAAAAATAAAAATAAAAGGGCGACTACTAAGTATTTTATAAAATTATTTCAAAATTTCCGCCTATCTCACTTGAAGTTCGCGCCCTTTTTCCGTTGGGAAATTATACTAGTTCAGGGTTATCATAGTAGTGAAACATCTTTCCATTTTAGATTAAAACCTAACTGAGGGTTATACTTGGTTTATTTTATTTTACATTAACATTTTCATCTAAAAAGGCAATACTATTTCTTCTTCTTCTTATTTTTGAGGATGGCAACCAGTCAACCTCATTGTCGAGGGACATTACTGCCAGTTTCGAATGAAAATTTTTATTTATCTTATTTCTTCAGTTTATAGGTCAGTCTCAATCAAAACAAGTAATTCGTCGTATACAGAGTCTAGTCACGGTCAAGTCATTCTTCAGTAAAGTGGCAGAATGCTTTACAAAAGATTTTGGCGGCTTCTTGTGGGAACCCGAAAGCTCCGTTACGCACTTCAATTTACACTTCCCTTCACCTGTACACCAACACTAACGTTTGCTGCACAATATTCTGCCATTATTAAGCTTCAAAAGTTAGAATGCACAAATTTTAAGACTTATAAAGAAAAATGCTACTTCACTCGCCGAGTTCCCGCCAAAAAGCCGTTAAACTATTTGTCAGTCAGTTCCAACCAGTCGTCTAGAAATTTAGGGGAATTATCTAACTCTGGATATCCTGCCTGGGTGAATTGATATGGTGATGATGTTGATGATGGAAGTTACTTTTACTTAAAAATACAGGAACTAATTATTACTATATTTCAAATATCCAATATTGAAAGGGGTTCATTGTCCAAGACTACCAAAACTCGTTTTGGTAGTTTATGATTAACATGAACATAGTAACATTACTAATGTCATATTACTCTATGCTACATAGTCAATCAATACTCTTGTATACAAAACCTACGGAGTGTCAATACAGTCACTACAATGGAGACCTACGTTTTTGAAAGAATTTGGATACATCGTGAAGAGTTAAAATGTAATTAACAATGTGACGACACGGATTGATACCATGTAAAATTGAAGTCCGTATTATAATATCATTCTGCTTAGCATCATGGGAAGAACACAGCGAAAACGAAGACATGGGCGAAGGCGAAATTTTCACACTTGTGACGATAGCCAAGAATTGGTTTTGTTAAACTCTTGGCTTGCTAAGCAGGAAATGCGATGCAACAGAAAACTGGTCCTGGCTGTGTTTGACGAGACTGGTCGTGGAGTTCTCACAAAAAAGAAAATAAAAGCAGGAGAGGAACTGATGAATTTACCCCTCAATTCTACCATAAATGTGACTACAATTATTATGGATGTAGAATTTTGTAGCTTATTTTTAGAGAATGAACTATTATGTTTACTAGATTTTAAGCATAAAGTGTCATTTCAGTCATTGATGGCATTTTACATAGCTTATTTGAAAATACAGGGGTCAAAAACTAAGTGGTTCGTTTATTTAGAGAGCTTACCAAAAGAGTATACGGTTCCTTATTTTTTGCCAAATGAAATGCATTATTATATTGATAATAATATATTAGCTGTGATTACGAAACAAAAAGATATAATTGACACATCATTCCGAATTTTTGAAAAGATTTTGAAAAATGCTATTAATGGTAATAAAACCATTGAAAAATTTAAAGCGAAATTTACGAAGTCTATTTTCGAGTGGGCTTATTTCACTGTGAATACTAGATGCGTATATATGGATCTGTCAAAAGTAATAGACCTAATGAATGTTGAACATACAATTTTAAATTTAATTAATGATAATACGAAGATATCATTGTGTCCGTACTTGGATATGATTAATCACAGCCCAAACTCAAGAAATGAGACCAAATTGATGGTCAGTAAGAATATACAAAATGTTAATGTAACAAACTTGAAGGAAAACTTATTTACAGATATATGGTTTTCTATTTACACAAAAAATGATTTTGAACCTTATTCACAAGTGTTCATATGCTATGGAGATAGTCATAATTTAAAATTAGTAACTGAATATGGCTTTTATTTGCCTGCCAATGATCTCGATTATGTGACGTTCCATTATGATGATGTAATAACTTTCCTGAAATCAAAATCAATAAAACTATCGCAGGATCAAGTAACATTTATAAATGGACATGGATTAAACAAAGACTTGTATATTGATTCCAGAGGTTTAAGTTTTAATTTTTATGGCTTTTTAATGGTTGTAAAATACTACTACAATGATAACATGAATGTCAGTAGATTGATATATTCCGCTGCAATATGTTCTGATGACAAACTTTTAAATGATCTTATAACACCAATGATTGTGCTTAAAGTAAATAGTATGAAAGAATCTGTTCAGAATTTAGCAAATTATAACAATGAATGTATTACTTTGAATAACTGTGTAGCCCTTATGTACCAACATGTAGATATATTAGAGAAATTTATTAAATGTTAGATTCTACCATGGTCAAAAACATTTTATTAATATTTTAGTGTAATTAAAAGATAAATTGTATGTACTCAAGTGACGTGTCTATTTCTTTCTGAGTCAATGGTAAAAATTATGATGGCCTTTAGGTTTTTATTTTATGCACAATGGTTTAGCACGTGACCTCAATCACACCTGATGTAAAGTGAAGATGAGGCCAAAGGTGGAAGCATTCTGACTCAGAAACCTCATCTTATTTGGGGACTGGTTATCTTATGTCTGGCAATCGGAACACAACAATGCTATTAACATTGCTGTTTGGCGGCAGACTTAGATAACATGTAACACACTGAGGATCGAACCTGCAACCCCCGATTCGTAAACCTTATTCCATTTCCAATTTAGTTTTATGTCTGCATCGTTGTGCACGATGATTCTGCCAATGTCAGGGTTGAAGTTCACAATGCTAAAGTTGACGATTGTGCGGTAAGTTAAGCTTCTCTAGTTTGTGTAGCTGGCGAAAGGACAAACAGAACAACACATAACCACCACCTCAACACATAATTAAGATAATATACGATAAACCCAAAGAATTGGACATGATAGATAAATATAATATAAAGTTAACAACGTGCATTGTATAAATTTAGCTAGTACATATACAAGACGAGTACATATACAAGTGAACTTGACTTAATAAGTAGTTAACATTTATGGGGCGGGGCATATTTTTGGGGAGAAAGTCATAAAGTGGGACAGAAATTCGTGGGAAATTGAAAAATATATGCTCGATAGTCCCTTCCTCTAGTCCACACTCGCATATAGAATTACGTAAACCTTATGTTGTTCACATTCACGGATGTTTAGGTAGTTTGGCGCAAAACGTAGCTGTGTTTTGTCTTCACTCAACTATTGAAATGGTGGTGGATGTGGATAAACCGACGATATCCGACTCAGCATCGGAAAATTCATGATTGCGTTCCTGTTTACGGAAACTCAATCAAAATTCGAAAATTTATGATACACACATCTAAAATGTAGTGATTACATACTCTTTGCACACATCTGCTCATAACTGTTTCCCGTTGAAATAGGTACTTTCTGATAGCAATATAACACAAGAATTAACTGTGCGAAGCGGCGTTTTCCTAGACAAAACTAGTGTAACGATCTTAAAGTAAGCCATGCAATAAAATCCCCGACTCTAAACGTGGCCCGCGGCCGTTGATTATGTTGGTTAACGGAACCCATAGACTTTCGTCGCTAGACTTAATTACGTATAATATGTAGGGAAGAAGTTGATGGACGTCCGACATGCATTTGTACGATTTCCTTTATTGCGTACCTAGTTAGAATTGTTTTTGCCGGGCCAGCATTTGTATTTGATTCTATCTTGATACATTTGGCTTTCAGTCTTTGCTTTCAGTACCTACAATCAACAGATCGGTATAGCAGTAGTAATACTGACTTCGAAGCCTACGGTTGTGGGTTCGAATCCCGCCAGGGGTAAATGTTTGTATTATTATGAATGTATGAATATTTATGAATAGAGCTTTTCGCTGGCGATTTCGCCTGCGTGGAATAACTTTATCGTGGATATGTTTCATTTATTTATCCCCCGGGAACTACTCATCCTACCATGGATATCCATCCATCCATTATACCTTGATTTAAACAACAAATAAACAAACAAACATCCGAACTTTCGCATTTATAAAATTAGTTAGATTAAACTATTTAGTATCCATAGTACAGGCTATGACTATTTTATGCTAGATTTGTACGACTATGAAAATTAAGTTTCGAAAAAAAATATAGTTACCTACATGTTGGTATCTGATCCCATGTATAGTTCCATTATTTTCCGTTTGCCGCTCTTTTTAGATACGCCTGCATGCAAATAGATGTTCTTGTTTTCATATTATTTCGTTTTCGTGTATACAAGTACTCATTTAATTTAATCGAATCGATAACAAGTAAAAGTCGATTAATTAAAAACCTGGCAACACGGTCAAGTTAACTGTCAAGTGTCAATGTCAAACAAACAATAGTGTCATCATTTTGCGATCATGGCGGCTGCACTGCTGTCGCACAAAAAATACATATTTATTAGAAATCATGCAAAATTCACAAAGGCATTTAGTTGTAGTACAGCAGTAATTTTGAACAAGCCACAATTAAATTTAATTTGTAAGCAATGCGCCGTCACAAGCAATTTCAGGGTATGTTTTGACAAGATCAAAGAGCAAGCAATATCATTTTGGTTTTAATCGTGTTTTTTTAAATATTATTGTGCGAATTATTATTTACCGTATTTAATTATGTTTATAGTTATATTCTACGACACCTCCAAATGCCGCTGCGGGCTCGGACTCGGCAAAAAATGTTTTGGCGGCGGTACTGGCTAACAAACCTAAAACTGGGAAAATTCCTGTTGGTAAGTGAGACGAAACAGATAAATTAGATAAAACTACTTGTAAAGTCCAATTAGGTAACTTTCTAAACTAGATGTACCTAATTCAATTTAAAGTTCCTATCAATATTTATCATATTACATAAGATAAACCTGACCTTGGCTAAGATGTAAATTATTTTGTCATGTCCTTTTACCTTGAGTTGACAAGGAAGCATTATTATTTTTGGAAATTTTGGTTACCTGTAGGTAAGGGACACTGAGGTAAAAAAGACAAAATTTTACTATGGTATAAGTATTACAAAATGTTTACTAGCATTTTAAAGACTATATGATGTAGTGATGTGTCTACCGATATTTATCGGAGGTGTGAAGTCGTCTCGGCTTCCTTTGAGCTACACCGTAACTGTGAATTGACGATTTTTTTGTGATATCATTTATAAAAGTAACCCTTTCATTTTTGCTTCTGTCAGTTATTTCCCTGTGATGTTTCTAACACACATAGCTATATCATCTTGTCACTGTCAAACATTCAAAGTTCAACACACTCCTACTTATCATGTTAGATAATGTTATTGCCTTACCAATAAGTGCGGTACTTTATCCTATCTCTCAAATTTAGCGATTGTAGTACCAATCTAATCTGTATGTTTAATAACCATGATGAGCATATTACCCCAAAGAATGAGCATGATCATTGTTGATTAACATTGTGAAATCTTTATGAATGATCATGCGGAAATACTCATTGATTTGTTTTATATTTTTCTAAAGAAACAAATCATTATCTCTTTCATTACATTTAACTAGTTTAGTCATTGAATTTACCCAAGTTCAAAATATATTATTCTTATTTATTGGACGACCGATTGGTGTAGTGGGTAGTGACCCTGTCAGCGAAACCAACGGTTGCAGGTTCGGATCCCGCTTGGGGTAAATGTTTATTATGATGAATACGAACATTTATTCCCGAGTCATGGATGTTTATAAAAATATTTATGTATGTTTATCCGTTATCTAGTATCCATAGTGTAAGCTTTTGTTTGTTTGTAAACGCTTTATTGTACTTCATATGAATAAATATACATCGAAAATTAAAGTAACTTAAAATTAAGTACAAAGGCGGACTTATCCCATAAAGGATCTCTTCCAGTCAACCTTGGTAAATATAAAAGAACACATTGACTGGGCGTACAAAAAGCTAAACATTTTCATTAAAACTATGAATCTACATATTATATACCTACTATACTACAATAGATATGTATACTTACTTTGCTTTGCTTAGTTTCGGACTAGATGATTGGTGTTAGTGCCCCAAATATTTATTTATTATTATTATTATTTATTACAAGTATGACACACTATTTTATTTTAACTTAACTGCTACCGCATTTGATATTAACGACATCAGTACCACTTAAGTTTTATGTTGTAAATGAAAAGTAATTGCATTTTTTTGTTTATTCATGTTTTGTGTGTATTGTAGATCTACTTATACATCGATTTCATTTTTAAATAATTATTATTTTTCCACATTCACAGCTATTTCGCACCTGATATTTTTTGTTACTAATACTTGGTTGACTGCAGTTCTCCTTTCCTCTCCTTATTTTGTCCGCTTCCTCTGTTGTTCTTTTCTAACCTGCATCCCTAATCCTTATTTTCCCCTTCCTAGGTATCCATAAGAGAGACTGCTTTCATCCAGGTGCTTCTGTTTTATCCCGTGAAGATATAAACCTGGGGGATGCCAAGCCAGTCACAGGGATGGACATGATAAGGGGCATGATGGAGTATGTGTGGCCTAAGGTGAGACATTCTGTTATGTGAAGCTAAATACTATGTAGGTACCAATCGTTTTTAGAATTTAGTGAGGACATTATTGATCAACGGGTATTGCCCATTTTGAGGGTTCCATATCTGTATATAACAGCTATTTTGTTCACAGGCTTAGTGCTATAAAACTGAAAATAATATAACTGTGCTAAGGCTGCTTATAGCTGTCATTAGCATCACATTGACAGCCTTATGTACCGACTATTAGGGCATAGCCTCCTCACAGCAGGAGGGGGGTATGGGCCATAAATCCACCAGGCCCAGTGTGGTTTGGTGAATTTTTGTGTCAAGCTTATCGTCAACCGCCTCTGTGGGCCACTAACTTGGCTTACTTAAAAACAGGGATTAACTATTTGATTTCCAAAGAAAACTTTTAAAAGTAGTTGTAAATATCTTTGAAACCGAATACCATCATACGAAAAAAAGGACTGTCAGTCTGTTCTTTTCAACAAAGTCACAGATACAGACAGTAATTCAGATACAAAGCCAGACCTATGGCTTCAAAATGTAACACATTTGCACCGGTGGTTAAAAATATGTCACGAATGGTCACCTATTCAACGCTGACTGCATCGGGCATTGCTTAACTTCGCTAATCAGAAACTAATAGCGAATGCGACTGCATTTTAAATAATAATACATTCTAATAAATCTGATTGATGTCTGATGAACATTTCATATCTGGCATGTGTGATTCCTTGTCAATTTCCAAATCTATTGTTTTATCAATAGAGTTCATGTCGGGTATTAAATTGGTTAAACTTTTTATTCTGCGAGTATACTGTAATGAACGGTTTATCTCAAATAATATGTGTAATCTGTGGAATATGTGGCCCAGAAGTACATTATCATTCAAATATAGAGAATTGATGACTTGCTTTATTAAAACATACTTATAGGTAATGTTTGGTTTGTAATATTTCACAATGTGGGATTTCAAATCATGACGTAATTTTGGCCAGTGTTTATTTTCTTCATATCTACAGTGGGCTGTTTGACCTTGAATTACATGTGTTGTTATTGAAACAAACATAATTCAAAATTGGAACATAATTAACTCCGGATTATCCATCATGTGTCTTCCTTCCCTGTTCAAATTCAATATTCAAATGATTTATTTTTCTAGAATATAGGTACACAATGGTGTTTCAATATAAAAAATTGGGCCCATTACATTCTGCCTTTTGACCATGCAAAATTTTACAAATACATAAGAATGTAGAATTCATGAGTATGTAATAATTTATATCCACCTCTGTGTAGCTTAATATGAACAACGTATGTTTTATAAAACGGAGGTCGCGGGTTTGTTTCCCGTCGTACATGTTTAACAAGCGATTAGGTAAGTGGCGTTGCACCAATCTAGTCCGGTAGCAACCAAACGCATCACTCATCTGCCTGCTTGCTATAGAGACTACAAGATTGAGAACAGTCTTGTGACCGGTCTCAATTAAAGGTGTTGATTAATAAACCTAGCTTGAGATCTGAAAAGCACGTGCATACTCAATCAGTACTCACGTGAGAGGTGCGCGTATTAATAAACGAAACTCAAGACTATCATTCATTCGCCGCTGAGGCGAATACTTGAGAAGTGATCTCAGCTGAGTTGACCTCAACATTGGTTTGTAATTTTAAATGTCCGTCTGGCTAGCTACCACCATCCTATGTAAGTCTGCCGCCAAACAGCAATGTTAATAGCATTGTTGTGTTCCAGTTGTCAGAGATAAGATAGCAAGTCCCCCTAATAATATGGGGTTTTCGGGTCCCTTCAGCCTTATCTTCACCTAACATTAGGTGTGTAAATTTAAGCGTGCCAAAAAAAAAAACAATCTCAAAATAATTTCTTTACTTTCCAGGATAATGAGATGATCAGAAATCGCGTTATGCTATCCCTTTCGCTCCTGTTCGGTGCCAAAGTGATGAATGTTAGCGTCCCGTTCTTATTCAAATATGCAGTGGACGAAGTGAATGCTACGGTAGCAACGACGAGCGGTGAGGCGTTATTGGGAATGGCGACAGCGCCACAGGCTGTTGGTACCGCGGCATTCAGTTTACTGGCTGGCTGTAAGTATGCTACTGTTGTTGATGAGATATTGGCAAGACGAAGCAGGGAGATAGAAAGAGGTATGTTAAGGTGGTTTGAGTATATTGAACGAATAAAGGATGGATGGAGTGAAAGGCGTATAACAAATGCAATATATTGGGTCTTTACCTATGAAATTGGAGTTTTTTTTCTTCATTAATCATATGTGTCAATTCCTGCGATTTTCAAAGCTATGTCTAAATTTGTTTTTTATTTGGAAAATGGAATATTATTTCAAGGTTTCACATGAAATATTTTTTAATTTCTGGTCTAAATCACATAATAAAAAAATTTTGAACAGAGCTCTTTTCATGTGCTTCCCATAATCATTTCTTAGATTCGCTGAAACTTTTATAAAGCGGTTACTTTTAAAAATGAATGCTGTCTATACTTAATGTTATCCGATAATATACACAAAGTTTAGCTAAATTTGGATTTGCCGTTCCCAAAAAAAAAATCAAAAATGTTTGTATGGAGAAAACAGTCTTAATGAAATTCTTCATACAAAACGTCAATTTCATAGGTAAGGACCTAATATTCATGAAATAAGCAGTGATTAATAGATGCTACAATAAAGGCTAATGTAGCTGTCGTGACGCCGTCGCTATTCGTTTTCGTTTAGCGAAGTTAAGCAATGTCTGGCGCAGTCGGTTCTCGGATGCGTGACTACTAGAGACTTTTTAATACGAGTATTTCCGTGCTTCGTCGGAACGTTAAATAGTCTCGGTTGTTTTCAATTCAAGCCAAGTACAGGGGCGGCTTAAAAACACTGACTGTCAGTTGGCCACTAGTTTGACTGACACAAATCCACCGCACTGGGCCCCCTTGGTGGATTATGACCCACACGTAATTGTGACCCACACGTAACTGTGACAGAGATCAGTGAGAGGAGGCGGTACGACAACAGTGGGGATGTGTACTAAACTTGATGATAATAAATGCTCCGGAACCTTATTTTATACTTTATTGCACATATAAAGAAAAAAAAAATCAGGACAATAAAAATAAATAATAATGAAAAATCTTTATTTCACTCCCCACAAATGAGAATGTTACAAAAAGTTGATCTTGTAACTACATATATTACAAGCTCATTTGTGGGTGGCTTCTGCCTGTAAAGGATAAACCAGAATCAAAGGTCACCAGGCCCCCCAGCCACAGAAGCGGTTAGACCAACCAATTTATATATTTCCTTCCATTAAATTAAGTTTTGCCAAAAAAAGAGGGGAATAGGCACCAATGTCTCTTTTACATGTACAAATTAAAAAGAGTACGCACTTCTATAGTGCATGTAGGTGATGGGAGTGTAGTGAATGACATTGGGCTAGGCTATTATCTTTAACAAATCTTCTGTTTTATCATAATTTAGACTTAACGGCCAACCAACAACCAAATTTTTAATGTTAGTACCTTAACTTTATGCGTGTCCGACACACGCTTGGCCAGTGTTTTTATCTACTGGTATTTGCGGTTTGCAGACGGAATAGCGCGCGCCTGCTCCGCTGCTTTCAACGAGATGCGCAACGCAGTGTTTGCAACTGTTGCTCAACATTCAATCCGAAGGCTGGCTTGCAACGTGTTCATACATCTACATAATTTGGACCTTAGCTTCCATCTTGGGAGACAAACCGGCGCTCTCTCCAAGGTATTGCTTTAAGATATAAGATATAATATACTATGTGCAGTATATCCACCATCTGGTACCCATAATATAATACAAGCCTAGTTGCTTATTATTCTATGAGCGCCTAACCTCCTACAAAGGTGCCAGCTGAAAATCAGCGCTGTGGCACAGAATTAATATACTCGGTACTATATGGTTCTTGCCACAGCATTATGCTGAGCTGGAACCTATGTCAGCTTGCATTATTATGTTTTAGTTTTAATTTCTCAAAAAAAAATTTCATGTACATGCCCATTGTAAGCTGAATAAATGTTTTTCTTTCTTTCTAGTGTGGAACTAGATGGAGCTGTGTGTATGTGCAAAGATATTTATTATATTTATCATTTACTCGACACAGTGCCTAATGCCATGCCATGCCATGCCATGCCATGCCATGCCATGCCATGCCATGCCATGCCATGATGGACGGACGGTTTTGTGTACCTAACTGAACACCTGAATACCTACTGACATTTTTGATATATTTTGACCAATTACGAGACACAATAAATGCTGACATATTTCCTGTACATATAGATTCAAGATGATATAATCGTGTATTTTCTCGATAGTTTTCAAAAATTTTTTTTTTTTTAATATTTGCACACTTACACCAATCATCTAGTCCCAAATTAAGCAAAGCTTGTGCTATGGATACTAGATAACGGATAAACATACATAAATATTTATATAAACATCCATGACTCTGGAATAAATGTTCGTATTCATCACACAAACATTTACCCCTCGCGGGATTCGAACCCGCAACCGTTGGTTTCGCTGACAGGGTCACTATCCACTACACCAACCGGTCGTCAAATTTATAGTTATGTATTTATTAAAAAAATATTTTGCGACGTTAGTTGATTCTAATAGAAGTACTCCAAGCGTATTTACCATATTAATTGCAATGGAGGAATTATAAAACAAGCGAATAAAAAAAAACTTTGCGACTGTTGATCACATACTGTTTTAATAACTTGAGCGGTATGTATTACTAAGAGAGTGACTACATTACAAAGTGTGCGACTGGATATACAAAGAGGGCAACTAAAGCATAACTGCACCCCGACATGGTTAGGTTAGGTTCGAAGGGTATGGCGCAAGCGAGCCGGACGAGTGCGAGCGAAGCGAGCACGGGAGTTCTTGGCACCCCGACATGGATAGGTTAGGTTAGGCTCGCTTTTTTTTATCCATGACGGATTGGTACTTGACCTCAATCACACCTGATGTTAAGTGAAGATGAGGTCGAAGGTCGAAGCGTACTGATCCGGAAACCCCAACACATTTGGGGGACTGGCTATCTTATCTCTGACAACCGGAACACAACAATGCTATTAACATTGCTGCTTGGCGGCAGATTTAGATAAGATGGTGGTAGCTAGCCAGGCGGACATTTAAAATGCCGTACCACCAACCAAACCGAGTACTTAAAGATGTACCCCGCTGGGGATCGAACCCGCGACCTCCGAATCGTAAACCCAATCGTAAATTGTTTCAAGCATTAAACTTTTAACCTTTGGGATATCTCTGACCACATTAGGGATAAAGGTCGTAACGTTAGTTTGTATTGTGTAAATATTGTCCACAGACGATAGACCGAGGGTCTCGAGCAATAAACTTCGTGCTCTCAGCAATGGTGTTCAACATAGTGCCAACAATATTTGAGCTGATACTGGTGTCCAGTATCCTCGGCCTTAAAGGAGGGATCGCTTTCACAAGTAATCTATACATTTTGTTTTATTATTATTAATAAATAAATTTGACATCAAAGTCGAGCAACTGATCTAAGAAATATATCATAGGTTAAGGTCTTAAGCTAGGAAGTTATTATGCAATAGATATTCGAGTAAATTGCAAGTTATTTATCACATTATAAAGATGTATTAAGCGTCTAGTATAGTATATTTGATGATACCTAAGTTTAAATACATTTGCTACGATAATTTACAGCTATTAAAGTTTTTTGCGCTCTATACGCAATGCGCTCTATCTTATATTATTTTATATCTTATATTATTTACATTAATCCAGCAATGTTGATTTTTTTAATTTGTGTCGCACTTGTGTCTATGATTCTCCTCGGTTAATAGCTGAAAATCAGTGTTTTGTTCTTTGAACAATCTAATACACTGAGCTGTGACCCATTTGTCCTACTGCAGCACACATAATTACGACGACCGATTGGTGTATTGGATAGTGACCCTGTCAGCGAAAGCAACGTTTGCGGGTTCGAATCCCGCGACGGGTAAATGCTTGTGTGATGAATATGAACATTTATGCCTGAGTCATGGATGTTTATATAAATATTTATGTATGTTTATCCGTTATCTAGTATCCATAGTACTTTGCTTAGTTTGGGACTAGATGATTGGTGTAAGTGTCCGTAATATTTATTTATTTATTTATATGCCTTAGTTATAAGTTGTTAATAGACATATTCTTTAGTTATGCCTACATTATAAGTTTTACAAAAAATCTTGCAAAACCTTATGTATGTGTGTGACTGGAGTAACAAATAAACGCTTTATCTATCTATCTCTATGGTTAATCTATTTTTATTTTTATTTTTCAGCACTGGCATTCAGTTGCGTAGGCGTTTACGCGGTATTCACGCTTGCGATAACGCAATGGCGTACCAAGTTCCGCGTCTACATGAACAAGGCTGAGAACGAAGCGGGGAATAAGGCTGTGGACTCTCTGATCAACTACGAAACCGTGAAGGTGAATATTGTCTATGGCTTTTGGCGCCAATTCGAAGGTGACGTTGAATTTTTGTTATAGAGCCAAAGCTGTGGCCAAAGTCAAAAGAGCTTTATTTTGTAAAGTACACAGAGTACACTTAAAATAGTCAATTTTACATTTTTTAAACTACTGCTTGTTCATAATGCAATTTTCTCCCGACAAGAATAAGCAAAGAAACTCGAGAGGTTGCTCTTTTAAAAACAGGTTTTTATATTACAAACATTTTCTTTGTTAATTGTTAAGGTTATTATATTTTCATTGTTAATGGTGAAATAGCCTGGCATGCGAACGAGCTGGTTATGTACAGGGACGTCTGATATTTTATAAAATGCTTTCTTAATAAGTTTCTGTATTATATTTAAAATTTAAAATTTTCGTTCATCATTAAAATTTTTCATTAAAACCAACTCCGCAATGTACTCTGGTTTCGATAAAACATTCTTCGTTTAACGTTTTTCGGAGTAGTGTAATCGATATATTTCAGGGATTCGATGGAAAAAACAAAAAATGACTTTTCAATCGAGATGTCAGCATTCTCACTTCATATTATACATCTCAAGAGTCCTAATTAGTTGCAATGTTGTTTCCAGTACTTCAACAACGAGAAATACGAACTAGAGAAGTACGACGTTAGCCTCAAGAATTATGAGGAGGCATCGCTGAAGACTGCTTCAAGTCTTGCGTTGCTCAACTTCGGACAGCACGCGATCTTCAGCGGCGGACTGAGCATCATCATGATCATGGCTGCCAATGAGATTGTCAAAGGTACGGAATAGAATGCAAAGGAATAATTCGTAAACTTTTTTTTTATGCACGACTGGTTCATACTTGACCTCAGTCACATCTGATGTTAAGTGACGATGAGGTCAAAGGTGGAAGCGTACTGACCCGGAAACCCCAATTGGGGGACTGCCTATCTTATCTCTAACAACCGGAACACAACAATGCTATTAACATTGCTGCTTGGCGGCAGATTTAGGTAAGATGGTGGTAGCTAGCCAGGCGGACATTTAATATGCCCTACCACCAACCAAACCGAGTACTAAAATATGTATCTGGGAATCGAACCCGCGACCTCCGAAATGTAAACCCTATGTTGTTTACATTGAGCCATGGAGGCGGTCGATGTATCTTAATTTAAAGTTTGTCCCCAGGTAACATGACGGTCGGTGATCTGGTGATGGTGAATGGGCTATTGTTCCAATTGTCGATTCCGCTGGGCTTCCTTGGGTCGGTGTACCGCGAGGTGAGGCAGGCGCTGATCGACATGCAGACCATGTTCACACTTATGACCGTGCAGTCGCGCATTAAGGTGAGGGGAGAACACATTAGAAGACATTTGTGGGAAGACTGGTGGCTGAAAAGCAAGAACCAGAATTACAGGTCACCAGGCTCCCCAGTTATGGACGTAGTGTATTGGAACAGATTGGTGTTAATTATGGTGATTGAGGAGGAAAATACATAACGAAAGAAACAAGCTGGAAGGAAATCCAGAAACATAAGACCTGGTTTTTGGAGTGGAGTTGTTGTAGTTTTTTTTATGCAAAACGGGTTAGCACTTCTGACCTCCTCACCTCTTCAACCACACCTGATGTTAAGTGAAGATTAGGCCGAACGTGGAAGCGTACTGACCCGGAAACCCAAATATTTGGGAAACTGGCTATCTTAACTCTGACAAACGGAACACAACAGCGCTATTAACATTGCTGCTTGGCGGCAGATATAGATAAGATGGTGGTAGTTAGTCAGGCGGACATTTAAAATGACCTACCACCAACCAAACCGAGTACTAAACATGGTACATGGCTGGGGATCGAACTCGCGACCTCCGATTCGTAAACCCTATGTTGTTTACATTGAGCCACGGAGGCGGTTGTTGTAGTTGGAGTTGAGTGGAGATTATATGAATTGAACAACTTGTTTATTGCCAAAAATTAAGTCACGCTTGTTTCCTGTAGGGGTTGGCAGACTTCCACTTGCTACGATCCTGACACACCTCTTCTGCTTCCTTCACTCTCATAAGGTTGTTCATACATGCTCGTCGATTTAGGGTACTCTTGACTTGACCTTTTTTAAGACGTCCCCGATTTGATCATGGTACGTTCGCCGTGATCTTCCCTACCAACACCACCATCCACATTCGCTTCGTATATCTCTTCCGCTAGTCTTCTTTCATTCATCCTCTCCACATGTCCAAACCGTCTCAGCATACCTTTTTCAATCTTTGTCACTACGTCTTCATTCACACCGATTAATGATGATTTGATGATGGACCCTAAAAATTCATTTCCAGGAGAAACAAGAGGCACCCGACCTGAAGGTCGACACAAGCACATCCAACATCGAGTTCAAGGACGTCAGCTTCAAATATATCAACGGCAAGCCGATATTCAATAACCTGAGCTTTTCCATACCGGCGGGAAAGAAGATCGGCATTGTAGGCGGATCTGGCAGCGGGTTAGTTCATTCATTTAAGTGTACTAAACAGATATTAACCTCCTCCTTGGCTCTATGTTAACAACATTGGGTTTACGTTTCGCAGGTCGTGGGTTCTATCCCCAGCGGGGTACATTTTTAAGTACTCGGTTTGGTTGGTGGTAGGGCATTTTAAATGTCCGCCTGGCTAGCTACCACCATCTTATCTAAATCTGCCGCCAAGCAGCAATGTTAATAGCATTGTTGTGTTCCGGTTGTCAGAGATAAGATAGCCAGTCCTCCAAATGTGTTGGGTTTTCCGGATCAGTACGATTCCACCTTCGACATCAAGGTCTGATTGAGGTCAAGTAACAACCGGTTGTGCATAAAAAAAATATATTTATTTATTGACATTGATCTTTTTAGCATATAATGTTTAGGTTGTACCGTTTATTGACATATTTGAGGATAAAAATAGGAGAAGATGCTGACTCCCGAGATACAAGGTTCTACCGAGTTTGGTAATTTATGGGTGTAAAATTTTGTTAAGAAATTAACTACAGTAAAATGTATTAACAATATTATTATTGTTAGGAATTAGTAAGAAAAAAGAAATAGAAATATTAAGGAATTTAACCACTAAAAATTAAATTAGCAGCTTAATTATGAACTTTATATTTCGATAAAAATATTTAATTGGAATATAAATTCAATAATATTATTAACAGTAATTATACCTCTTTTTGGTTACAATTAAATAAAATATAAATAAGGTGTATAAGTACTCAAATATTTAAGTCGAAATTAAATGCAACATTGCTTCTTATTTAATTATACCAATAAGACAAATTGAAAATATCAATGTATTTTCAATGCAAATCAAATGTTTTAGTCAAACTATAATCCTAGTTAGTGTATTCATCATACAAATATAATATGCCCCTGGCGGGATTCCAACCCGCGACCTTTTGGTATAGCAGCAGATTTTCTAACCACTACACGAAAGTCAACCATGACCTTCGTCTTACATTTAGATTCATTCCTTTCTTTTTAAATTCTATTTTTTTTTTAATTCTTTTTGTATTTTTTTAGCATCATGCTACCTGAAGTTATAAGATACGGTATATATGGCTGATAACACTTTCTGTTCCACCTTCTTTAGATCATGAATCATCATCATTTTCCTGTCCTTATCCCACTCTACTGTATCAGCCGTCATCTCCGCACTCACCCCCTTTCACATACATATCATTCCTCACGCAGTCTACCCACACCTTCTTTGGTCTTCCTCTACCTCTGTATCCCTCTACATTCATACTTAACACGCGTACGTGCCTTTCATCCCTCCTCATAATGTGCCCAAACCATGCTAACCTATTACTCCTCAATTTTTCTGATATTGGCGCCACTTTTAGACTTCCTCTGATATACTCATTCCTGATCTTATCCATTCTAGTCACACCACACATCCACCTTAGCATTCTCATCTCTGCCACATGCATTCTACTTTCATCAGTCTCTTTCATTGCCCAACATTCAGAACCATATATTGTGTCAGGTCTTATGATGGTTTTGTAAATTTACCCCTTGAGTGTGAATATTATATAATTTTATGTTATTTTTAATTTCGACAGCAAATCAACGATGGTGCGTCTATTATTTCGATTCTTCGAGCCGCAGTCTGGACAGATCATGATTGCTGGACAAAATATAAAGGATGTTGATCTGGTCACGTTAAGGAAAGCCATCGCTATAGTACCCCAGGTGAGGTCTTATGGTAGCTTGTAAGGGACATTCCGAACCTTCCGGGCTAGCATGATCTGTAGTTAGAAGCTTGCTGTCACGTTCATGCTTTCGGCATGTCAAATGGATTGAACCTTGTTTCTTCCAATGGGTGTCATAAAAGACGGCTAAGGAACTTTCTATCAAGAAACATCTATAAGTTTGCACGGTCTAACGGCGATGGGCTCGCGTCACGTGTGAATTTCTGTATACTTCGAAGGTGAATCGTCGATGCTGTTTCAATTGTTAATCTTTTAATGTGTGGAACACCCAAATGCATAGTTGGGATATTTGTGGTCACCCCATTTGTTGTGTCATGACTTTATGTATGTACGTAAAAGGAATGCAAAGTTTCCATCTCGTGATGTTGTAAGGAGAGTATGGGGCATTTTAGCTCTACTATATGCTCTTTCCAGTACACAGGGTATTTTTAGAGCGAAAACAGAAATGCACAATAGGTTTCATTTACCACCATCTTATCTAAATCTGCCGCCAAGCAGCAATGTTAATAGCATTGTTGTTTTCCGGTTGTCAGAGATAAAAGAAAGAAAGAAAGAAAGAAACAGTTTATTCGCCACTTTGACACATATACAACATACAATTGTTAGGCAAGTAAAATAACAGAACACTCAGATAAGTGTCGCAGCAGCGAAAGGGAAACGGCTCAGCTATATGCTGAGCTTATAAGAGCTCAGCGCTGGTTTACTGTCGCACCCAGAGCAGACGAGTTACCGTCCAGAGATAAGATAGCCAGTCCTCCAAATGTGTTGGGGTTTCCGGGTCAGTACGCTTCCACTTTCGACCTCATCTTCACTTAACATCAGGTGTGATTGAGGTCAAGTACGAACCCGTAGTGCATAAAAAAATATGCCCAGATCAGCCCATACACTGAAGGTATTGGAACGAGAGGAGCATTAATCATTAACAGCCTTCATCATTAACAGCCTTACACGTCCCCACTGTTGGGGCACAGCTATCTCTCACTGGGAGAGGTTATGAGCCATAATCCACCCGCGTGCGGATTGTCGGATTTATATCAGACTGCAGGCCTCCTGGCCCCTATTTCACCAAGTTGACAGGTGCGACAATTGTCAAAAAAATATAACCGCAACGATTTCATTTATTAAGTATTCGACACTGGTTTTACTAATTCGAAATTTTTCCTTAAACGCTAATTCAGTAATGTCAAAGGAGAAATTTATTCGTTCTCTATATATATTCTCCTATATGCGAACTCATCTAAATCACTATCACTGTCACTACTGCTGCTTTCACGGCGAGCTATTTTGTAATTAACAACGAAAACACTACAATTGTCACGCTAGCCTGACACAGCCTCGATCTCATGTCAACAATTACCGACAAATCTACAAATATGTCGAGTTCAAAAAATTATTCTTGTTTCACAACATAATTGTCATTTGATTGAGATAAGGACAATTGTCACAAAATGCCTGTCATGTTTATAAGCCTTTCTATACGAAATAATTTACAAAATTGTCATTTGTCACCTGTCCGTTGACAATTGTCAGCGACATATGTCGAATTGTCAGCCGACATATGTCGCTGACAATTGTCAACTTGGTGAAATAAGGGCCTGACAGTCAGTTTTTTAAGCCGCCCCTATGAGACCACCGACTTGGGTTAACGACTGTCTTCAATAGAAAACAACCGGTACCGACTAATTAGCATGCCTTCCGAAGCAGTTAAACACTCGTATTAAAATGCCAGTACTGGTCACCCATCCAAAGACTGACCGCGCCAGACATTGCTTAACTTCAACTGCGCTTCGTCCCTTAATTTGTATAAACTGTACGAGCAAATTAAAATTACACATAATTTACTCGATCTACCCTGAAAATTACACTACATTAAATGTATTTTGTAATTTATGCACAGCATTAAATTAATAAAAAAAACAAAACTTTTAACCTAGTAACTTAGTAATTGTATTGTATTTATTTATTTTCATTATACCTTAAGTAATTGTATTGTATTTATTTATTTCCTTGTGTCATTATACCATGTACACGTAAAATATTTTCGTGCTGTTCCCAACAATACAGTAAAATACTAGTTTGGAAACAGAAAATGCCAGTTTTGTTACTCAATTATTAGCTATAGAATGGTTACTTACTAGAAAATGTATTTGTATGTTAAGTCCTTTCCTAGTGAACTTGTCAGCAGCTGTACTATCCGTACTCACAGGTTCATTCCTAGCACGGGGTCCGGCTGGGGGCGGGTTTGCGTTGGAGCGGCTCGTAGAAAATACCTTTGATATATATTTAGTGTAATCTTCTTTGGCTGGTCAATAAACATTTTTTTTTTTCAACAAACTTTACAGCATATATTACTTAAAATTAAATGACATACTTATTAAGCCAATTATAACGTTTGACATATGCAGCCATAAGAGTAATAAACAACACTGCGTAGAATTAATTATTACCCCTATGCACGACACTAGACGCGGTAAATCACGGGGAAATTAAAACTGAAGCACAGATTACTAATAAGTACACTAAAGTACACAGACATCACTCGTAGAATAGCTGATGATAGCAAGGAACTTTTTTTATATGTATTTACCTGTTCTCCATATTGTGTGTACGTGTGTGTGTGTGTGCGTAAGTTTGTCGCGGATGTGTGGGAATATATGGGAGTATTAATGCTTTATAATAACGTACTATAGCGATAGGAGTGTACGTATTATTTGCCTGGTAAATTCGGGCCTTCCCAGATGAAAGATGTCTACCTCAGGGAAACGTCAACCACCTCAGGTATACGGAACCTTAGGGAAGAGAGGGGGCTCCTAACACAAGTTATTAAAGGAGTGTCTACTAAGTATAAAAGTAAATGAAACATTTTAATTTATTTGTATTATTTCAGGACTGTGTACTATTCCACGACACGATATTCCACAATCTGCACTACGGCGATCTGACCAAGAGTCGGGAGCAAGTGTATGACGCAAGCAGGATGGCGGAATTGCACGAGTCCGTCAAAACGTGGCCGAAGGTGAGTAGAGACAGCTGGGGTACTGGTGATCTGAAACACAGGCTCACGCTTAGATCAGACACCAGTCTTCACACGTACTCACCAGCTCCATTACCACCTGTATACCTATATTTTGAAGTACCAAAGGCTATTATAAAATTTCTGACTATCTGGATGATAAGCAAGCATGGACATAGACCGCTCGGCGATATTCAGCCTAATTATACAATGTAACATAATTGTATCCCAAACTTATTTAAAAGAGCAACCCTTGAGTTTCTTGCTCGTTCTTCTCTGGGGAATCTGCTTTGCGATTGAGCAATAATGTCAATAATTTTAATATTAAGATAAAAAATGTGACGTTTTCAAGTGATACGTGATACGAAATAAATATTTTTTGACTTTGACTTTGACTATGGTTGTGAAGAAGAAAATAAAGTATTTTATTATTATTTATCATTATTATACTACAATACCTCTACGATGCCACAAACAACGCTGTACGCGTGGCTACATTCTGGTCGTCAAGAATTTGATGTTTTCACCATCAATGACATGGGTCACGCCTGTTTGCCATAGCGGTAGGCAGAGACCACAGACTTCCACTTACTACGATCCTAGCTCACCTCTTGCTTCATTCACTCTCAAAAAGTCGTTCATAAATGCTAGTCGGTTTAGGGTTCTCTTGACTTGTCCTTATGACATCCTCGATTTAATCGTGGTACGTTCGTCTTGCCCTAATTCGTTTCGTATATATCTTTCGACAGTCTTCTTACATTCATCCTCTCCACATGTCCAAACCATCTCAGCATACCTTTTTCAATCTTTGTCACTGCATCGTCTTTCACACTGCATATCTCCCTAATTACACTATTCCTGATTCTGTTTCAAAATCACCCAAGTCATACTTCTCAATGATCTCATTTGCACTGCATTAATTCTAGTGTCATTCTTCTTCTGCCATACCCAGCATTCGCTCCCGTAAATCAATGCTGGAACCACGCCTATGAACAATGAGACGAGCTTTTTTAGACACCTTCTGGCTTTTCGGGTATGCAGCGCTCCATTATCCAAATAAAGCATTTTTGACTTTGACCGTCATAACTTAGACCTATGTTATCTAATATCACTGACGCTGCGTAGTTTTTACTAAGCTGTGGAATGTGGAACTTGGGCAGACAGGATTGTAGACTATCATGGTAGATGTTCAGTATAGAACCTCGCCTGACGCTGTCGGCACGATTATGTAAAGACTGGCGCCATCTATCGGCGAACCCGTGAACCCACCACTAATCGATTTATTCACTCCAATAGGTACAAGTGTACCTTTCTCACGGGTTCCAGGACAATCCGATAGATGGCGCAAATCTAAATGTATATGTACTGGCGCGCAGCCAGTTTTGATTTCTCTTCCAATCGGTGCAGCATTCCAACAATAAACCCTCGATCAGACCACAGCTGCCGTTTATCTTTTCCCAACATGGAATCACTGTTTGTATGCGAATGCCGAGGCGGGAGATACGTGCAAATACGTTTACACTTCACGAGGTGCATTTCAAGTTCATAATTGGTGTTTGTGGCGCAGAAGGACACAGTTTCGGTTCTGTGCTTTTATTGTTTTCTTCTATTTTGTTCTTTGTTCCACAGGGCTACGACACACAAGTGGGTGAACGCGGTCTGAAGCTATCTGGCGGTGAGAAGCAACGGGTCGCTATCGCCCGCGCCATATTGAAGAACTCTCCAATCATCATATTCGACGAAGCTACGTCCAGTCTGGACTCGCTTACCGAGCATGTTAGTAGCAAATTCATTTACTATCCTAAAACCAGATATTGCAGTTGACGGTGCTGTAATGTATATGTATTTTTTTTTGACCTCAATCACACCTGATCTTAAGTGAAGATGAGGTCGAAGGTAGAAGCGTGGATGGACCCGGAAACCCCAACACATTTGGGGGACTGGCTATCTTATATTTGACAACCGGAACACGATGCTATTAACATTTAGATAAGATGGTGGTAGCTAGCCAGGCGGACATTTAAAATGCCCTACCACCAACCAAACCGAGTGCTTAAACATGTACTCCGCTGGGGATCGAACCCGTGACCTCCGAATCGTAAACCCAATGTTGTTTACATTGAGCCACGGAGGCGGTTAAAAGTGTTTATAAAGAAGCAAAACTCATCCCATATGTATTCTTTCCAGGCGATCCTGCAAGCCCTCAAAGCGGCAACAGTTGGCCGAACGTCTATATGCATCGCCCATCGTCTTTCAACAGTAGCGGACGCAGATGAAATATTAGTACTAGAGAATGGAGCGATATCCGAGAGGGGCAAACACGATCAACTCCTCTCCAACCCCAAATCCTTGTACTCGAGACTATGGGAGAAACAGAACAAAGATATACCGGTGAAATGAGTGCCAATTAGTGCGAACGTTGGGACAAATGTTTGTTCAAATGTTGGTTTCGCAATTTGGTGAGGATTTTTGCGTATGCGTATGAGGATTTCTTTGGTGGAATATCTGAATTGAATTTGTTTTAATGTAAATTCTTATGTAAGTTTAATATGTGGAGCAAAATGTGTTCATGTTAATGGAATTTGGGAGTATTTTCAAGGTATACAAGGCGGTCAAGGGCACAATTGTTCAGACTGACGGCCGATTGCTCTAGTGAAACCCACGGTTGCGGGTTCGAGTCCAGCTACTGGTAAATAATATTATAATAACAATTTAAATATGTAGAAATCTAAAAACCCGACAGCAATTATGTTGCTTTTTGTGGGTGCTGTGTTGTATTTTTTACCATTGAAAATGTATCCAATGACAATTGGGGGTCAAGCCGAATCGACCGACACTTCTCAAAATCTACATGCGTTCATACACTCGAAAACCATTACCTTCTTTCCTGGAACTGCCGGGAAATAATACATATTCCGGACATTTAAATCAGTTAACTAGCCCCAAATGCAAAGCGTGTTTGTTTGTTTGTAAACGCTTTATTGTACTTCATATGAATAAATATACATCGATGAATTAAATGTAACTTAAAATTAAGTACAAAGGCGGACTTATCCCATAAAGGGATCTCTTCCGGTCAACCGTGGTAAATATAAAAGAACTCATTGACTGGGCGTACAAAAAGTTAAACATTTTCATTAAAACTATATTATTACTACATATTATATACCAACTATACTAAAATAGAGATGTATACTTACTTACATAATTAGATACATACATACTATGTGTACTATGCATACCAGATGATTGATAAACATACATTAATGTTTATATAAGTATACATACCTCGGGAGTAAATGGTCGTAATTATTGCACAAATATTTACCTCTAGCGGGCTTCGAACCCAAGGTCACTACTACTCCAATCGGTCGTCAACTGTTTCTATGATTAACACACACATTCCCGAGCCATGGTTGTTTATATAAAATACTAGCTGTTACTCGTGACTTCGTTCGCGTAGAATTCATTCTACTACCAAATGTGTCACTATGACTCAAAAGCAATCACACTAATAATACCTATACTACAGGAACCAGTTACCTTTCCGGGATAAAAAGTAGCCTATATGTTAATCCAGGTCCTAATCTGTCTACCAACCAAATTTCATCTAAATCCGTCCAGCTGTTTAGGCGTGAGGTAACAAACATACATACATACGACATACACACACACAACCTTTCGCATTTATAATATTAGTTGGGATTAGTATTGGGACAGTTGGGTTTTATGCATAAACCATTGTCTAGTACCCAAAGTATGGCGTAGCCTAGTTTGGAATTAGATGACAGGTAGATATTCGCGTGCGTTTGCGTTGCCGATTACCGAATTAACACGTTGACGGACACTGAACGCTTATATACGTAATAACAATAATAAATAAAATAATAAATAAATAAAATATCCTTGGACATATACAGACAGCGCCATCTAGTTCCACACTAAGCAACTAGGCGTGTGTTGTGGACGCCTGATGGTTGATACACTACGCTACGTAATAATAGTTAGTATTCGACGACCTGTTTGGTGTAGTGGTTAAAAATTCTGATTGATATACCAAAAGGTCGCGGGTTCGAATCCCGCTAGGGGCATATGTTTGTATGATGAATACAGACATGTGTTCCCGAGTTATGGATGTTTTTCATTTATTTATGTATTTATTTACAAAAAAAAAATGTATTTGTGTAGTTTATCAACTATCTGGTATCCATAATACAAGCCTAGTTATTTGTTATTATTATTCGATTTTATATTTGCTGCGTCATTTTTTGAATGGCGTTTGTCAACGGATATTGTTCTGACGAAATTTGGTATAATATATAATCATAAAACCTTTGTGAGGCGATATCGGCACTAAGCACACTTTGCGCGTTACTAACATAATCTAACGAAGCGACGTTCGCCAACTCCTTGACAGATCTCCCTTGATTTTATGATGTGAGAGGAAACCCATAGTTTCGATTCGTTTGATTTGTGATTAGAATTTATTTATAAGGAGTAGGTAGATCGATTTTCCTTACATGTTAAATTCAGCTGTATTTATTATGTGTTAAAGACCAGAATCAATGAAAATCTTTATGCGTCTTCCCTATGTTCTTTTTAAGTTGAGAAAACAAGGGAAAATGCAGCATTGGTATTGGGTAGTTCAATGCAATTTTTATACTTTTTACCTCAGTTTGAAAAGGTCGTAATATGATTAAGTTTCATAGTTTAAGTTCGCTTCTAAGGAAAATTTATCTATCTACTCCTTTATGGTGATGACGATCAGTTCTTTTAAAACAATTTATCGATAGTCCAATAATTATTGTTGTGCACAAAATGGAATACAGCCGTATTAGTGGCATAGTCAACTTAAAGCATATGCCTCAAGTTCTACAATTCCTGGATATAGAGAATACCTATCTCTTTCAGAGACTGAAATAACTGGTCCGTGAACGAACCGTGCCGGGTTCGCACAGAGATGAAATATCTATGCCCTATTAGAGTACGTCATTGTATTTGTACGTCCTTTGAAGTGTATTGTAAACATTTATATCCCGTCCTAATGTCTACATAAATCTAAGTGTAAGTTCACACTAATAATGGCTGGATAGGTGGTTCGCTAAATCGTGCTATGCTAGGATATAGTGACGTCGGGGAAACGTGGGCATGGGCCCGTCTTGAGGTACTCAGGCAATCAGATAGTGTCATCAGTGACCATGGAAAGATGCTACTCAGTGAAGGATAAATGTAGTGCATGCCCCTCACGCCGTCCAACTCTGCCCTCGCTTGCAATGTCCATACCATAGGATTTCTTACGGCCACTTCTATTTCCCATAGATGATTTTCCTTTTCGAAACGGCAGTAGCTTGGAAGTACTATCTGACAGATAAATGTTTAACCACTATTATAATTTCCAATATATTAAAATTGTCATTTTGTCAAATGCTATAATTTATTTTACGTAGACATAAATACTTGAAGTTGAGGCGAGCTGCTTCGCTAGTATATAAGCTACAGTTAGTCTTTGTTTGATCGATCTTTTTAAATAATTAGCATTTTTAGGAATGAATAAGGTTCCATAAAGTAAATTCTAAACTGTATTAAAAGCTAAATATCTTCGGAACGTCTTAACCGATTTTCATCTAACATGGCTAAGAACCATCTCACAAACACCAGTTTTCGATAATCAAACACTGTTTTCACAATTGTTTACCCAATTTTGGTGCTTCAATGACACATAGCCTTCAAACTAGATAAAGAAAACGATAATTTGCCTATTACAGAAACACAAACACACAGAGCAGCCTTTTTATATGGCAGCATACACATAATGTTTGATATTTCTGTACTTGTGTTGTATTGTTTTAATTTAGAGATGGATCTTTCATATGTAAAATTTGTTGTGTTTTATTTTTATTTATTCGGAAAACCAACAGCTGCAATAACACTAATGGAAACTATTCTAGGAAACAGAGAGCCAATTACAGGTCCTCATAAATAGAAATACATTATATAATTCAATGACATGCATTATCACACTTGTACATTTTTTGCCCTTGCGGTACATATACCAGATTCAAACATCGTCAAAAAAAAAAAAGAAAAACAATTGATTTATAAATTAAATTAAGCCATCAAAGAATTGTTGATTTAATTGACGCCTCGCTGACATAAAACTAGTGTTAAAAAGATCTAGATCAAACTTCTTAGACAATTTATTAAAATTGTTGCTCGCACGCCACAGAAAAGTATGTGTACATAGATGCAAATAAAGGTTTATCTATCTATCTATATACAAAAATATTCAACCCCACAATCATTTATGATTTTTGAAATGTAGCCTTATTTCACAGCAATTAAAAAAGCTAGTGCCCTGCGAGAGGAAACGAGGGTCCCAGTGTAAAATTAATAACACCCCTTTTTGTTTTAGGAGGTTTCATCCTAGCATAGCCATAAGACGCTTAGTTTGTCACCTACAGTGTGTACGTGCAGTAGTTTCAATTTGAGGTCCTGAGGACCTGGATATTGATTTTTGAGTTTGTACACTCTCATATTTCGTTCGCTAAATTTGCCTATTCCAATGAAAATTTTAAAACCACATTCGAATTCGAAAAAAAATCGATATTTTTCAAACCGAAATCGATGACTTGCGCGTTATTCACTTGGATGCAAGTGCCGTGTATGTATAGTGTACCATTGAAAAAATCTCCCATATGACTTTAAAAACGTATTGTTATTAAGTGATACAATACCTAACCTACGTATAGTTACATAGATAATGACTGTTGTTTTGATTATTTGTTTATTTATAAAACAAATGTGAAATTGTAAATATTCGACGTTGATAAATGTACAGTATCAATACTATATTTTGTTGAATAGGTAAGTATATTATTTTGTTTACATAATTGTGTTTTATTTGTTGTTTCATCTCCAACTGTGATATCATCCAAATACGCCACACAATTTTGTTAATAGCGAAATATCTTCGAAACGGTTTAACCGATTTTCATCAAACATAACCTGTTCCCTCTTTTACTCTTTATGATAAGAAACCGCACTCGAATCGGACCAAGCTTTACTGAGATATATAAGACTTGACACACTCGCAACGCTTCAAACACAAAACCCGTCGCTTATCGTCGGTGTTAAAATCAGTGTCCTGACTGATCCAGAGATCATCGCTGTGCTCAAACACGTGGACCAATGATTATTTGGACGGACGAAGTCGGGGCGATAAGCTAATCTAAGATCTTCGACCAAAGTACAACGTGGTCAGACCATTGTCGAAAATTAGTTAGTTCTTTTCTCGTGGCGATGGCGGAAAACCATCACATCACATTTTGTGGGAGTGTGTAAACTGGAGGGAGGAACGTGAACTCATGTTTAACGGTCTAAATTCAGTAGTCCGTCTGGTGTTCTACAACGACCTTTTTTTTTTGACGAGGGGAAATGCCTGACGCGTACCGCTCGCCTGGGGGACGGCGAGACGGTTATGTGGGACTCCCCTCCCTGAAGGGAGGGATACCCACTAAAACCCCGCGGCGACCTTCTTGGGCGTTCTACAATTTCAAGCGTTTTTGTCACTCATATTACTGGCACTACTACTCGCGGTAGCCTTCTGCTACCGTCCCGCTTACTGCATCTAGGCGCAGTCCGTGGTGTACACAAAGCCGGGGGCTGAGCTTCACTCGACCTCCTTCTCCATATGCTTGGCATTACTGCCGTTTGCATTTCATTGGCTACACTCCCATTTGCCGAGGGGGCAAGTGGGAAACTTCTTTTCCTACTTACACACCCTATTCCTTTCTTTAATTAGTCTGGGGTCAAAGGTAGCAATAGAGTCACGTAGGGCACCGTCTACCTTCAGTAGGCGCCGTGTCGAGTTCCACTGTTGATCCTGGCTTACAGGAGTTACAGTGGGAGGAGTGTGGAGGCGGGATCTGTTGATTAGTTCTGCCGGCAGAACTACTGGGACTTTTATTCCCATTAGTTCTGTGACAATAGGACTAAGGTCTATGGTGGTTTACTAGAAATCAGCAGTCTAGAAAGGAAATATCAAACCCAATCGAAAACCTCTGCAATCTCCAGGTTAACTACCAATAAACTCTTACCTCTCTTCCGCCCATGCGTGAGATAAGATCACCGGCTGAGTGCGTCAGACAATTTGCAACCACTGGATGTTTTTTTAAGATTGGCTGGATTCGCCTTTGACCACAGTCTCACTCGATGGAAAGTGATGATGTGGTCGAAGATGAAGCACGCGATTACAGTAGATGCCTATTCACTCTGCTCTTGAAAATCCCAAGATTGTAAGATTCAGGCAAGACTGACGCCGGAAGGGAGTTCCATGTCATGGCTGTTCGGATGATGAATGAAGATATCTGCACGTAAAAGCTATAAAGGCAGCAACTAGTAACTTAACTAAATCCTTAACTTGGTCCTGCCATATTTGTGCCGTGGCTCAATGTAAACAACATTGGGTTTACGATTCGGTGGTCGCGGGTTCGATCCCCAGCGGGGTACATGAAGTACTCGGTTTTGTTGGTGGTAGGGCATTTTAAATCTCCGCCTGGCTAGCTACCACCTTATCTAAATCTGCCGCCAACCAGCAATGTTAATAGCATTATTGTGTTCCGGTTGACACGAGATAAGACAGCCAGTCCCCCAAATGTATTGGGGTTTCCGGGGAAGTACGCTTCCACCTTCGACCTCATCTTCACTTAACATCAGGTGTGATTGAGGCCAAGTACCAAACCCGTTGTGTATAAAAAACAATTCAACCCACAATATTAAAACCCTGTATTAGGACCGATATCGTGAGACCTCTCGCAATGATCTATTTATCATCTCTACGATGCACACTTACTAGCTAGAGCATTATCAATTTTAGTCCTTAGCGCATAATTTTTTTTGTACTTTTATGGTTACAGCTTTTCTTTTCAACTTAAAAATTGGTGTCGCACGAAATTTGGTTTAAGAGAAAATTTTAAAAAATCGCCACATTTTTATGTATTTCTTAATGTAAGTTGTCCGTTTCAAAATTTGCAAAGCATTTTTCAAACTTGCTTGGTATCTGATTGAGCTGAAATTTGGGCATATCTGACACAATAGAATTTTTATTGTTATAAAGTCGAAACTCAAGTAGTGTCCCTTAACATGTCAATAATTATATTCTTATAAGTTTTAAGTAGTGATTATTTATGGCTTGTGATACTGTCCTATGGGGAAGGGCACTATATGAAGGACTGAAATACAGGTTTTTGAACCTAGTTCCGCAACAGAGGCTATATTATTGACGACCTGTTTGGTGTAGTGGTTAGAAACTCTGCTACTATACCAAATGGTCGCGGGTTCGAATCCCGCTAGGGGCATATGTTTGTATCATGAATACAGACATGTGTTCCCGAGTTATGGATGTTTTCATTTATAATAAGTATTTGTTTACAAAAAAAAAATGTATTTGTGTAGTTTATCAACCATCTGGTATCCACAACACAAGCCTATAGTTGCTTAATGTGGAACTAGATGGCGTTGTGTGTATGTCCGAAGGATATTTATTTATTTATTTATTATTGACATAAAAATTAACTAGCTTAATTTAGATTATAAGATAAAACTGTAAACTTTTTGGAAATAAAGTTGTTATTCTTATTATTATATTTAAGTTTGGTGACCATGCAATATTATGGTACCATCGAGCTGATGTGATGATTGAGCCGGGATGAAGGGACTGGAACTCCCTTATGGAAAATGGCAAGAAAGTTGTTTGGGCTAGGTTGTTTTGTGGCCATGAACACTGTTCCTTACACGTGTTGATGAGGGTCTGAAGATGGAGCCAGAATCTAGCCACTGGAACTCCTTAATGGACTTTAATGTTACTCGTCTTTGTACTAGAATAATATGTGATAATCATGAAGTATTGAATGCGTATTTTTAATATAAAACTTAATTTATTTTTATATAAAACTAGCTTTCCGCCCGCGGCTTAACTTTATCGCGGAAATTTGTTTATCCCGCGGTAACTACTAACTTTATCGGGATAAATAAGATCCTGTGTTTCAATCCAGGGTATATTCTACCTATATACCAAATTTCATCTGAAACCGTTAATCCGTTTCGCCGTGATTGAGCTACAAACACGCTACAAACAAACATTCAAACTTTCGCATTTATAATACTGGGTCTTTACCTATGGAATTGGCGTTTTTTTTTTTCGGTAATCATTTGTACCAATTCCTGCGATTTTCAAAGCTATATCTAAATTTCTTTTTTATTTGTAAAATGGAATATTATTTCAAGGTTTCACATGTAATATTTTTTAATTTCTGAGCTAAATCACATATAATAAAAAAACTTGAACAGAGCTGTTTCATGTGTTTCTTATAATTATTTGTTAGATTCGCTGAAACTTTTATAAAGCGGTTACTTTTAAAAATGTTATCCGATAATACACACAAAGTTTAACTATATTTGGATTTGCCGTTCAAAAAAAAAATCGAAAATGTTTGTATGGAAAAAACAGTCTTAATGAAATTCTTCATACTCAACGCCAATTTCATAGGTAAGGACCTAATATTAGTTAGATTCTGGAGGTATGCGTGCAACAATGACCAAAGCAATAATTAAATAAGTAATCACAATATCGATTTTATTGCAATTTTAAACAGCCAGTATCATAATCTGTTATTTTCTTTTCGATCGATGTAGCATGTTATCCATTGTCATGGCAACGGGGTATTCACAACAAAGAATTTATCAGAATTTATTTTTCAATGAAGTAAAAACCTAAGAAGACTCAAGCATGGCTCGAATTTGAGCCGAGTTTACTATTTTGTAGAAGAAATGGTGTCTTATAAGTGACTTTTGTAAAATAATGTCAGTGCTAAGTCTGATTCCGGAAGATAAGAAGAAGGATTCAAGGTATTCCAATCTTAACTAATATTGTAAATGCGAAAGTTTGGATGTTTGTTTGGTGTTCAATCACGGCGAAACGGACGGACGCATTTGGATAAAATTTGGTATATAGGTAGAGGTGAAGGTACCCTGGATTGAGACAGGATTTTTTTATCCCGGTAAAGTGAGTAGTTTCCGCGGCGTAAACAAATTTCCGCGATATAGCTGTTCTATGCAGGCGAAGTCGCGGTCGGAAAGCTAGTATACAATACAATAGAAATACACTTTATTGCACAACAGAAAAGAAAATACAGTTTCAGAAAAGTGGTAAGAATAGAATGTACAATTTGGCAACCTTATCACTAAAAGCGATCTCTTCCATGCAACCTTTGAGTATAAGGACAGTACATTTGAAATAGGTAGGTTGTGCGGTATTAAATAGCGATGCAGATATAAACTACGTGAATAAATTTCATATATTTACTATAAAACATTTTAGCATACTATAAAATAATAAGTGATATTTTTCTTTCACTCACCACAAAAAAATTTACAAAAAGAGTTGATCTTAATGCTATATGACAACCTCATTTGTGGGAGGCTGGTGCCTGTAAAGGATAAACCAGAATCACAGGTCACCAGGCCAGCCACAGATCTTTTAACCTGTTTTATTTCCTTAGTCAAAGTCAAAGTCAAAAATGCTTTATTTATTAGTTACACAGAGTACACTTAAAATAGTCAATTTTACATTTTTTAAGATATATAAGCAGGTAAATCCATACGGAAGTATAAAATTATGCTAATAAAATGAACTGCGTCCGTTTGTTCTGCTTAATGCCTTGCTCAGAACAAGTTAATCAAAGAACGTACCTTGATGATACCATCATTACCTTTCATGTGAATACTCACATGATGCGGTTTGCCTTCGTTCCATCAGGACGATGACAAGATATTTTGACAAGCCCTAAATTTTAATTAAAAAAAGATCTTACCCAAACCCTGGCGACTAGTGTACTGCTCAATACCGTGAATTCATGAAAGTCAACCGACAGATAAAGTTATTAATTAGACGGCTGTATGCTTAGCGTAGTATCAGAAGCGATAACAGCTGATTGATGCACCGTAATCTGTCATGCATGGGAAACGCAATCGGTTCTATGGTAATCTGTTATAGCAGATGAAAGAGGCTAGTTGTCATGGCTAAAGGTGAAGAAAAATGGACACGACCCATTGCGTGGTGAGTATGTGTTGCGTTTCATAAGATTTCATAAAGAGATTATAAAGAAATTCAAAACAAATCATCATTTATTTTAGGCAATAAACCCATATCGTAATAAAAATGAGTAACACAGTACCAATATGACAACCTACTTTGGTGCATCTCATTTCTACGTTTAAATCATTTAGCACCTAGGTTTCGTTTTCGGTAAATATACTCTAGGTTTTGAAGAAATGTTAGGTACAAGAAAAGTGGTCTAGTTACTTGAATAGAATTAGTGTGATTGTCGCAATACCAATTTTTTTTTTTTGGGCTATGTAAGGAAATATATGTAAATAATAATAATAAATGTCTTTGCACAAACACACAGCGCCATCTAGGTCCACAGTAAGCATCTAGGCTTGTGTTATGCATACTAGATGGTTGATAAACTACACAAATACATTTTTTTTGTAAATAAATACATGTATAAATGAAAAACATCCATAACTCGGGAACACATGTCTGTATTCATCATACAAACATATGCCCCTAGCGGGATTCGAATCCGCGACCATTTGGTATAGTAGCAGAGTTTCTAACCACTACACTAAACAGGTCGTCAACGTCAATATGTAAAAAGATATATTTATTCATCACAAAATTAATTGAACAAATAAATAAAGCAAACGTTATACCTACAACAAAATTGAGATAAAAGGGTAGGGACTCAGCAAAGTTGTTGATTTTCAACCCCCAAGCAGAGTAGTTCCTGCCACTTAAGAAAGTAAGGTGGTGTAATACTTCAAAAAGAGTAATACACTCCTGTGCCCAACTAACTAACATAATGCTAAATGGAACGGTCATCATTTGACCTTGGTTTCAAGAAGGTGATAGGTCATACAGCAGCCGACCAAGACCCTCACAACGCAGAAGCAATAGTGCACCCCCACCCCTTCCACATATTGCCATATTGCCTGTGCATTATAAGGGCATTGCTCGGTGGCGGAATAACAACAAGATATAACTTCTCGGATCCGAACAGACTTGAATATCCTCTGGGAGTTTAGCATTAAAAACTCATTTCTAATTCTAGGAAAGAGTCTCTCGAGAGTGTATACAGCAGCAACTCTCGCCTCAATCTCCTGAACAAGAGGAAGCGTCTGCATCCACTAGCAGACATGTCGCAGACTTCGAGCGTTAAGGGTGACAAATACGTTACTCAACGGGTACTTTCAGCGAAGGCGCATCGCGTCAAACAGTTGCAGAATCAACTGTCTGATGCACACTACCATTTGCAGGTGTGTGATCGTTACATGTTATGGAAGAGCTAGTCTACGTTCTGATCTACTCTAGGAGATAGGAACAATTTTCGCAGCTTCCAGTATTAAAAAAACATTGCTGTGATTACCACTCATTTTGCTCATATACCTGCGAGTATTAAAAAGCTTGAAGCTCAAGGTTTGGCGTTGATTGAAGCCATTCAGTTAATGAATAAAATTTGTCTAGTGAAGTCATCATTGCGGGAGGTATTCTCGAGCAAACATAAACAAAAGTTTGAAAACATTTTGAACAATATCCCCGGCGTTTAACCTTTGTGTTAAGTTAATAATTTTGTTATTTGGACAGGTGAACTTTTGCCAGAGACAATAAGCGTCCAAATTCAAATAATTTCGTTGATGTAGCACGGCCCTTTTCTGTTTAATCAGGGCCGAATCATTACCGACGACGCCATCTCTCTATTGCTACAAACTTCAAACGGCGCCGATGTGTGCACTGACTTTCTGGATGAAACCGGTTTCATTAAGGTTTTAGAAACTAAACGTTTTATAAAATCCGGGATAAACCTTTATTTACCGGTATTTTGAAACCGGTTACAAGCCCTGCTGTTTATAAAAATCTCTTGAACGATCATAGACACAATCTTACTACCGAACCTTTGGAAACCTGATTGTTTCTGTTTACAATACTTTTGTCCGATAATATTCATAAATAGAATAAAACAATTTAAGTTAAAAACCAAAAAACAAGACAGCATACTTTGCGTTTTACGGGCGCCATGTTGGATTTTTTATCATAAAATTTATCCTATGACACTCCGGAGTCCAAAACGAATTCAACGACTTCATGCACTTAGAGATCGGCCAAACCGTTTAGGCTAAAGGAGATAATATAGACATCGACATACATACACACGAAAAACAATACCCTTATTCCTTGGGCAGTCTGGTAATAATAAAAAAATACTTATTGTATATAGTTTTTGAAATACCTCATAATTACTATGTTTTTTTAAAATTTCATGTCGAATATTGGAGCATATTTTGAGCTTGTTACTTTTTTTTTTTTATGCACAACGGGTGTTTGTACTTGACCTCAATCACACCTGATGTTAAGTGAAGATGAGGTCGAAGGTGGAAGCGTACTGACCCGGAAACCCCAACACATTTGGGGGACTGGCTATCTTATCTCTGACAACCGGAACACAACAATGCTATTAACATTGCTGCTTGGCGGCAGATTTAGATAAGATGGTGGTAGCTAGCCAGGCGGACATTTAAAATGCCCTACCACCAACCAAATCGAGTACTTAAACATGTACCCCGCTGGGGATCGAACCCGCGACCTCCGAATTGTAAACCCAATGTTGTTTGCATTGAGCCACGAAGGCGGTTACATTGCACATAATTCGCCCTTTAGTGATAGGTCTTCGTCATAATGGATTAGTCATATCTGTAGCAGAACTGATAATCGCTGGGGCATTCTGAAGTGGAGATCGCGGCCAGGCAAACGTAGTGTAGACGATGGATTTTCGCACAGCCACTGAGAGCAACTGATTGCGTAAAGCTAAAGGGCTAGAAGGTGCGCTTGGAAGAAACATAATTATATCCAGTAGAGGACTAGTGTAGGCTGGTGATGATGATGAATTATTTTGTCTATGCGGACATAGACGATATAATTTAGTCACCGTAAAAGTAAGGTTCCGTATTGCCCGTATCAATATGCGGACTAAGAAGCTAGCTTTTTGTTGTTGATTAATAATTTTCAAAGTAGATACATTTTATAACTTTTTCGATTATTACTAATTTTGTTACTGTGCTTAGCAGTGATAATTTTCCTTCTACCTTCGTTATATATACTAATGCCGTGAAAAAACCGTTTAGTTGGCAGGGCAGGACGGTGACACTTGTCTCTTACAAAAATTAAACGGATCCCTGAATCGAAACACCTACGTAAACTTTAATTAACAATATATTTCAACGATCTATCTAAAAAGATCCCTCACGAATGGCTACAAAACAAAAGTCATCCCCACTTTAAGTGCAGGATAGGTACCCAAACAAATTTTTAAGGGGTTTCATTTTACTTAGTTTTAGAGTTATTAATGTGTATATTCATACCTTACAGCTTTCTAGTACAGTTACCTGCAACTAACAGTATGCCCTCATGTTCCCTGGCACGATAAATTTATGGAATTCATTACAATAATTGTAGCGTGGAAGGCAAAACAAACCAAGGGTAGTATTGTCAGAACGTAAAATTTATATACCCATGACTTATTATAGCGCCTCATGGGCACGAGGGGTATACTTTTAGCAGCAGGCAACTGTACTTAAGAGCCTCTGAGCTTACACACAGTCTCTCTCACGTGAAACATATTTTCAACTCTTCCTGTAAGCTTTAACTCCACATAGACAAACAAAGAACATGCGTGTAATGTCGACAAATGGGCAATGGACAAATAACCATAATTTTTCCAAATTTTCAGGAACTGAGCAATGAGAATCGTGTGCTGCGAGCATTACAAAAGAAACAAGATATTGCCTTGCAGAGGTTAGTCCTATAATTTATCTTGTTATGGTCACTCTAGCGCTTCTTTGTTGTTACGCTGTTTCCAAATAAGATAGCATCATCACAGGATGTTCAACAAATCAGAGCGATATATCAAGTAGAGATAGAATTGAGTGAAGTAGTAATTGGTGGAATTGTAAATACGTCTCGCCTTTTTGCAAAGTGTTAAATAAAATCGGCATATTATTTCAGATACGAGAACTCAAATGCGGAGTTGCCATCAGTTCTGAACTCACACAACGAGGAAATGCGCATCCAGCAGACTAAATATAAACAACTAAAGCAGCAGTATAGGGAAGTGACGCAGAAGCTCAAGGACCGCGATATGCAGCTGCAGCTATTGAAAGACGAGCACCAACATTTATTGGAATTAAGCAAAGATAGGTCAGAAATTTGGTGTTGGGTTTTTATTGCATGCCTTAGTAGTGTTAGTTCAAATTAAGCCAGTGTTTCAATCAGCAAGGTGTGATAGATGTGGGTTCTATAAAATTCGAACTACTTCTGTGGCTCAATTGTAAATAACATTAGTTCTACAAAATGGATCATATGGTTGATTCTGGGGTACAATTGATTTTAGAATCCTTGGTTTTGATTGGTGAAGGACATTTAAATTGGCCACCTGATTAGCTGGCACCATACTATCTAGGTTGCAGCTGTTTGAGGTAAGATAATTAGACCTAGTCAAATAACTTGTGAGATTTCGGGCATCCACGTTACGCAAGCGTTTTAATCTGACAACAATAACAGATTCAACAAATTTCTTATAGAAACCTTCTCGAACGCGAGAAGCTCCAAGCCCAAATGACTGAACTTTCCACAAAGGTGCACCAGCAGAACGAAACAATTTCGATGCTGCAGCGGCGGATCGCGCTCGAAGCGAAGAACTTCCGGCATCAGCTGCAGAATGAAATCAATAAACATAAAGACACGAGGCATGATCTTGACTTGGCGATAACTAATGCTGATAAGCTGTCCACTATTATTGAGGTAAGTTGCGACAAAAACGCAGTATTTTAACATGCAGATGTGTCGCTACTTTACGTTCTTTGTGATATCAGTGCCAATCTGACCAAGATAGTGTTTGTAAATAACTACATGTTGCTAATTGTGATTCACGCAGATGAAGGAGAAGATGCTAAGCACGGCTGCTTGCAGGAACCTAAAGTCTCCAACTAAAGCTGCATCTACCACGGCCATCGCGAGGCCTGTTAGCAAGACCATGAGGAACATCGAGAGTATCGGAAGTAGAGGCGATGAGCGACTTATTACTGGAGTGAGTATTCCTTCAGTCTCTGTAAATATTCTGGAATTTAAGGTGGCAATTTGTCACTGTGGCCTATAGTTTCCAGCCTAACCGTGACTAAGGAAACATAGACATGCCAACATAATAGTCATATGCTGCAACGTTACTGCTTCCAAAAATCTGCAACCGGCAATCCGCTTGCCCTTTCTAGGCGATTCAAATCACTCAATTAGATAGGCTTACATCTATTAGTGCTTATGACTATTGTTGATGTTATTTCACAGTCTACCTTAATACCTACTATCACGAATCAACTATTACTGTTAATTCTCGGTTACTCTGAAAAGTATGGAAGCGGGGTCTGTTTATTCTCATTTCCTATATTTTTACCATTATGATGTTGGCTTGCTTCACTTTGGGCTTTAGTATTGTCGATAATATATGTTGTGAAGTTATTAATGTAATGGGAATTACCTCGAAGTATGACGCATCTTTGATCCTTGGTATTTGAGGTCAAAAGGGTGCAAAATGAAATCTGTGGCTGTCCACTAAGATTTCTACTGTGTGGAAGTCCAGTAAGGCCTCCGTCTGTGTTTCCAATCGCATATAACCCGCAGCTCTTTAAAGTCAGGTTAAATAGGCATCTTCTGGGAAAGCTCGTTCCATCGTAGACCTTATCTCGACATTAGTCCAGATTAAGGTCAAGAGCGATCCCATTCTAATTTAAAAAAAAAAGGCGTCGCAACAGTACTACTTACCATGCCTACCGACCCGCTTCATTGACACACGTCTACACCAATAGATCCAGCTTCGTTGTCGAAAGTATGCATTATGGATAGAAGAGTTGTTGAATTGAGAACATTGTTAAATTGAAATAATATTTGTAGGTTGATCAACTATCGAAGCTCTGCGAGAACTCTCGCAATATTACCAGCTCTCTGTCCCATGACGAAGACACCAGCTCCTCCATCGAACCTCGATCACGCTACGCACGAAGTCGCACTAACTCTCTCAGCACCAGGTCAACACCTAATGCCACCAGAAAAAACTCCAAAGGGTCCGATGACATCATAGAATTAGCTAAGACAGTACAAGATGGTATGGCAGACTTAGCAATATTCGACGATGAGATCGATTACAAGAACACATCGCCGGACGAGGTGCAAAAGAAACTAGAAACAATGAAGCAAGACTTACTGAATAAGATTAGAAATGATGAACCAATGTCAAGGAAAGCAAGCGCTTTGAGGAGGCAGTCCACTGAAGACTCCATTGAAGAACAGATTGAGGAAGAGGATGACCGGCCTAAGTCTAGAGGTAGAAGGGGATCGTCAGTATCTTTCTACAATGATCTGGCCGTGGAAGAAACTACAACCAATGTCGCCATTAACGATTATAAAACTGGCGACGAGATTGAATCAACGAAAATTAAACGAGAGAATAGTTTTCTAGAAAGGAAGATAGGGGGAAAGCCTGTCGAAAAGTATTGCAAAGAGATCATACAAGATATTGAAAAGAATAACAAGGTTATAGATAAACATATGAAAAACTTCCATTCATCTAAATTCGAGAGCGATAAATTGGTACAACAGTTACAAGCGGTCGATAAAATAAGTGAGTTTGTGAACGCAAATGGAGAAATTCCCGAAGAAACATTGACTGAATTAAATAATAACTTTGAAATGTTGACAGATCATATTGTGGAAGCTCCCGTAGCCAGAAAGAGGTCTATCTCTGGAAGACGAAGTTCCAGGATTGAGCAAAGAAATAACTTGCTCGGTGATTCTTCGTTAAGTAATCAGGATTTACTGAATGACCTTCTGGGAAGAAATTGATATATAATTCATATCGATTTCATAACAATTGGTAAAGTCACGTAGCTCGATTTAAAATTCTGCGCCGCCTTCTTGGTAAAAGTCATATTTTGGAAGTTTTAATTTTATCTTCGAACGGAGTAGTTACTTATTTATTATTTATAATATAACTCAAGACACATTTGAAAGTTACTTCTACTTTTAAACTTGGCTCACAGGTTACTAACTAACGTTTACTGACATTTACATAATTTTGTATATAATACGAAAGTATTGAAATATCTTAGACTGAAACAACTTTTAACGCCGAAAACTGCATTTAGAGGTTTAATAATTTTTAGGTGTGTATTTCACCTTATTATTATTATGTATCTTACAATTTCGGCCGAGATGCGGTTCTTTATAGGGCGTTCATAAGGACACAGGTCTAACACGTAGGGGCCAAGACTTTAATGCGATGAAGCAATCGCCAGGAGAGCCAAGTGTCTAGAGAATGCGCTCCGAGACAAGCCCCGTCAGCTGCCAGGACTAGGTATTGCAGAAAGAAAAGTTACTAGGGCAAATTTAGGCTATTGTAGTGTTAGTGGGCCGGTAAAAGTTGTCTGCTATTGAGAGTATTAACTAAATTCTATTCTTCTGTGCAAAAAGAGTAAAATATTAGGTCCTTACCTATTGAAATTGGCGTTTTGTATGAAGAATTTCATTAAGACTGTTTTCTCCATACAAACATTTTTGATTTTTTTTTGGGAACGGCAAATCCAAATTTAGCTAAACTTTGTGTGTATTATCGGATAACATTAAGTTAAGTATAGGCAGCGATTTTTAAAAGTAACCGCTTTATAAAAGTTTCAGCGAATCTAAGAAATGATTATGGGAAGCTCATGAGAAGAGCTCTGTTCAAATTTTTTTTATTATGTGATTTAGTCCAGAATGAATTAATGTGAAACCTTGAAATAGTATTCCATTTTCCAAATAAAAAACAAATATGGATATAGCTTTGAAAATCGCGGGAATTGGTTGATTAACGAAGAAAAAAAAACTCCAATTTCATAGGTAAAGACCCAATACTATAACATATAATAAGTTTAAGAACCAATATACTCGACACCACATTTTACATTTTGCGGACGCAATGTGGTAATTTTTATCATAAAATGTATCCTATGATACTCTAGGGATCCAGACGAATTTAAGGCCGAAATGAACTACAAAATCGGTCAACCCGTTTAGGGTACAGAAGGTTATATAAAAACATTACCCTCCTTCCTAGTGCAGTTGGATAAAAATGAAGCCAAAGTGTACAAAGGCGGGTTTATTACTTTTGTTGCAGAAAAACGACTGTCCAGCCCAAAGAAGGAAGGGTAATGTTATCCGAGTGTATGTATGTATCCTTCTTGTCTTGATCCTTGGAGTGTCACAGGATACATTTCATGGTACAAAACATGGCGTCGGCAAAATACAAAGCTGTTAATAACAGCAATGTTATTATTAATGTTAATAATAGTAACGTTAATAGCATTGTTGTGTTCCGGTTGTCAGAGATAAGATAGCCAGTCCCCCAAATAAGATGGGGTTTCCGGGTCACTACGCTACCACCTTCGGCCTCATCTTTACTTAATTGTGTGATTGAGGTCAAGTGCTAACCCGTTGTGAATAAAAAAAAAGCTGTCGGGTTTCTTGGTTTTTAATCTTATATAGCTGATTTTCAGTTGCTTCATATAAGGCTAAAAGAACGGAAAATACGAAATTTAATATTTATTCATGTTATCAATTTATACCAGAGTATTAAATAATAGGGCCTACCCCATGGCGGGCTATAATCGGTGTTGTCTCTCTTTGAAAGGGCCTGTCAAATGCAGTGAACACTCACGAACGCATATAATCTGTGTAGTTAGTTTCTACAGGGTGAATTTGAATTCGTGTAATTCCCAGTAACTGGTGACTGCCCTCTTTATTACGAACAACATTCCCCAAGGAATCAAAGTCGAATACAGTCGAAAATTGTAGCATCCATAGCACAAGCTTTACTTAATTTGGTGATAACTAGATGATTGGTGTAAGTGTCCGAAATATTTATTTATATTTATTGAATGTGATTTGTCTTGACAAGTAGTCTGATCGTAGATCAGGGTTGATCAGGGACTCATGATAGAGCCTTAAAAAGCTTGTTTTAAGAAGTGTTTTAAATGGAGTGCATTATTTATTTTTTTATTTGATAAATTAATCCGATTTTTCCCACGTCTACAGATTCCCAATTCTACACATTTCCAATATTACAGAAACTCTTGTCTACAGATTGTCAATACTACAGATTCCCATCTCTACAGATTCCCATGCCTACAGTGTCCTATTTCTACAGATACCTATTTCGCCATGTCTTGCTCATGGGTTGATGGTCATTATTCGCTTGGACTAGTAACACAGCATTTATAACTACATTTTTACCGTCCGCTTCCATTTTTTCAATTAAACACAAAAAAGCGACCATTGAAAGTTGATAACAACAAAAATGAAAAATAAAACAATATTTTCCAGACGTCTACTGTATATGATTTTAGATTATATGTCATGGATTTGATATAGGAGCTACTTTACCTCGCAGATTGCGTTTAAATTAACATAATTTAAACGCAATAATAAATTTATTAAATTTAATTAAATAATAAATAAATAACATTTAATGGCTTTGAAACCATTGTTTCGAAAGAATGAGCACTTATTTATTGAAATGTAGCTTAAGTTAGCTGTGCTAATGAAAGCAATGCGATGCGCTGCGATACGGAGCGATGTAATTTACCTTGCAGTGCATTATAGGATTTGTATTTCTATTTTTTTGTTATAATCTTACAAGTGTGCGAAGTGCGAGTTTTGTCTCGTTTTTAACTTTACCATCGCGTTCGCGTTTTCGCAAAAAGTATCTATGAAAAAAATCGTTTTGCAAACTATCCGCTAGAGGCGCTACATATTTCTTCATACAAATTGTCACGTAAACGTGAACGAGGTAGTAAAGTTAAGTCGAAACAAAACTCACACTCCGCCCTCTGATGGTAAAGTGCGATAATGAGTGAAAAATGAGTTTGCTGAACGTATTTCTTGATATTTTAGGATCATGACACGTTATGTTGACAGTAAATATAAAGTGTACAAATAATTTATTCGTATTGTGACATTAATTGCTTTGGTATCATATTTTTGGTTCGTTATATGTTAATGGTTACTTTTAGACTCTGGCGAACGCGAAGTGATACAAACGTAAACAACGTTATTTGTCAATTTAACTGATTTCTATTATGCAATATTATAGCAAGCATTTTATTATTATTTGTGTCTCAAATTCACAGACCGATGTATGAGCCTACAGGTTCAAAAATTAGAGGCTAAATAGAATGAAGATTATTATTTAGATAACAAGTCATCAAATATAAATAAAAATGTTATTATAATTAAAAATAAAAATTAAACAATTTAAAAGTATATACATATTACCACAAGTAAACGCCGTCCAGTCCATCGGAGCGTGGCATGGCGCTGGCATCATTACCTCTCTGAATAGCCAGGAAGTAGGCGCCAGCTATGAGATCGCCTGAGAAGAAATATAGACTCAGATTGAGGTTGAAAGCGGCCTACATCCATCTAGAAATATACTTCTAACATTAAACTTTCTAAATATAAAAAAATTAACTAGATACTCATTCGAATAACCTTGCAAATGTCGTGAGGCCCTCACCTGCTTTTCAGTATTGAAACTATAAGTAATTTGGTTACTGGAGTTATCTTCCTAATCACTGGGAGAAATATCGCCCGGTTAGGCTGACGATTGCTAATAAGTAATAAGAAGACAGAAAAGACAGACTTAACTAAGCTTCGAATTATCTTTGCACCTACACGTAACATAAAAAGCGTTTGATAATTAATATTATTATATAAATAATATAATATTAATATTATAGATTTTGGCGTTAAGTTTATATACTACGCGTTAGCCGGAGTCTAGTTTATTTAAGACCATACTGCAGAATTACTCTCAAGTCTGTGTGTTATAGTCATCTGTTTGTCGACGCAAAAATATGATTTTTTCTAAGAGTAAAAGCTTGAGAGTTGTTCTGTTGTTTGCTCACAGCTGCTGATATCTCCAATGGCTCACTATGAATGTAATATGTTTTTGTAATACGCACGGAAAGGATGAATAGATTTCATTAACAACTATTAGTTGTTTGTATTTGTGAATTGTTTTATAGCTGTATCGCGGTGTCTCATCGCTCTTGGTGGGAAGCAGACCTAAGCGTGAATGTTTTTGTGTGTTGAGTGATGATTTTCTAGTGTCAATGTATCTCGGAGTTCTTTATATTGATTGTTATTTAATATTTAACTATGTGAATGTATGAGAATAATATATTTTGGTGAAATATAATGTGGGTTTCTATTAATAATTAAATTTATTCCCGTGTCTTGTTAAACTGTAAATTGTCTATAAAATGCGTAAGTCTATTTGTTGATGACGCAACCTATCTTTATATAAAGATGCATATACATCGTAATACCTATATTGATCATAATAAGTTTTGTAATTAGAGAAAGTTTCTAAAATATTTAGAACTCGCTTTTCGCCCGCGGCTTCGTCCATTCGAAATTTTAATGTAAAATACATGATATAATTTGTGGAATGTCAGTTTAAATCTATTGGAAATAAAAATAGAGCTTAAGCATTTCTCTGTCAGTCAGTCCCTATGTCCAAGCTACTAAAGGGAAATCATCTATGGGAAAAGAGACGGCGAAAGAAACCCACAGGATCTATGTTCGTTTTCTTTAAATAAAAATATACAACTTATACATAAAATAAAACGTAGCCTATGTCCTTCTTCAGGTCCCAGTCTCTCTGACAAATTTTATTGGCCGATTAAGCAGTTTACGCGTGAAAGACGGATAGACAAACAGTTCGCCTATATAATTTTAGTAATTCGTTATTAAGATAGTGAACCATATAATATTATTTTGAAATTCATAGTTACATGTAATCTAATATAACGCAAATATTTTTATGTGGTCATTGTTGTCTGCCATGACAGAAAACGAATTCGTGTAATACAATCTAATACTTTGTAAGTACATAAAGTTACGACTCTTATCCCAAATAGCGTGGTCAGAGATGTTTTGGTGTTCCCAACATTGAGCTTAGTGCTTGAAACAACATCCGTTATTATAGGAATGCCTATCTATGATGTTACTGCCGTAGTCTGCATCAGCATAGCCTGTAGGATAATTCTCACCATTATTGCTGAACGTGAGTTTTAAGTGTTTGGTGGCTTTCAGATACCTAAGTATTCTATTTCTCCTCTAATTCACTAAAAGAAAAGAAATCACAGAGTGCGGTAAGCAGTGACATTTAATGTGTAAACAGAAGGAGACACGGCAAAAGAATATAAGAAAAAATATTTAAAATATACTTCTTAATAAATGACAGGGTGTTCTATTAGAAAAAGAGTAAAGAAAAACGAAAATAGAAACCCTGCAGGTTTAACAGTTATGGTATACCCGAACTGGCCACCTACACGTTAGGTGGTTGCCCATTTCGACATCGACGCCGACTTCTAAAGATACTTTTGCATATATCTAACTAATATTATAAATGCGAAATTTGGATGTTTGTTTGTTTATTTTTGATTTACGAATTTGGATAAATTTTGGTATATAGGTAGGACATACCCTCGATTAAAACATAGTATATTTTTTATCCCGATAAATTGAGTAGTTCCCGCGGGATAAACAAATTAAAAATATCTGGTATAAAGTTATTACACGCAGGAGTCGCTAACTATTGAAAACTAGTTATCGTTAATTTGTATTTGAATATTGACTAATGAATATTTAGGTTCATTTTAATTTCGGTGAAATAAGCAACAATTTTAACACAATGTAAGTACATTTTAAGTATATGTTACTTAGCCTATTATTCGGAATACGAGTGAAAAAAATGATATGGAAACCCGATCACAAATCTCAGAGGAAAAGGAAAATGGTAAGCGAACTGGATGGAAAATGAAACGTGACCAGAAAAAATATTTTTCATTACTCATACTCGGAAAGTAGGTCTGAAGTTGCCTAAAGAGCGGGTTGAAAGTAATACTTTTCAGCCCTAGGGAGAATCGCTTTCAACTGACAGCTGTAAAAGGCTTCGAATAACTGTGGCACAGGCATCGGCCGCCATCTTAAAAAAAAATAAAATAAGGGCCTGCAACGAAACCTCCTTAAATCGATGGGATACTTACAAACAAAACTTATATAACAGTTACAGGGACAAATGGGGGTAAAGATTTGGATCTTTACTAACATTTATCGCGCTAACGTGACATGTTAGGAAGTAATGTTATATAACATTATATGTTTGCCTATGTACCCCCTATCGATTTATCCAGGTTTCTTTGTTGTCCTTTATTTTAATATTTTTATGATCAGTTCTTGTTTAATATTTTTTTTTTCTAATTTATTCATGTTTTATGTAGACCGACAATTGTGAAATTAAAGATTTCATTTATTTAAGCATTTATTTATATATTTTTAATTGTTTATGTTTATTATTAATTATCACTAACTTTTAACAAAATATTTAATTAACAAAATAAAATAAAATAAAATAAAAAAATCACAAGATAATTCACATTTATTGTTATTAGCCGTTTGACCTCCGTTTTGACTACAAATAATAATAAATAATAAATATTTCGGACACTTACACCAATCGTCTAGTCCCAAACTAAGCAAAGCTTGTGCTATGGATACTAGATAACGGATAAACATACATAAATATTTATATAAACATCCATGACTCGGGAATAAATGTTCGTATTCATCACACAAACATTTACCCCTCGCGGGATTCAAACCCCCAACCGTTGGTTTCGCTGACAGGGTCACTATCCACTACACCAACCGGTCGTCATTATTATTATCGTGGACAAAGGCATTAGCGCTGTTATATCTACAGACTTTTGTTATACTATTTTACATAATAATTTTTCAGACGAGAGAAATAACATTTTGGCTGAAGTACAGGGTATTATCAACACTGGTAGGAGTATTACGAACTTAATGCGAAGAAATAGTATTACAGGCTTAATGCAGTTCGTTAGGAATAGTATGATTTTTTTATAATGACAAGTAGATTACTAACCTCGTGCCAAATAAACTTTCTGTCCCTCGTGCAAATATAACCGTCAAGTAATTCGGCGCCCTGGCCATCTTTCCGAAAATACCTGCGGTGCTAAAAACATTGATACGTAGGTTGGTTGATGGTAGGGCATTTTAAATGTCCGCCTGTCTAGCTACTACCATCTTATCTAAATCTGCCGCCATGCAGCTATGTTAATAGCATTGTTGTGTTCCGGTTGTCAGAGATAAGATAGCCAGTCCTCCAAATGTGTTGGGGTTTCCGGGTCAGTACGTTTGCACCTTCGACCCCATCTTCACTTAACATCAGGTGTGATTGAGGTACAGCATAAAAAAAAATGGAAACGCAGTCAGCGCTTTCATAAGTAGAAAGGTACCTCTTAATTAAAAAGTCAGTTTGCAAAGCAGTATTTGAATAGGAATAAAAAACCCGTATACTAATTTAAACCGATGTAAACAAAGTCTCGCACGAGGCACATTTACATCCTGTAAACAAATTATGGAAAGATCAATGAATCGTGGGTTTCTAACAAAGGTTATATTCTACAACAAATATTGGCGGGCTTCATTTTTTCGACATAAATTTATTTTAGCTTTGTTTATTATTAAATTATGAAAACTCCTCTAATGAATATTTAATTAAGAAGTACGTTTTGTGATGGCATCGTTGTTCATTTGTGTCCATCAACTTGGCAATTATTTTCATATACACAGTTCTCCCAGTGAGAGGAGGCTGTGCTTCAATAGTGGGGACCTCAGCAACCATGACTTTTATTACTGAAATACAGAAAATATTGCTATTTTTTTTTAGATATATGGTCGATTATAGCAAAGAATACTAACTATTATTACGTAGCGATACTCACCTCCCCCCGCAAATTTATTGTCGTCTGTGACGAAGTAATCAGGCATTACTAGTTACTATTCAGTTAGACTTAATTTAGAATGAACATGTGAGAAAAGAACATATTTGACACTATGCTTTTATTCGACGACGACCTGTTTGGTGTAGGGGTTAGCAACTCTGACCACTATACCAAAAGGTTGCGGGTTCAAATCCCGCTAGGGGCATATTTCTTTTGTATGATGAATACGGACATGTGTACCCGGGTTATGGATGTTTTCATTTATAACAAGTATTTATTTACAAAAAAAATATGTATTTATGTAGTATATCATATCAACTATCTGTTATCCACAACACAAGCCTATAGTTGCTTACTGTGGAACGGTACTAACAGTGTGCCGAAATAGTACCCAAATGAAATAAATGGTATCACCCACATAATACTTTAAAATATCATGTTATTTACTATTTCTTGCTGGTTCTTCTCTGGTGAATCAGCTTTGTGAATAAATATTTTTTTGATTGATTTGATTTGATTTTAGTGATAAGGTCGCCAAATTGTACATTCTATTCTTACCACTTTTCTGAAACTGTATTTTCTTATCTGTTGTGCTATAAAGTGTATTTGTATTGTATTGTATTGTATTGTATTGTATTGTATTGTATTGTATTGTATTGTATTGTATTGTATTGTATTGTATTGTATTGTATTGTATTGTATTGTATTGTATTGTATTGTATTGTATTGTATTGTATTGTATTGTATTGTATTGTATTGCATTGCATTGCATTGCATTGCATTGCATTGCATTGCATTGCATTGCATTGCATTGCATTGCATTGCATTGCATTGCATTGCATTGCATTGCATTGCATTGCATTGCATTGCATTGCATTGCATTGCATTGCATTGCATTGCATTGCATTGCATTGCATTGCATTGCATTGCATTGCATTGCATTGCATTGCATTGCATTGCATTGCATTGCATTGCATTGTATTGTATTGTATTGATTCTGTGTTTCAACTAGAAATTTTTTTTTTGATTGTTTTCGGTCATAGAGCTCATAATAAAAACGTTTCTTTTACAATGAGCTCAACCTCCTCACTTGAAGATTAAAATGTGCTTGTTAAAACATGTAAAACAAAGAAAGCAATTTCCGACGAAGCCGGCGAGTATTCACAAAAATGAAAAAACAAGAGGCCAATTATTTCGACGTGTATTTCAGAAATAAACTGAAACGGTATATAATGTTACATTGTGAGGGTTGTCGGTTTGTCTATCTCTGCTTATCCAGGACATTAAACAAAAGGGATGTACCTGGAAATGATGTATGAAGTGAATTTGGGACGACCTGTTTGGTGTGGTGGTTAGCAACTCTGGCCACTATAGCAAAAGGTTGCGAGTTCGAATCCCGCTAGGGGCATACGTATGTGTGATGAATACGGACATTTGTACCCGAGTTACGGGTGTTTTCATTTATAATAAGTAATTACAAAAAAATGTATTTATTTACTATATCAACCATATGGTATCCACAACACAAGCTTATAGTTGCTTACTGTGGAAGTAGATGGCGCTGTGTGTATGTCTAAGGATATTTTATTTATTTATTATTAATTTGAATTCGTGTAATTCTCATTAACAGCTAACATAGGTACCGAACATTCGCACTAAGCGGTTCGTCTCTTCATTCATAACGCGAACAGCCAAGGCACGGAATTCTCTTCCGGCATCAGTCTTTCCTTAAAACTACAACCTTTGAATTTTCAAGAGCAGGATTAATAGGCATCTACTGAGATCGCGAGATCATATTCAGCCACATCGTCACTTTCCATCAGGTGTCGATAATCGCGTATCCAGTTATTAAAAAAAACTGTTGACACTCTTGATTATGATCAACTTTCCAGTAGGAACCATAGCCGAATTCAATAAAAAAAATCGATTATACCCATACAAAGTATACCGTTGTGAAACCACCTTTAGTATGATGCATATCCAACAATTTTGTACTGGTGACTCCACTCCTGATTACGAACAACGCTCCACTAAGCACTATACCCGAATTCAGCCGAAAATTGTTGGACTTCCGAAATGGTAATTTCAGAATGGATTAATTTGTATGGGCGATCGTAAATTTTTCCTATGGTTCTAGTATATCTGTTTACCCTAAATTAATTAATTAAAAAGTTCATTCCAGTTTTCAATAAGTTTTTACACAACACACACACACACACACACACACACACACACACACACACACACACACACACACACACACACACACACACACACACACACACACACACACACACACACACACGCAATATACATACATACATAAACAGTCCTTGTTCCTGTCGGGTAAAAACTATCTTTGAAACGGCTTAATCGATTTCCATCAAACATGGCTGTCCCCTCTTTTAGTCTTTAATAACAATTATTATATGATTTATTATATACACACATTTAACACAACAGCGTTAAACACATACCACCCTTCGTTTTACATCGGTGGTTAAAATTACATAATACAGATGCAAAGTAGGTAAGCGTATTTTGGGCCTATATGTTTAGTTTTAAGCAAAACAATATTCGGTTAAAGACTTTCTTCCTAAGTAAAAAAAAAACTATCTACGACAATGCAAACCAGTATTTCCCTTCCCTTCCATATACCTACCATATTTTCCGTTCAATTTTTTTTTAGAAAATTCTAAGCGATACTATTAGCAATGATCCCCAGACAGCAATTTTAGGTAAGCCATTTTTTCTTGCTATATTAAAAGAATATTAGAAGTGTATAACTCAGCACCTTAGGATTCAATTAGCATGAAAGTGAAAAGCCAACATTTCAGAAGAAGTAAAAAGCTTTGTTTTATAGGTGTAAAAATATTGTCTACGCCAAGAATTATAGTGATGAAACGCACCCGCTGTTCCCGTGCGTACCCCTGACGAGAACGCAGACGCTGCTCCTAGTGTGATTCACGATGAAATTTATCCAAAATCAATAAATAATACCATCATATTTGGTGTACTTATTAATAAGAGATAGATTCACAAGAAAATCTCAACATTTGGCGACCGTGACAGGATATGAACCTGCAATCTTCGGATTTTACAATCGGATATTACATCAATTCAACGTCTGCAGCTGTTCATTTTAACTCGCCCCGGAGTATGTCTACGCCAATAATTATAGTGATGGAACGCATCCGCTGTCCACGCGCGTACTCCTGCGCCGCCTCGGCGGCTATCTTTACAGAGCAGACGCTGCTCCTAGTGCTATTTATGTTTAAATGTATCCAAAATCAATAAACAGTACCATCATATTTATTTATTTATAACACTTTATTGCATACACAAAGAACAATTACAGTGATACTTAGTGATTAATAAGTAAGACATACAAAAGGCGAGCTTATTCCAAAAAAAGATATCTTCCAGCAATCCCGACATAGGACAATAACAATAGTTTAGGAACATAGAGTGCACACAAATAAAATAAAAATAAGAAAATAAATATTAGGTACATAATATTGGTTGGTTGGTGGTTGGGCCCTTTAAAAAAGTCCGCCTGGCTAGCTACCACCATCTTATCTAAATCTGCCACCAAGCAGCAATGTTAATAGCATTGTTGTGTTCCGGTTGTCTGATAAGATAGCCAGTCCCCCAAATGTGTTGGGGTTTCCGGGTCAGTACGCTTCCACCTTCGACCTCATCTTCACTTAACATCAGGTGTGATTGAGGTCAAGTACGAACCCGTCGTGCATAAAAAAATAAAAAATAATAATAAGTACATAAATAAGGCTACAAATATATAAATGAATATATAAATGAATATATAAATGAACATATAAATGTATATATCATAATTGGTGTACTTACTCGTATTAATAAGAAATACAAATCACAAACTATCAAGAAGTTCGATTCTTCATTCATCATCCGAACAGCCAAGGCATGGAACTCCCTTCCGGCGTCAGTCTTTCCTGAATCCTACAGCCTTGGGATCTTCAAGAGCAGAGTGAATAGGCATTTACTGGGATCGCGTGCTTCATTTTCGACCGCATCGTCACTTTCCATCAGGTGAGATTGTGGTCAAACGCGAATCCAGTCAATCATAAAAAAAAAATCACCACATGAGTAAAGAAACGGAATACTCATGTGGTAAAAGGCATCATATCAGACAACCGGAACACAACAATGCTATTAACATTGCTGCTTGGCGGCAGATTTAGATAAGATGGTGGTAGCTAGCCAGGCGGACATTTAAAATGCCCTACCACCAACCAAACCGAGTACTTAAACATGTACCCCGCTGGGGCTCGAACCCGCGACCTCCGAATCGTAAACCCAGTGTTATTTACATTGAGCCGCGGAGGCTGTTATGTTAACTAAATACGAGTGGAAGCCATCCCCACGCCTAGTAGCCCGAAGATGGAATGGATGGAATAAGATTATATCAATTCAAGACATACTGCTGTAAAATACTGAGAGACAGACGACCTTGCCACGGTGTTCGAGGGTCTGCAATTTAGCAGTCATCGATTGATCACGTATGATGAGTCAAAGTCAAAGTCAAAGTCAAAAATGCTTTATTTTGTAGGTACACAGAGTACACTTAAAATAGTCAATTTTACATAGTAAATTTTAAATTTTTTAATTTTTTTTTAAATTTTTTAAATTTTTTAAATGAGGCCTTTGGCACGTCGATCCACAGAGTGTAGTACAGCTAGTTGGTACTTCGCCATCCCAGAGGTGACAGTAGTAGGCATACACCGTAGCTGGCAAGCTACGATGCAGTATTTTGGAAAATAAAAATAAACCGGATTCAGGCCCTGTCCCAGAGTTCGCTTACACCGAATTTCCATTAATTAGGGTAATTAGCAGAGTATTAAAAGCTTTTCGCGCAAGCCCTTTGCAAACGTGATGTGGAGTATTTCGCGCTAATGAGTTTCGTTATGAAATCACCTGGTAATATGAAGTACTATGTATAACTATAAATTAGATGTATTCTTTTTGGGTCAAAAGGGTAATATATTCAAGACATCTTTTTTTTATATACACAACGGGTTAGCACTTGACCTCAATCACACCTTATATTAAGTGAAGATGAGGCCGAAGGTGGAAGCGTACTGACCCGGAAACCCAAATAATTTGGGGAACTGGTTATCTTATCTCTGACAATCGGAACACAACAATGCTATTATGGTATGTGTGTGACTGGAGATACAAATAAACGATCTATCTATCTATCTATCTATCTATTAACATTGCTGTTTGGCGGCAGATTTAGATAATATGGTGGTAGCTAGCCAGGCGGACATTTAAAATGCCCTACCACCAACTAAACCGAGTACTAAACATGTACCCCGCTGGGGATCGAACCCGCGACCTCCGCTTCGTAAACCCTATGTTGTTTACATTGAGCCACCGAGGCGGATAAATTTGTTTGTATGTGACCACCATCAATGCTTAAATGCCGATTTGATTTAATAAGGGGGCTAATCGCGCGATATTGGCTTACAGGAGTTTTAGAGGGAGGAGTGTATAGATGAATAATGTAGCTGGGGTTTTATCTTTATTTTTTAAATATTTATTTTTTCCCTACAAAGCTTATTAGTTATCTAAATGTAATCATTCCCTTTTTCTTTTTACTAACAAAATGTCATCCACCATCATCATACGTCATATTAAAAATTACTGCTCATATTCACAAAGCTGACTCCCCAGAGAAGAACGAGGAAGAAACTGAAGGGTTGCTCTTTTTAAGTAGGTTTTTGATTACAATTTCTAATTAGACAAAACAAGGGAAAATTATATGTGCAATTAGACCGAAAGGTTAAAACGAGGGCGGAAAGTAGAGAGACGTGGTCATTATTCCACCGACAAGTGCATTGCTCTTAAATTGAAGAAGAAGACTGAATATCGCCAAGCAGCTTATCTCGCCAAATAGTCAAAAATATTATAATAGCCTTTGTAAATAATTTTGTTTAATTTATTTCCTTTTTGGAGATTAACAACAAGAATCAAATATATGTGAGACAATTTAAGATATTAAGATGGTTTTCAATTTATTTATATGTAAATTTTGAATGTCAACTGGAACCTTATTATATAATTGGCCCTTAAATGACTTAGTGACTTTGTATAAACGACTAACAGGAACTACTACTTTATTTTTATATCTTACATGTCACAATTTTTTTAAAGATCTACATTTTTTCTTACATACATAAAGTACATACATAAACGCATCTGTGACCCTTTTGGTGTTGCGGGTGTCCATGGGCGGCGGTGATTGCTTTCCATCAGGTGACCAGCATGCTCGTTTGCCGCCCTCTCACATAAAAAAAAAGGTTTTCGTAAATATATTGCGATGCCAATGTTAATATATTGATTTCCTTAACTCTATTTCTAAGAGACTCTCTGGGGCCCACTATGAGTGAACATACAAAAAATATATATATAACAATTCGAGTACGTCCTCTTTTTTGGGAGTCGGCTAAATTATTAGATTAAAATGCTTTATTTTGTAGGTACACAGGGTACACTTAAAATAGTCAGATTTTACGTTTTTAAAGCTACTGCTTGTTCAATTGAAAAAGCGTATACATAGCCCTTCGAATGAATTACTGACTTTGCGGAGGCGACTTATGTGACCTGCAAGTTTATCTTTATTTCTTGTATTGACGTCATGTTTATTACTATTTTTCCTAAATAATGCTATATTTTTTTGACATATATAAAGTGTTATAACAAATAAAGTATATAGTCGCAGGTAAAATCCGCTAACTTCAGGACTTTTTACACGTCGTACCATAGATTAGAAGTGGAAATGAAAAAGGCATGAGCATTTCACTGCGGGTTTCTTATCTTTATGAATACGAGCGTGATTTACGTACACACATACCTCTATATTATATATAGATTTTTAGGGTTCTGCGAAAATGAAAAGCCACTCTCCTTTTGTCAAATTGAGATAACTAGTGAAAACTGAAAATGAATAACTGTTTAAGCATTTTTTTTATGCATAACGGGTTGGTACGTTATTTAAAAACAAAAACATATTTTTTGGATTTTTTTCTATGAATTGACACTCCAGTGATCAATTCGAATCCAACGACCCTATGTACAGTCGGAAACACAATTAAGGTAGCAGGCCATTATTTATAAATATGCCGCAGATAGCGATATATTAGCGATAGAATTCATTATTCGAGCGGTCAACTGACTATCACAGTACGCGGTTAATGTGAAGTAGACCTGGTGGCGCTGGCTGTTAAGACAATTTTTATTCGATTTTTTTTCTATTTGGATTTTGTTCTTTTTATAAAGGAAAATAAACCGTAAACACTTCATTAAAATAATAAAAAGGTAAGGAAAATAAGAAAAGTAAAAATTTTTGGAGGTAACACTTTAGCCCATGTGATACTTTTAGGATGATTCATCTGTCCTCATTAATGCGTGGTCCGTTTGAGTGCAGTTTATTTTCTATTCAAGATTAAACTAGGGGAAAGCTTAACCACCTTTGATGAAAATCGGTATAGCTTTTAACACAGTTGCTTTAGCATCATCAACATCACACCAGCCTAAAGACGTCCACGGCTGAACAAAGACCTCCCCCAAAGATCTCCACAACGATCGGCTCTGCGTTGCCCGCATCCAGCGGCTTCCCGCGATCTTTACCAAATCGTCGGTTTACCTCGTGGGGGGCCTACCCACGCTGTTTCTTCTGGTGTGTGGTCACCACTCGAGAACGAGCAATGTGCCCCGCCCACTGCCACTTAAGCCATTGCCACATCTCTGAAGATAGGGAACACTACACTCAAAGTTGTCGATGAATACGTATACCTGGGACAAACAGTCCAGGTAGGTAAATACAGCTTCGAGAAGGAGGTTAATTGCCGAATCCGATTCGGCTGGCTAGCATTTGGGAAGCTACGTAATAAATACATCTTTTCAAATACAGCAATGTCCGAAGGCGAAAGTCTTTGTGCTGCCAGAGATGACGTATGGAACTGAAACGTAGTCGCTCACTATGGGCCTCATAAGAAGACTCAAGGTTATCATACCTGGATGTTAATATTCCGTTTAGGTACACCTTCCTCAAAGGCCGGCACCGCATCTGTGACCCTTTTGGTGTTGCGGGTGTCCTTGGGCGGCGGTGATTGCTTTCCATCAGGTGACCCGCACGCTCGTTTGCCGCCCTCTCATGTATATATAAAAAAGGTCCTTGGCGGTTAAAAATTTTCAATTTATCTTTATTAAAACTTGAGATGCATTTCACAGTATACAACCAAGTAAAAATGCCCGAACAGAAAAACAGCACGGAATCCGCATTAGTGGTATGGGGACTCTCGTTCTTCTATAAAGGCCATTTTTCTCTTATTTCCTCTCGCTTAGTAACACATTTTGAATGCTAATAAGGTTTGTTATCCAACTTACATCTTAGATAAACATACAGCTCCGAAGGTCATTATTGGTAGAACGCAATATGATTGAAGACTTTAGGTAGGCACCGGCTACGAGTTTCACGGAGTACTTTATCGTGAAGTAATTCCCGTAAATTTATAGAATCTGATCGTTTCTTCAGGGCATATTCTACCTGTGTACCAAATTTCAGCCATCGGTGTAGTGGATAGTGACCCTGACTGCGAAACAACGGTTGCGGCTTCGAATCCCCAATAGGGATACATGTTTGTGTGATGAATACGAATATTTATTCCGGAGTCATTGATGTATATTATAAATATTTATGTTGTGTCGTATAAGGAAAATCGCTTCCCGTGTATGTCGTAAATGGCTACTACGACTACTACTACGACTAAACCGCCTCCGTGGCTCAATGTAAACAACATTAGGTTTACGATTCGGAGGTCGCGGGTTCGATCCCCAGCGGGGTACATGTTTAAGCACTCGGTTTGGTTGGTGGTAGGGCATTTTAAATTGTCCACCTGGCTAGCTACCACCATCTTATCTAAATCTGCCGCCAAGCAGCAATGTTAATAGCATTGTTGTATTCCGGTTGTCAGAGATAAGATAGCCATTCCCCCAAATGTGTTGGGGTTTCCGGGTCAGTACGCTTCCACCTTCGACCTCATCTTCACTTAACATCAGGTGCGATTGAGGACAAGTACGTACCCGTCGTGCATAAAAAAAAAGGAGCTTTCCACCAAAAATATGTATAGATTTGCATGGTTTAACCCCCTGTCGCGTGTGCCTATCTCACATCACAGCTTGGCAGTCGATTAGGCGATCCCAGATATTTCAGGATATCAGAAAATGGTTAAAACTTATAACATCCTTATTTTTGGATTAGGGCTTAGAAAGTTTAACAAGTTCTGTTGATTACTTTAAGGTTAGAGGAATTCTCTAAATAGGATGGCTTTTGTACGTTTGTGCATTCCTCTTTTTGTATTTTTATGCTTTTTATGTTATACAATAAAGTGTTTTTGCAAACAAACAAACAAGGTTCGTTAAAAATTATTATTATGATACAATATCTTCTCGAAACAGTCAGAAAACTGATATTAATTAAAATTAAAGCGACGATTTTCTTCATAGCAATATCTCTGTTTAATTGGAATATTATTTTCATTGTTTCGAGAATATGTCTCGGCTAATTAGGAAAATGTTGAACTTTCATTGATGAAAATATGGAATCATTGAACGAAATAATCGTTTGATATCTTGGCTGACACAATCGCATTTAATGTATTTCTGTGTACTTGCTATAAATCTTATATTATTTATGTACGAAACAAGTTCTCGCTTGACCTTAATAACAACTGACATTTAGTGAAAATGAGGCCAAAGGTAAGCGTGTTCAGTCGGAACCCCCCATAGATTTGCGGGACAGGCAAAAAAGACAGATTTGAGGGAAGATAACCTCAGATATCCGGATCACAACAATGTTAACATTGCTGCTTAGCGTAGACTTATAAAAGATGGTGGTAGCTAGCCAGGGTTAGTCCTTGTCAAAGTCAAAGTCAAAAATGCTTTATTTTGTAGTTACACAAAGTACACTTAAAATAGTCAATTTTACTTTTTTTTAAGTTACTGCTTGTTCAAAATGCAATTTTGCCCTCAGAAGAACAAGCAAGAAACACGAAGGGTGGCTCCTTTAAAACAGACTTTGATTTTACATAATCGTTTTTATATTACAAAAATGTTTTGTTTGTTTGTAAACGCTTTATTGTACAAAAAGGCAATACATTAATTTTGCATTGATACATAAATTGAGTACAATGGCGGACTTTTTATATTTCATTATTAATTGTGATTATAGCCTGGCATACGAACGATCTGATTATGTCCAGGGATGATTATCATCTAAATAGTCTGATATTTTATAATGTGCTTTCTTAATTAGTTTCTGTTTTATAGTATAGTTTGGTTGGTTGGTGTTGGTGTTTCCGGGTCAGTACGCTTCCACCTTCGACCTAATCTTCACTTAACATCAGGTGTGATTGAGGTCAAGTACCCGTTGTACATAAAAAAAACCTCACCACTCTGGATAAGTCGACCGCTCGCTGGACTCGCTCCCCCAAAATGCCTCGCTACTGCGAATATCCTCGTTTAAATAATAGCGTTACAATTCATTGTTGCCAGCAGTTGGGTTAATTAAAAAAATACTACCATTATCCAATAGTATTATACATGTATTGAGTTTAACAGAGCAGAAATTTAAACGCCACATGAAAGAAACTCTGTGTAAGAAGGGTAATGTAATAACAGGATAGATGATTATTTAAGCGATAAGGAGGTCTGGTGTTAGCTGGTCGTTATGTTAATTGCTATTGTTTTGTAATATGTAATATAAAATGTAATATTATTGTAAAGATGGAAACTAATTGAAAAGATGTGTTCTTGCGGAGTTTCTTGTCGCTTCTTCTCCCTAACCATAACACCTTGTGAAGCGTAGCAGTTTAAAAAAAATAACATATTGACTTTCAATAAGTGATATTTTTGCATCCTACATTGAATAAAATATTTTTGTTTTTTTTTTATTTTTGATCTTTCCAATGAAAATATTAGGTTTGCCTTATATAATTGGCTAGTTTCCGCCCGCGGCTTCGCCTGCGTGGAATCACTTTATCACTGAAATTTGTTTATTCCGCGGGAACTACTCGCTTCATAGGGATAAAAAATATCCCATGTCTTAATCCACGGTATGTTCTACCTATATACCAAATTTCATCCAAATCCGTTCATCCGTTTCGCCGTGTTTGAGCAACAAACGAACAAACACCCAAATTATCGCATTCATAATATTAGTTAGATTATCCTAACAATAGGTAGATTTAAATTAATTAATTAATTTAATTAGATTATTAGAATACATTTTTTTTTTTCTGCACAACAGGTTTGTACTTGACTTCAATCACACTGATGTTAAGTGAAGATGAAGTCAAAGGTGGAAGCGTACTGACCCGGAAACCCCAACACATTTGGGGGACTGGCTATCTTATCTCTGATAACCGGAACACAACAATGCTATTAACATTGCTGCTTGGCGGCAGATTTAGATAAGATGGTGGTAGCTAGCCAGGCGGGCATCTAAAATGCCCTACCACCAACCAAATTATACGAAAGTCATACGAATTAAATTATACGAAATAGAATATTATCTTGCATTAAAAAAAATAAAAAATTATTGCGATAAAGTGAATCTTTCCCGCAGGATAAACAAATTAAAGATATCCGCGAAAACATTATTCCACGCAGGCAAAGTCGAAGTGATACGATGTATGAAAAAACATTTCATGAAATTTTTCGCATGCTACTCATGAAATGTTCCAATACACGAGTATACCTAAATTAACGGGTATTCCAATCGCTTAAATATAAAGGGTTATTCCAATCGCTTAAATTACAGATAAGGCTTATAAGGATGTTCGCAAATTTACGCTCAGTTGGTGCCATCCTTACATCTTTGAAGTTCCGATGAGCAATGTTCACAGCTGTATATAGCTATATATAATTGGTAGTGTTGTCTGAACGACGACAGTCTAGGGTCGTTGGCATGGAGTAAATAATAAATGCCTTGGTCATTCACATCTGTTTTCATTTCGAGAGATATGTAGTACAGTCACCATAGCCAAATGTATATTAACTGTCTATATTGTCTCTGAAAATGAACTGTTTAAATAAGATAAAGTTAAGCGCATTCCTAAGTTGAGCTGAGTACCATTTGGAAATAGCCAACTAATATGATAAATGGGAAAGTTTGAATATATAAATAAATACTTGATTCTTCTTCATCAATTTAAGAGCTATGCTCTTGTCGGTGGAGTAATGACCACGGCTCTCTACTTTCCGCGCTCGTTTTTACCTCTTGGTACAACACGACATTCACATTTTCTTTCACTTGATCAAAGTCTTCCCCTTCCTCTCTTTCCTTCAGTCTTTCCCTCAATTATGTTCATCAAAAAAATATCGTGTCGTATCAAGTGAATTATCATCTTTCCTCTTTGGTAGTCCACTGTGGCTAACAGGCATCTCTTCTCCTTTACCACCAGCTTATTCTCTCCATTCGTCTCCAGCACCACATCTCGAATGCCTCTAACCTTTCCCTATCCCTTTTTGTTAATGTCCATGTCTCACGGCCGTACTATACTCCATACATAGCATTTTATCAGCCGCTTTCTAGCTTTTTTGCTTATTTTAGCTTTAAATAGATGTTTTTTGTTATTAAAAGCCCGTTTTGCCATCGCTATCCTTATGACTATGTCTAAATACTAGATAACGGTTAAAAATAAATTCATATATATATTAACATCCATGAGTCGGGACTAAATGATCATATTCATCACACAAACATTTTCCTTTGGTCACTATCTATTACACCAATTGGTCGGCGCTATTGCTACCACCCTCTTATTTGAGTCTTAGATCCGGGTTTTATAGATGGCAGTCCACAACATCGTGGATCTGGCTAATGGTTCTACTGAGTAAGAAACGTCCCGGAAGATCTGCATCTTCAAAACTGGATCCAATTATAAGTAAAAGTCTCAGTAGATCATCATACATCATACACATACAACTCTATTATAAGCTGTAACAGTCGTACTTAATTTTACTTTTTATTTTTATTACTGTGAAATAAGGCTACATTGTGTAAGAATAACACCAAGCAGAATGATTGTTGCATCGAATATTTTTGTATGTGTTTCTGTAATATGAAAATAAACGCTTTATCTATCTATCTATCTATCATGGATCTGGTCTACGTACAGGATCTAAGTTAGAGCTAGGTACCCTTTAATAGGTATAAGTCCACCAGTCAGGGTGACGGGAAACGACTGAACAGAATTGGCTAAAATTTGGTACGCAATTAGAATATGTCCTGAAGAAAACACCGGAAACTATTTTCCAGTATAACTTACGATATTACTTACTTACGATAACTTCAACCGCCTCCGTGGCTCAATGTAAACAACATTGGGTTTACGATTCGGAGGTCGCGGGTTCGATTCCCAGCGGGGTACATATTTAGTACTCGATTTAGTTGGTGGTGGGGATATTAAATGTCCGCCTGGCTAGCTACCACCATCTTATCTAAATCTGCCGCCAAACAGCAATGTTAATAGCATTGTTGTGTTCCGGTTTTCAGAGACAAGATAGCCAGTTCCCCAAATGATGGGGTTTCCGGGTCAGTATGCTACCACCTTCGGCCTCATCTTCACTTAACATCAGGTGTGATTGAAGTCAAGTGCTAACCTATTGTGCGTAAAAAAAAATTAGCTTTTCGCGGTAAAGTACTCCTCGAAAGCTAATGAATTGTATAAGGTTGTGCGCGGGTCCCACCAATAATGACCTTCGGAAGCAAGACATGAGCACCAGCGGTGCTGTTAGACCAAAATTTAATAGGCGCTCAGTCAGGTATAGGAAACAGCTCCGAGAGTTGTTGATTTAGCTTAGAGAATTGGTAAGCTGAAGTGGCAATAGGCTGGTCACATCTGTCGCAGATTTGGTGCGGTTCTTGAACCTTCTCTGTAATCAAGTAAAAATGCTGAGAGACAAGTATACGCTCTTATAACCTTATACCTGAGAATATCATTAATCTAAATGAAAAACAATTTAAAAACCATGTCAAAACAACATTAACAAAAAAAGGTTATTACAAAATTAGTGACTACCTGAATGACAAAAACGCTATATGAATACTTCCCCCAGCTCCAAAACTTATAAAATTGTATTAGTTGTATACTTTTATATACATAAGGAAAAGAAAAATGATCCTGTGGGTTTCTTGCGCCGCTTCTTTTCCCACAGATGATTTCCCTTTTCGAAGCGGATTCCGATTGGATATACTGACTGACCGAAAAATGCTTAAGCCCTATTTTGATTTCTAATAGATTTAAATTGACATTCAACAAATGATATCACGTAAGAGTATCTTACGTTGAAATAAATGCTTTTTTTTGAAGTTTGGAAGTTTGAAGTATAGTTCTTCCACAGAGTCGAGTGCATCCACTTTTTTGTGTCAAACTGTACAAACGTTCTACTTACAAATGCAGTGTATTGCTTCGCGTTTCTTTTTATTTGGCGCGGTTTGTTCAACTTTTCCGTTTATGTTAGTGCTAAATTAGGTACTTGCTGAGTCTGCTATTGAGCATTATTTCTAAGGATACGTGCCTCAAAAGGTAAAAACGATCTGTCTGTCTGTCCATTTTCATTGGACTGGCTAGAGGTTTCAATTTGAAATTAATATTAAATACTAGAGTCCGCAGCATTATAGTTCTGTCCTTCCATACTGACTGAAGTTTTAGTTATCGAACCTGCGACCTCCAAATCGTAAACCCTATGTTGTTTACACTGAGCCACGGAGGCGTGTTAGTATTACATTACATTTTTGTATTTGTCTAGACTTAAGTAATAGTTATCTCTGTAGGTGTGTGTAGGTAGATAAATAAATTACTAATTATAAACTATAATAGAAATCACTATGTCATACAAGAGTGTCGGATAATGACATTGGTACGGATAAACCTATATATAGGTTTTTGTGACACCTGTAAATATATCTTTGTAACATTTTAGATATATAAATAAATACAAATAGTTTTTCATTGTGAAAGTGTGTAATACGTAATATAAAAGCACAGTAGTGAACGTAACAGAGCAATGTGTGACATTCCAAACGGTTTTTAGTTACTTTAAGGAATCAATTATATGAAAGTAGAAAAAATTATACCTATATAATTTTACACGTGATTTAATAGCGTGTCCGTAGCACTACGTAGAGGCCGGCCGTAGAAATATGTAGCGGCGTAGCAATTTACTTAATTTGCCGAAGACTGTGTTAATAAAAATAAAGAAAACATGTAATAGCATTTTTTTTTTAATTTTTTTATGCACAAGGGGTTGGCACTTGACCTCAATCACACCTGATATTCAGTAAAGATGAGGTCGAAGGTGGAAGCGTACTCACCCGGAAACCCCAAGACATTTGGAAGACTGGCTATCTTATCTCTGACAACCGGAACACAATAAAGCTATTAATATTGCTGTTTGGCGGCAGATTTAGATAAGAGGGTGGTAGCTAGCCAGGTGGACATTTAAAATGCCCTACCACCAACCAAACCGAGCACTTAAACATGTACATGTACGTAGGAATTATATAATTTACTTGATTATTTATTTTATACACATGTATATTGGTGGTTGGGAATCGGAATAAACCAGAGTCTACTTCCGCATACTTAAATAAGTTTATGTTCAATCTGGGGTTAGTCCTCGGATGGATGACCTCTAGTCCCATTTTTTACGAGTATTTTGTACTTCAGTGGGCAATAGTCGGTGCCCGGTTACTTCAATTGGTAGTCGCCAGATGGCCTTTTAATAAATGTGGTACAAATCCATCAACCCTCGCTGGGCCTGTTTAGCGAATTATATCCCCTACTCTGTCCAACCAATGGGGACAAAAGCTGTTGATGTGATCCCCAATATATCAATTTTCATCTCTGAACATACACACAGCGCCATCTAATTCGACACTAAGCAATTAGGGTTGTATTAGAGATGGTTGATACTACACCAAAACATTTTGTTTTTTTTTTCGAAAATTATGAAATTATAATAATAATATAATAATAAATAAATATCCTTAGACACACACACAGCGCCATCTAGTTCCACAGTAAGCAACCATTGGCTTGTGTTGTGGATACCAGATGGTTGATATACTACATAAATACATTTTTTTTTGTAAATAAATACTTATTATAAATGAAAACATCCATAACTCGGGTACACATGTCCGTATTCATCACACAATCCCTAGCGGGATTCGGGATAGGGGGAATTATAAATGGAAACATCCATAACTCGGGTACACATGTCCGTATTCATCACACAAACATATGCCCCTAGCGGGAATTATAAATGGAAACATCCATAACTCGGATACACATGTCCGTATTCATCACACAAACATGTGCCCCTAGCGGTATTCGGGATAGCGGGAATTATAAATGGAAACATCCATAACTCGGGTACACATGTCCGTATTCATTGTACAAATATATGTCTCCAGCTGGACTCAAACCCGAGACCTCCATAGCCACTACACTAAACAAGTCCCCGAAAACCGAACGAAGTTACCATTAGAAGCCATTTGTCTCGTTCCTCATTGTACTTGATATCCATTAATCAACTCGAATAATTGACATAAAAGAGGACTAATCGATTTAACGTCACCGCTAAAAACTACGACTACTTAAAGAGGGCTTATTCCGTCAAGTGGCGCACTCATTGGATAAATTAAGATTATAATCGTGAATTCTGGAAAATAACCCCGACCAAACCTATTTAGGTTTTATTTATAACTTCGCCTGCGTGGAATACCTTTATCGCGGAAATTTGTTTATCCCACGGGAACTCTTAACAGTTTATCGGGATAATAAATATCCTATGTTTCAATCCATTTTTTCTTCTACCTATATACCAAATTTCATCCAAATCTATTCATTCCTTTCGCCGTGATCGAGAAAAAGACAAACAAACAAATAAACAAACAAACATCCAAATTTTCGCAATTATAATATTTGTTAGATTAGCTTTTAGGCTTCTCGAGTGCAGGTCAGATTTTTTTGATTTAATCTGTATTTGAAAAGAAATCACAATTTCTCCTATGAGGGCGCCACTGGACGGACTACACCCTCAATAACTGCTCATGGACGCGACATGCACGGCTGCTACGCAGTTTTGACCTACAGAGAGGAAAACGCTGCTACGCGCTACGTCGTAGCGCTACACCGTAGTCAGCATTTCAATTGTAATACTCGTAGCTGTCAAAAAGATATAAATATTTTATTCAATGTAGAGGATACAAGAATATCACTTATTGAAAATCAACATTTTATTTTTTAAACTACAGCACTTCACAAGTTGTTATGGTTAGGGAGAAGAAGCGACAAGAAACTCCGTAACAGCACATCTTTTCAAATTGGTTTCCATCTTAACAATTTTATTACAATTTATATTACAGTTATGGATGTTTTCATTTATAATAAGTATTTATTTACAATAAAAAAATGTATTTATGTAGTATATCAACCATCTGGTATCCACAACACAAGCCTATGGTTGCTTACTGTGGAACTAGATGGCGCTGTGTGTATGTCTAAGGATATTTTATTTTATTTATTTCTATTTTTTTATATTACAAAACAAAAACAATTAACATAAGTGTAGTAGTGTAAACATCAGAGGGTAAAATTGTGACGTCGAACTCCGAAATTCTCGCTGAGACCGAAGACTACTACGGCAAACTATACGCTACCCATGCCTCGCAACCTGCAACTACACATAGCGACCCCAGAGCTGCGCTGACACGCCACTATACAGACGAGCTGCCAGAAATTAGTCCGGAGGAGATTGAGATGGCCCTCAGCCAACTTAAAAATGGGAAAGCCCCGGGTGAGGACGGAGTTACGACGGAGCCCTTGAAGTCAGGTGGTAGACCTGTATTGAGGGAGCTCCAGCGTATTTTTAGCTCCGTACTACTATCCGGGAGAACCCCTGAGGCGTGGCACAGGAGCATTGTCATTTTGTTTTTCAAGAAGGGTGACAATACTCTTCTTAAAAACTACAGACCCATATCGCTTCTGAGTCACGTTTATAAGTTGATCTCGAGGGTCATATCAAATCGACTCGCGCGAAGGCTTGACGAATTTCAGCCTCCAGAACAGGCCGGGTTTCGTGGAGGATTTGGTACCATAGACCACATCCACACACTGAGGCAGATTATACAGAAGACAACGGAGTATAACCAACCCCTGTGCCTAGCATTTGTGGACTATGAGAAAGCCTTTGATTCCATTGAAACCTGGTCTGTTATGGAGTCCCTGCAGCGATGCCAAGTCGATTGGCGGTATGTCGAGGTGCTGAAATGTCTCTACAAGTCAGCCACAATGTCCGTCCAAATGCACAACAGTCACACAAAACCAATCCAGCTCCATAGAGGCGTGAGACAGGGGGATGTTATATCCCCGAAACTGTTCACTAATGCGCTGGAGGACGTTTTTAAGACTCTGGACTGGGCAGGACGAGGCATAAACATAAACGGCGAATACATCTCTCACCTTCGATTTGCCGACGACATAGTTATTATGGCAAAGTCGCCGCAGGAGCTCCAGAAAATGCTGAGCAGCCTAAATGAATCCTCCCGACAGGTTGGTCTGAGTATGAATTTGGACAAGACGAAAGTCATGTTCAACGTACACATCGTACCCAGACCAATCGACGTTGATGGAGTACTTCTCGAAATTGTCGACAGATATACCTACCTAGGACAAGTTCTACAGCTGGGTAGAAACAATTTCGAGAAGGAAGCCGATAGAAGGATTCAGCTGGGCTGGGCAGCATTCAGGAGACTTCGTCAGGTCTTTTCGTCGCCCATACCGCAAAGCCTAAAGACAAAAGTCTTTGATCAGTGCGTCCTACCTGTTATGACATACGGTGCCGAAACGTGGACACTGACGGTGGGATTGGTCCACAAGCTTAAAGTCGCTCAACGGGCCATGGAGAGGGCTATGCTCGGAGTCTCTCTGAAGGATAGAATTCGAAACGAAGTCATCCGCCAGAGAACCAGAGTTACCGACATAGCCGCTCGAGTCAGCAAGCTAAAGTGGCAGTGGGCTGGTCACATCTGTCGTAGGACTGACGATCGTTGGAGCAAGCGAGTTCTACAGTGGAGACCGCGTTTAGGCAAACGTAATGTGGGACGCCCCCCGGCTAGATGGAGCGACGATCTGCGCAGGGTGGCTGGCAGTAACTGGATGCGTAAAGCCGAAGATCGGGCTGAGTGGCACGCCTTGGGAGAGGCCTATGTCCAGCAGTGGACTGCCGCAGGCTGGTAATGATGATGAAGTGTAGTTAACGACCTGGACGTCGAACCAGCTAACATCAGACCTCCTTATCGCCTAAATAATCATCTATCCGACCAATCGGAGCGCAAATCCTACATCGCGCTAACGAAGTTTTCTCAAGACATTGCATATAGGCAAGACGCTACTAATTATTGTTGGACCGTAGATCGCGGGCAATAGCAACAGCCAGCGTAAGATCAATCTGCCACATAAGAAACCACGTGGTAGAGCAGGATAAACAATACACATGTCACTCTTACTCTCAATTACTCACAATTACAAGGCACTTGCGAGCATATGCCAGTATGTATTTTATGTTGATCACGCGTCGTGCGTTACCATTACGTTACGACTCGTAACGGGTGAGGGTCTGTGACGAATTTATTAGTGTATGTGTAACGTTGTAACGTTGGCGCGTAAATTTTAAATGTTTCGAACGAATGAAGGGAATTGGATGAGGTTGTTAGGAATTTTGCGGCGGATGGGGCAGATATTAGATGCAAAGCAAAACGTATTCTAGAATGGAGACCGTGTATGTTTAAAAACAAAGGAGATACTGGAGTCAATTAGAATCAAAAGCAGTTTAAAAGGGTTTAAATATAAATTATAATTAATAAATAAATAATAAATACCTTTGCACATACACACAGCGCCATCTAGTTCCACACTAAGCAACAAGGCTTGTATTATGGTTGATAAACTACACAAATATTTTTTTTTGTAAATAAATATATATATATGATTGAAAAATATCCATAACTCGGGAACACATGTCTGTATTCATCATACAAACATATGCCCTTAGCGGGATTCAAACCCGCGACCTTTCGGTATAGCAGTCAGAATTTTTAACCACTACACCAAGCAGGTGGTCAAAATAATTAGTTACGACATAAAGTTGGAACACTGTTCCCTACAGATAACTGAATGACAAACTAACTTTGATTTTTTTTTGTCTATGGCAAAAGCCGAATACTGCCCTCTATGAACGTATGCCGTAAGATAATTTATTAGTTGTCACACTGACTTTTTTCCCAAACAGTTTCAACTGCAGATAATAGGAGGAATTGTTTCGACCGCATAACGGTAACGCGCTTTGGTTACTGTTGTAACCACGGACAGTAGACTGTCCTTTTTTTTGGTTACAGGTATAACCACGGACGGTTGAGTGGACAACTGTATTAAAATAAGTTCTACATTAAAAAATGCTTTACAAAGATTATGGCCTTTCCAACACATATTTCCATACTGACTGAAGTTTTAGTTATCTTTTTTAATATTTGACAATTAATATGAGACAATATACAGTAGATTATTTAAGATAGTTATTATTATTTATTATTTTATTTCATGCGACATAGCCTATACAAATATATATAAATACCTTAAAATATCAAATTTCTATACATAAACCAAAAAGTAGTTAAAATCTCATTTGAAGATTTTTTTGCACTTTACAGCACAAGTGCACTACAAATATCGTTGTGAAAGTGTGTCATATAAACAAATTGGACATCATGTAAATGTTTAGTACCAGGTTTGGTTGGTGGTAGGGATTTTCTTCGGTTACAGGTGTAACCACGGACGGTTAAGTGGATAAACGTATTAAAATAAGTTCTATATTTAAACATATTTTTAAAAAAGCTTTGAATACTCCATCATGATTATTATGTTTAACTATCAAAATTAACCGGGTAAGCAAAATTTCGTATGCTTGCGTTGCGTGCGTAATCCATGAGGAGATCCTTCTTGGGGAGACAATCCTCTCTGCAGCATCAAGTTATCTATGTTTAGTTCTCAAAACTAAGCGTGTATACAAAATTTCGTATGCATGCTATTAGCTGTTAAGTAGTTCTTCTCGTGAGGAGACGATCCTGGCTACAGTATCAGCTCATGTCTATCATATAAATGTATTGTCATCAGAATTGAGCCAGGTTCTAATTGTATACTTTAAAATGTCACTCGCTTCTCACATCTTGGGAATTTCGTGTACACGGCTGTTATATCCATTCTGTGTTTGTGGCCAATAAAAATCAGCGACGAGATTTTTACTGCTTGCACTCTTTGCTGTAATGCCGTAAGTAACCGCCTCCTTGGCTCAATGTACAACATAGGGTTTAAGAATCGGAGGTCGCGTGTTCGATATCCAGCGCGGTACATGTTTAGTACTCGGTTTGGTTGGTGGTAGGGCATTTTAAATGTCCGCCTGGCTAGCTACCACCATCATATCTAAATCTGCCGCCAAACAGCAATGTTAATAGCATTGTTGTGTTCCGGTTGTCAGAAATAAGATACCACCTTTGGCCTCATCTTCACATATAATAACATCAGGCTTGATTGAGGTCAAGTGCTATCCCGTTGTGCATAAAAAAAAGTGTCTGTATGGTGGAACATTATTATGAAGGAGCAACTCCAGCAAGCCGAAATAAGATAGAATCGTGCGACCTATTCCCTAGGAACTGGTGGTAGCCCAGGGTAAACTACAAGGAAGCGTTTTGTAAACATATCTTATGTTGAGTGAGCCACGAAGGTGGTTAAATTGATGATAATGAAATGGACATCGAATTCTAAGAATACTTCTACCGTTTTGGTTCTAATAAATCGGTCATTTAATGAATTACAAGTTGTGAATTCAATTTATAACTCCGCCGCTCGCCACGAATGACAAACAGCGTCGTTGGCAGGTAATCAGAATCAATTTAATTTGAAGGTGAATGGCTGTAGCTATAAGGAAATTTGGTATTACGCCATTTGGAACGTTAAATAATGACCATTTATTCTAATGAAAATTTTGTTCGATATTCAAATTAGTTATTGTAAATATGTCCACAAGATTTAATTCTGACAAGCTTCTCGCCCGCGGCTTCGCCTGCGTTGAATAACTTTATAGCGGATATATTTTTTTTCATGATTGACTGGATTCGCGTTTGACCACAATCTCAACTGATGGAAAGTGACGATGTGGTCGAAGATGAAGCACGCGATCCCAGAAGCACCAGATAAGATGGTGGTAGCTAGCCAGGCGGACATTTAAAATGCCCTACCACCAACCAAACCGAGTACTTAACATGTACCCCGCTGGGATCGAACCCGCCCGCATTCGTAAGCCTTATGAAACATTGAGCCACGGAGGCGGTTACTTATAATAGGTAAATTTGAAACGTCAAATCATTAGGAAATTAGTGTAGGTAATGATAATTAATTACCGTAGAATATATATTTCAAAACAGTTAGATTATTAATAAGTGTCACACAGTGTAATTGTCAAACAGTAGTTCGACTTACAATTACTGTTCATGTTCATTTATTTCTTCGTGATACACATGTACAATAATGAAGGTAAGGTTATAAAATAGCTGGATCACTGTGCTCTATCAAATGGCATACAAATAGAAAAATATTCAATACAATTCATAACATACATAGATTGTTAGTTTGCAATTAGCAACTATTACAATTGCCTGGAGATGCACCAGACTCAACTTTTTACCTGTGGTGGATGTATTAATCACACAAAAGAAATAGATTAATGGATAATTTGCTTGGCATAATAAAATTAATTTACAATATAATCATAATTTTATAATAATGCCATACAATAAAAAGGAGTGTTTTTAATCCCCAATTTTTGTATAATAAAAAGAAATGTTTGTATGTGAAATGAAATGAAATGAAATGAAATGAAATGAAATGAAATGAAAATGAAATGAAAATCATTTATTCATGTAGTAAATTACTTCATATAAATGTACAAACCAGACACTAGTCAGTGGAAGCTGTCGTTCGTCAGCTTCCGATCCCAAGACACTGTCGTAGGGCTGACATAATCACTTATATATCCACACACACATATCACGTATATATATATACACACACACACACACACACACACACACACACACACACACACACATAAGTACAACACTGTTTAATAGTATATAAATTACTTTATATAAAGACTATTTGTAATTTAGTTGTTAATCTTTATTTTCTTTTTGTTAGAAGCATTTATCTTCAGTATTATGTATACTGTACACCGTGGAAGAGCGGAGACCCCTGGCACAGGTATTCAATTACTTAATAGGGGCTCCATCATCAAATTATTGTATGTAGCATTAAGTTTTTTGAACAATAAATTGAAAATTGAAATTGAAATAATTCAAATATATAACAATAATAATAAATTACCGGTGAATGTCAGTAACATAGAATGTCAGATTAATTAATGTTTCTAAATTAATCCCTTTAAAATAATGTAGGTAAGTGTAGTACCATTTTAATATTACAAGTAACTGTGCATTTTTAAACTTGCATTATCTTTTTTTTTATGCACAACGGGTTGCAACGTTGAGCAATGTCTGGCACAGTCAGTCCTTGGATGGGTGACCACTAGTGGCATTGTAATATAAGTATTTTCGTGCTTCAGGTTGTACGTTAAATAGTCGGTCTTCAATTGAAGGTAGTCGTTAAGGCTTAAAAACACTGACTGTCAGGTGACCACTTGTCCGGAAAAAATCCACCATCCGCACTAGGCCCTCGTGGTGGACTATGGCGCATACCCCCTCACAATGAGCGAGTCCCAATAGTGGGCACCTGTAAGGCTGTAGATAATGTAGATTTTTTATTTTTGTCAGTAATAAAGTTCTCAAATATAGCAGAAGATTTAAGTACTTACGTGTTTCAAATCGCATATTACAATAAATAGCCTTACATCTCGACTACTGGGTCAAAAGCCTTTTCTCACGTGGACAGATGCTTCTTCCGACTGTTTTCAATTGACTACAACTGGGACCGACTATTTAACATTAATCAATACAAATCTAATCAAAAATATTTTATTCAATGTAGGATACAAAAGAATATTTTTTTTTTTAACTACATCGCTTCACAAGGTGTTATGGTTAGGGAGAAGAAGCGACAAGAAACTCCGCAACAACACATATTTTCAATTAGTTTCCATCTTTACAATCATATTACATTTTATATTACATATTACAAAACAATAGCACCCGCTAACACCAGACCTCCTTATCGCCTAAATAATCATCTATCCTGTAATAACCCTTCTTACACAGAGTTCCTTAATGTGGCGTTTAAATTTTTGCTTCGTCAAACTCAATACATGTTCTGGTATTTTATTGTAAAACTCCCACAAAGGATGTGCTAACCTTGCTAAGTCTAAATTGTGGAATTTCAATTTTATTTTTGTTTCTAGTATTCAAATTATGATTATGAAATGGCATACACAGAATCACTTCCCAATAATATGAAAATGCTAGTACCGGTCAACCGCATCTTGAGAGTCCGAAACTGATGCTACCATATTCTTACCCTATCTCAGTCGAGCCACGAACTAATTTCTCTGCACTGTGGTTATTTCTCAGATCATATCGGTAATATACGTCGCTTCATCTACAAAGTGTTATTGTATTTATAGCCCTTTGTAACCTCATAGATCCTGTGATCAAACACTCCTGTACTAATGATAGTATTTACAGTTGATGTAAGAACCCAATCAGCATTAATTGGAGGGTAGTGGAGATTCCAAAGCAATTTCGTTTCGTTGTACCATCTCTAAATAAGTTGAGGCACAGAATTTTATTCGGAACACGTTCCGGTTTGTTTGTTAGGAAGAGGGGGATCTTCAGGGTCACTGCATAGGGTCAAGAAGTGGGTATTTAGTTTGTAAATTGAAGCTCTGTTGGGAATTGATAGACGTCGGATGTCAAGGCATTGAATTTCGTCTCTTGACGACATTTGTAAGGATGTACGTCATAGTTGTACCCTGTAGTATTTATTTATTTATTTATTTCAAAGTTCTTTATTCATATAAAAATATTATACATTGCATAACAAATTACAGTCAGTCACACAAGGATCTTAAATTATCTACTTAAAAGGCTAGGAGCGCCTGTATAAGCTATTACCATGTTGTATTTTACTCATCACATCGTGAGATTTAGACATTATGGCAAAATTTCAGTCACAATTTAATGATGTGAAATTATTGTACTAATTTCACTTATATCATCTTGAGGGTAAGACGCATAGACATTTAGCGTAACCAAGTCTAACAACCAGCCTAAGCAGCAGCGACGAGAGCTCCCTCGTCCCCCGCTCATACACAAGTAGTGGGCGAGCGCGAGGAGCTGACGCCGCGCGCGCGTCTCATAAAACTGGTCGTGTGCCCGATCATCCGGTATGTGTGACGTCTCCGGGGGGAAACAAAAGATAGTGATGTGGTAAGCGATAAGTTCCATACCTGTCGATGTAAGGTAAATCCCTGTACCCTGTACCCTGTACCCTGTAGTGATAACTTAGAAAGTGATTGTGATGCACTCATAATTAAGCCTGATTCCACAGTAAACTGCTATAAATTTGGAGAACATTGAGCGACGGTTACGCAAAGCACGTGCGTTCGTTAATATTATGATAGATACATTGTAGGTACTACTTATGTAACTAGTGTAGCTATGTTATCAATGTTGTGTACGCCTGTAATAGGTATTCATATCAGAACAAAACTACTGTATAAGCTTTCATAAGAGTGTGATATGTTATACTGTTGGTGTACCTAATAAAATAATCGTAGTGGTAGAGCCACGCTGTAAGCTATTAGCTTGCAGCATGAATGGGCCGGCTCGACCGGGGAAGTACCACCCTCTCGCAGAAGACCGACGTCTGAGTAGTGGCATTTTGCCACTGCGCTTCGTCCGGTGAGCGAGGGCGCCGGAGGCCCACCTTCCAGTCTCTCTCCAGAATGGTAGCGGTATTTAAAGAGTTAGTACCCCAGGAGGGTACCAGCACTGCTGGAGAATCCCTCATCGCTCAGGCTGCCCTACTTATTCTGGGGTGGACACCTTCCTCAAAGGCCGGCAACGCATCTGTGACCCTTTTGGTGTTGCGGGTGTCCATGGGCGGCGGTGATTGCTTTCCATCAGGTGACCCGCATGCTCGTTTGCCGCCCTCTCATATAAAAAAAAAAAAAAAAAAAAAAAAAAAAAATGATGCAGTTTTTGTCCTCTTCGCATGGGTTGAACTTTTTTTTTATGCACAACGGGTTGGTACTTGACCTCAATCACACCTGATCTTAAGTGAAGATGAGGTCGAAAGTGGAAGCGTACTGATCCGGAAACCCCAACACATTTGGGGGACTGGCTATCTTATCTCTGACAACCGGAACACAACAATGCTGTTAACACTGCTGCTTGGCGGCAGATTTAGATAAGATGGTAGTAGCTAGCCAGGCGGACATTTAAAATGCCCTACCACCAACCAAACCGAGTACTTAAACATGTACCCCGCTGGGGACCGAACCCGCGACCTCCAAATCGTAAACCCAACGTTGTTTACATTGAGCCACGGAGGCGGTTCAAACGGATGTTTGTTTAACAAAAAGCTTGTTTTCGATTAGGGACGTTGAGCAATATCTATCCGAGGTAGATCTAACCTGTTCTACTAATAACGTTTTAGTTTCAGGGTTGGCCTTGAATACTAACCGCGATGAAATGTATTTTTCAAGAGAAAGTACACACTATAAAGTAATCAAGCGCTCGATATTGTCTCTTTTGATGCGTATGCACAACCCTTTAGGTCTGTTAACTCTAATCACAGTCAAATACCGGGTGATCTTTCAGCAGATTAGCAGTGGTAGCATGATACTAGGTATGATAGTATAACTGCGTGTGAGCGTTCACTCTTGCGTTGTTGGGATGGGTTGCAACGCTATAGGTACAGTGGATCGCACGTCAGGCGTAACACTGGTGCCCATAAAAGCTGAGTTCTCGTTCGGTAGCATGTTCATACAACGAGCGGACGCACCAAGGGTTGAGGTGTTGCGTCTGATGTGTAGCCGACTGTACATAAGTTTTGTCTTAAAAAGTGTGAATCCTATTTTGACAGTGACAATTATTTTGTTTGTGATGTGTGCGTAAATTAAAAAAAAAACTGTTGTTACTGTAGTCAGGGGCAGGCTGAAAATCGGTGCTGTGTGGATGCGCCGCCCAGCGTACGCTGAGTCTGTTTCCACCACACACGCACGCATACCTTTTTTATTTTATTTGTTATTATCTTTAGTAAAATAGCTTCTTTTTTTTTTGAAAACTAAGGGCCGTATTGACGGGGCAGTCTCAGGATTGAGATCGAGTCTCACTCTCAATAATATATTATATATTTGATACTGTTCAAATTCAGATTAGACGGAAGAAATAGAATAATCTCAAGTATCATTCTATAAGTTTTTCTCAGTCTTGGGATAGTTTTATTAGTACGAGCCTTCTTTAATGTCTTGTTACACTTATATACAGCTTATATTTATATTTATGTGTATGTGGAAAATAAATGGTATTAATGGTATTTTACTGAAGTGTAATTTGTATCACTAATTGCTGTGGATTCTGTGAAATAAATAAAATAAATAAATAATAAATTTAAGTCTCTAATCACTTAAAAACCGAATATATAATTACAACAACAAAATATTACTTTTGGCCTCATCTGTAACCCGTTACAATTCCAGTTTCCCTTTTTCAGCATCTCAACCTTATTTCTACTAGCATACCTAGCTAAATAGCATGATCAGTTGTTTACCAACAGCTTGTTTGCGTTCATCCCGGGAGAGTGCTACTGACAGGTCCATTACTATTCATTAGTTAGCAACCTAAGTATACTGACCAAGCTTCTTGTATTTTACGGGTTGCTACTTTTACCCCCGACGAAAAGCGACGGGTGTTGCATGTTTGACCTGTATGTGTATATGTCCAGTCTTGTCCGGACGTATGTCAATAGCTGACAGTGGTTTGGTTTCAGTGAGTTTTTTTTAAATTTTTTTTATATACACACAGCGCCATCTAGCTCCACACTAAGCAACTAGGCTTGTATTATGGATACTAAATGGTTGATAAACTACACAAATACATTTTTTTTTGTAAATAAATTCATAAATAAATGAAAAACATCCATAACTCGGGAAACACATGTCTTTATTCATCGTACAAACATATGCCCCTAGCGGGATTCGAACCCGCGACCTTTTGTTACAGCAGTCAGAATTCTTAACCACTACACCAAACAGGTCGTCAAGGTATTAATGTCTATTTAAGTATTTCAAAACCAAATTATGTATTTTGCGTTGTATTTTGACACCATGCTGGATTTTTTACTATAAAATATATCCTAAGACGCTTCAGATACCAAGACGAATCTAACGACACCATGCACTTCGAAATCGATCAAGCCGTTTAGCCTACAAGATGCGCCAAAGGAACGGACATACATACATACTCGTACACTCTTTACCCTCCTTCCTTGGACAGTCGGGTAAAAACTGAACGAGGGGACAGGTTCTTAGCGATAGTTCATGAAAATTGGTTAAGCCGTTTAGAACTTTTAACACAGTTTTGATGTACTTCGATGATATCACGGTCTCTCTAGTGGTTTTCTAAACAACTCGGGTTTTTTTTTAATGTAAATTGGTTAAGCCATTTGCTGACGTCACAAATCATCTGATGCGGTTCTGCGGGAGACGTGCATGAGTACGAAACTGGGATTTACATTCTTCCTTATTATTGTGGTCACCAAATTAATTGTGCTAACCCACTTAATTACTCGTTTCGAATTCCGTGATGATAGGTTTGCGTGGAAGAGAGATCGCTGTAGTTTCTTTAAGATATTACATATAAATGTATTACACGAAGTTCCTTATTTTTTTTATATGAGAGGGCGGCAAACGAGCATGCGGGTCACCTGATGGAAAGCAATTACCGCCGCCCATGGACACCCGCAACACCAAAAGGGTCACAGATGCGTTGCCAGCCTTATTTAAACAATTAAGTGTATTTGATTGATTGATTGAACGTACGGTCCGGCTGGAGCGCGATTCGTCACAATTTTTAACATTAAATTCGGGGATAGCCTCTTAGCCATGTTTGGTTTAGCCATAATAATAATAGTTAAGGTTTATCTGGATAATACAATCGCTCGTTTTCTCAGGGTTTTTCTTAATTGTCAAGGCATATTAACGTGAAGTTTTTTCTGGGAGCCGCTCCATGGGAAAGGTTTTTGTCCAATAGTAAGCTTTTACAGCTTAGTAGGCATTTGCTTATTTTTAAAAAGTTTTAATAGGGACTATTACACTTATCTGCGGTACTGTCTGTACAGTGCGAGTCCATACCTGTATATCAGGTGGGTGTTAGGTAATCAAGTGTAAACACAAACAAAACTGGGAGATCTTAACAGTGAAAGTGCGTAAGATAAACAGGTTCGTTTGAATGAAAAGGTCAGTTGGGTAAGTGTTCCTGATTAAAGCTAAAGATGAACAACATGTCTATAGTCCTGGTACCTATTTACAAATTAGCCGAAATTAACAATAAGGTTCAGGCAAATTTAAACAACCATTAAACAGAAACTATATGCCAAAGGCTTATCATGATTTTCCTGCCCTTATCCCACTCTAGGTGGGGTGGGCACAACATGTCATCCTCTTCCACTCTCCTCTATCAGCCGTCATCTGTGTACTCACACCTTTCACACACATATCATTCCTCACGCAGTCTACCCACACCTTCTTCGGTCTTCCTCTACCTCTGTATCCCTCCACATTCATACTTAGCACTCCCTTTAGCACTGCCTTTCATCCCTCCTCATAATGTGCCCAAACCATGCTAACCTATTACTTCTCAACTTTTCTGTTATTGGCGCCACTTTCAGACTTCCTCTGATATACTCATTCCTCATCTTATCCATTCTAGTCACACCACACATCCATCTTAGCATTCTCATCTCTTCCACATGCATATGCCAAAGGCTAATAATTAAATTATTTATTCTCCAGGCAATAAGGTCCATGTTTGTTAGTATGTTAGTAAGCAGTGGTAGACAGTGGTGTTCAAATATCAATAGAATAATTAAAAGGCAGACGACGTCTTGTGAATGAGCGATAATTGTATATCATGACGTTATCAAATGTTATAACTTATGAAATAAAACGTTTTTGACTTTGACTTCGCTCGCGCTGGGCTAGAGTTATTTTCAGTATGCCATACCAAAATTCGCAAAACTTACACTGTTTTTGTAACCGCTGTTTATTAAAAAAAAAACTAGACATGCCATGAATGGAAAAAGTTTTCAGATCGGGCATAATCAATTAACAGTTTTATAATAATCCGACTCTATATACAATATTAATAAACGTAATAACCGCACAAAAACACATTAAACCCCAATTTTCTAAACTAAAATTATTTACAACAGGTCCCCACTCTATGATAATAAAAATTTATAATAATATACCGAACAGTCTTAAAAATATAGATAAAACAAACTAATTCATAACAGAATTAAAGAAGTTTTTAATAAATATTATACAATTAACGAATTTTTCAATGATAAAGACAAAAATACATATACTAAATTCAAATAATAATAAAAATTACATAAATTTAATATAATAAAAGGATATAGGAGTTTCTTGTCGCTTCTTCTCCCTAACAATAACACCTTGTGAAGCGATGTTTAAAAAAAATAACATGTTGACTTTCAATAAGTGATATTTTTGTATCCTACATTGAATAAAATATTTTTGATTTTTTATAATAAATGATAATATATAATAGTTACCTATTATTGCTCATCAAAATAACAATATACCAAAATAAACTAAAAAGTAGGTATATAAACATAAATACAAACAATAACGCCTAAGTAATTGGAACAAAAAATATGTAAATACATACATACATAAGCATAAGATTGTCATGTCCTTTATAGTGCTCTCTGAAATTGCTTTTGCCCTAACAGGGTATCCAATGATACTACTTAATGTACCTAACAACTGTATGTATACAGGGTGTCCCTGGAAGTATGGATCAAATCGAACAGGGGCATGGGGAAGGTCATTCCCAAACTTAAGCTGAAAAAAAAAAATAAAAAAAAAAATAAAAAAAAAAAAAAAAAATAAGAAAAAAAAAATAATTAATTATTTTTAATTAAAAAATTAAGCTGATAGCTTTGCTAGTCTTCTTTTAAAAAAATTTTTTGTATAAGCACTATTCGATAATATGAAAATGTAAAAAATTGATCATAACTTTTGAACCGTCAAAAATGGCACCGACATTCATAGGGTTAAAAAGTTTGGGAATGACCTTCCCCATGCCCCTGTTCGGTTTGATCCATACTTCCAGGGACACCCTGTATATGAACCACTATGATATGCAATAAATACTTTGAGTTTGAGTTATCTGTTCATAAACGTCCTGTACAGGGCGCTGCGAGCTTCACGGCAAGGCGGTGTCATCGAATATATTTTTTTTATGACCTTCACTTTTACCTTTACCTATCGTCTTTAAGGATTGTATTGTAAATTTTTTATTATACGCAATTAATCAAATTAATATTTTTTTTTCCTACACCACGAAGAAGATACACTAACATTATCATTCTCTTCTCTTAAACCATACGTAGACAATGGAAACTGTAATAATTAAATCAAAATTGTATTAATTATATAATGTGACTATTAATTTTTGTATATGTATTACTGAATATTGACATAAGATTATTAATATTATATTATTACTTAAACTAGGTATAATAATATTGTAAAAGTAAATCCAAGCTGATATTCATTGCTACTAAAGTTGACATTTATAATATTAAATTGACATTAGTTAGGCATTTCAAATTGACAGTTGTTATTAATACACTATATGGCTTAGTTTGATTAATTTGATAGTAATAATAATTTTTAATAATTAAATTTTTTAATCATTAAATTTTTAATAATTCAATTTTTGCATGTCAGTAATGACTAAATGTGTGATACAACTTATTCACCTATACAACCTCTACCCGACCACATTTAGAGCAATTAAATATTTCATTTCAGTTCATTTCATTTCATTTCATTTCATTTAAATTGAAGAAGAAGAAGGAAAACATACAGCACTAAATGATACAGCTAGAACTTAAAACACAAGCATCACATACCCAAACCAGTAAAATTTCCACTGATAACCTGTACAAAAGGCCTTGAGTTGGATGGACCCAACCACACACATAAACTTATTCTCTTATCGTGATTCATTTACAACTTTTCGCTCAGCTGAAAACAAAGACGTAATTGAAGAAATTACTTATCTAATTTGTGAGACGATATTCCAATACAAATCACCAAACCAATCTGTCTGGTAAATACGGGAAACTTCCTGCTTTTGGAAAGAAAAGAGGATCGTTTGATCTTTCAGTACAGTCGGCGGCACGACTACTTCTAAAGATATTTTTTCATATAGTAAAAATAATAATGATTACGACAGTGAACACAGAAAATAACCTGATTGAGAGATACAAGCATTTCAATAAAATAATTTTCACTTTGTAGTGGCTGATTCAGTAAAGTCCGTATTGTACCGTAATCACCTGACCTTCTCCTACATCACTAACAACGTTCACGCTGAAGGTTTTCATACTGTGGTCATCGACAATGGGAAGGCGCTACGTAACGAAGCGCATGCGTACGGAGAGTCTGTATCGGTCCGTTGGCCAAATTAATACTGAATTGCCGTTACCGTCTTCAAAAATATATCGGTGCTTTCTGAAGGTGCGCACGAAGCAGCCGCGGTGCCCGGCGGCGAGATCACGACAGCGGCAGGACAAGGTACCGTGCGTATCTCTACTATTGCATGATTACCAGCGTATTTAAGTTTACAGCTTGAAGGTATGGGCGGTGCTCATTGATCATCATTTGAAAGAAAGAAAGAATGAAAGAAAGAAAAAGTATTTATTGCCAACAAATACAGAAAATTTCGTAGGTATAACATTTTGCATAATTAAATGTATTTGTGGCAAAGGTATTGGGCGTGAGCATTTGCTGCCAATATGTTGTATGGCAATTGACAGCGCTGGTTTTCAGCGCAACCCCTCTCTCAATTAGGTTTTCAAAATAAAACAACACAGTCAGGCGCGTTCCCACATACACTTATATGTGTGAGTAATTGCGCAGCACCGACCCCAGCGAGCAGACCACTACGATCATGCTCCAAGTAAATACTTGGACACGCTAAAATTAGCGTGCTTGCCATCGCCCTGATCATTTTTATTAGCAATGGCGACCCTTCTCGCTCCTGATGATCTGATAGACTCCCTTCCCTTCCGGCGTCAGTCTTTCCTGAACCCTTCAACCTTGGGATCTTCAAGAGCAGAGTGAATAGGCATTTACTGGGATCCCGTCGTTCCTTTCCATCAGATGAGATTGTCGTCAAACGCGAATCCAGCCAACCATAAAAAAAAATTGGTCAAATTTCTTGATAATCACACCGACCTTCTCTACACTTTTTTCATACAAACCTATAAACTGGTATCTTCTCATAGTTCCCCTGTGCAAAACCTATCCAATCGTCTAAATATGTAAGCTATTCTGCTGTTTACCATGATTACAAAAAAATTACTGGATCAATTGCGCTGTCAATGGGACCAACATGACGGTATCCCCTTTCATTTACAAAAAGAACCACGTGAATCGTTTTTTTTTTATGTATGTACATACACCGATATATCTGAGATTTGGCGGTTGATTCACGTGGTTCTTGGAGCATGGAACTCCCTCCCTGCGTCGTCTTTCCTGACTCCTACAACCTTGGAATCTTCAAAGGAAGAGTAAATAGGCATTTACTGGCATCACATGCTTCATCTCCGCCCCACATCGTCACTTTCCATCAGGTGAGATTGTGGTCAAACGCGTATCCAGTATATCATAAAAAAAACAGGGTTTACGAAACAGGGGTCGCGAGTTCGATCCCCGGCAGGGTACATTAATCATAATTTGAATTATATAAAATATAAACAAGCCAAAATTAATTACGAGGAGATGTCAAAATTCAATAAATATCAAGAGAAATTGCCATTGTTTAATAAATTAATTATCTTATGTTATCTTAACTCTATTGACATGGAGTCCAGGGTCGCAATTTTAAATTTAATAAGATGTTCTGAGGGCGGAGTGTGAGTTTTGTTTCGACTTAACTTCACTACCGCGTTCACGTTTACGTGACGATTTGTATGAAGAAATATGCAGCGCCTCAAGCGGATACTTTGCAAAACGATTTTTTCTAAAGATACTATTTGCGTAAACGCGAACGCGATGGTAAAGTTAATAACGAGGCAAAACTCGCACTTCGGACACTGTACATAACATAGTGAACACTAACATAGTTTTTGAGGTTTTGCTGACAAAATATACATATATAGCATAAACAGAACTTTATTTAGAGGTACTTCACAATTTCATTTACATTTGACATTATAAGGAACCTAATGTCCTGAGGGGTGAGAGTAATGAAATTTGCCAGTCCTCTGTCAACTTACAAATATTTATTCTGAGAGTAATTTCGTAGTCCGACTTAAGTTGGCTGTCTCAAAAGCTTAATATGGTAAACCAGTAGCTAGTTATTGCATGTGGCTTTGAGAGGGATAAGGCTTTTGCTTTCAGGGCTCTACTTTATTTTTTATTCTACTGAAATCTTTTATTAAAAAAAGGTAAAGTTCAAAAGAATTTAAACTTTATTTCGTTAATACAGAATAAATTTCTTTTATTTCACTTACTTAATTGACGTCCTGTTTGGTGTAGTGGTTAGAAACTCTGCTGCTATACCAAAAGGTCGCGGGTTCGAAACCCGCTAGAAGCATATGTTTTTTTTTTATGCACAACGGGCTTGCCCTCAATCACACCTGATGTTAAGTGAAGATAAGATCGAAGGTGGAAGCGTACTGACCCGGAAACCCCAACACATTCCGGGGATTGGCTATCTTATCTCTGACAACAGGAACACAACAATGCTATTAACATTGCTGTTTGGCGGCAGATTTAGATAAGATGTATGATGAATACAGATATGTGTTCCCGAATTATGGATGTTTTTCATTTATATATGTATTCATTTACAAAAAAAATGTATTTGTGTAGTTTATCAACCATCTGGTATCTATAATGCAAGCCTAGTTGCTTAGTGTGGAACTAGATGGCGCTGTGTGTATGTGCATGGATATTTATTTAATATACTCTATTTTTATCCTTACAGTAACAAAACTCATCCGGTGATGATGAAATGATGATGGTTCCGACCGATTTCGGCCATGGCGGCCACTTCGACTCCTAATCTGGTGCTGGTGCGCTCGAAGATGGCTATCATAGCCGATCTTTACGGTGAACTGCCGTGCGCAATATGGGCACGTAAGCACACCTTCCATGTAGTTATAATGAATGGAAGCGGGTGGACGGGTTTTCAGCTCGTCGCGTTTCGCGTCGAGTTCAGCTTTACGCTGCTCCTCGAAATCGCTTACTCTCCTATGCACTGTAACGAGGTGTACAACCTCTTCTAAATTCTGTCTTCTTTTCGGTAATCTCTTTGGCGTTTTCTATTTTGGAACATTATTCAAAATTCTGAATTCTAAATTATTTTCAAAAACTTGGCAGTCTTGACGCAACTTTCGTACTGGAGCTATTCTTTTCATTCGTTCTTTTATTTCTTTCTTTAAATTATTATATCATTATTAAGTATTTCAAGTGCCTATACCTTCTTACTGACCTTCTTCTTCACCGTTCTTCAGTGGCTGCAGTCCTGGTAGGGGCCTGAAACCGAAGACCCTGAACCTCATTCTGCTCTCTACGGCGCCCAATTCCTACGTCTTCCTACAGCAGCTGAGCGCTCGCAGTACCGCGACAGCACTACCCTGCGTCATTCATTCATGCGTTGTTGCATCAGGGGCCTGAAACCGAAGATCATGAACCTCATTCTGCTCTCTACGGCGCCCAATTCCTACGTCTTCCTACAGCAGCTGAGCGCTCGCAGTACCGCGACAGCACTACCCTGCGTCATTCAGAACGTTGTGATGTTGCCAAACCTTCCCATCGCGATGTTGTTGCGTCATTATACTCATGCAGTATATACCGGATGAGTTTTTTTATCGCAAGGAACAAGATTTAGGTAAGTGTAATAGAAGTTATTGGCATAGGTAGTCTGATTTTTGTTTATAATAATAATATTTTTTTTTTTTTTTATTAATAACGGGTTGGTACTTGACCTCAATCACACCTGATGTTAAGTGAAGAACCTACTCCAAAAAGCTTACATCGTAGATTGTACATACATCGTAGATTATACATATACAAACGTTTCACACTTATAACTATCACTTGCGAACATTTACTTACTATTATTACCTATTCTAACACATTCTAATGTTGAAGTCTATACAAATTTAGGTATAAAAAGTACCTAATATATTTGAATAGTGTAAAACAACAGTAGGGATTCCTGCTTCCTGTTTATTCACTGAGGAGTCAGTTCCTCCTCAGTGAATAAACCTGTTGCATGATTAGTGGTCACTATCACAAATAAATAACAGTGAAAATTAGCGTTAGGTAGATATTATCACTTTACATTATGCTTACATGAGCACTTGTGTGAGTGTATGGGGGCGTGTGTGTGGGTGTGTAAATGTGTGGCTGTGTGTATGTATGTATGTAGGTGTATGCACACGTATATGGTTCGTAATTATGTGGAATAGGCTACAAACCGACCGTCAAATGACACAATTAATGATTTATTGTGTAATGTTTTTTTCAAAAAAAAAAGAAACTAACTATAAATAAATAAATATTTCGGACACTTACACCAATCATCTAGTTCCAAACTAAGCAAAGCTTGTGCTATGGATACAAGATAAACGGATAAACATACATAAATATTTATATAAACATCCAAGACTCTGGAATAAATGTTCGTATTCATCACACAAACAATTACCCCTCGCGGGATTCGAACCCGCAACCGTTGGTTTCGCTGATAGGGTCACTATCCACTACACCAACTCGTCGTCAACTATGCCATTACCTTCTATTTCACTTACCTAATATGCCCTATTTTTTTCCTTACGGCAAAAAACCTCACCCGGTATAGTATTTATGTGCGCCATTTTTCGCTATTACAGTAACGTGGTATAATTTCGACAATTCATTTTATATCCAGCGAATGAGCAAAGTAACGGCTCACATAAAATCATGCGCAGTATATAGATTACGAGCCATAAAACAATCTCGGCGATCGCCTCATCATACTAAAGCTGGATCTAATTGTATTTGCTGACATTGCCTGCACTGAGTGCCTATTGTGTGTTATTGGCGTCATACGTAAGGGTCAGTGCCAGATCAGTCTATAAATATATAATACTGTTAGGAAATATTCAATAATCAATATTCAGGTTAAAGAAAACAGACAGTTGAAGACCTTATTTTAAAAAATACAGTATATTAACTCTACCTTCTTTATACGTTTTAGAATTAGCTATTTTTGTAAAATTGCACCCTGAATATTTTAAAAAATTGTCACATTTAGTAGAGCGTAATCGACGCGACAACGAAACGGTGAGGGAACCTAGAGCGAAAACAGCACTCATGAAAAAAAGTATCCTATGCATGGCTCCCAAAATATATAATCGAATTCCTAAAGACATACGAATTATGAATTACAATTTATTTAAAAGAAATGTCAAGAAAATATTACTAGATAAATGTTTGTACAATATAAATGAATTTCTAATATGACCGAAATATATTAAATTTTAGATGACATTGTTTGATGACTGTTGATTTTATATTGTTTGTATTTATATTCAATTAACCTTTGACATTGTATTGTATTTTAATTAAATTTTGCTTGACTATATAATATAATTTTATGTGCATGCTAAATTATTATTATTATTTGTATACCTAAGTATGAGGTAGAATATAGAGCACATTATTTATTGTAACATCTTGACATGTAAACCTACCTATATTCACAAATAAAGAATTATTGTATTGTATTGTATTGTATTGAAACAGAAGTGGAATTTAGTAAAAATAAACAATTTGAGACGTCGAAGTGTTTTATAATTTCAATCTTTAACAAACTATGTAAATTAAATCAAACTTAACTAAAATCGAAAGCAGACTATAAGAATGGCTACTTGAAAATAAGGACAAGGAGTAACATAAGCACGCTTTTTGCACACGCCGGTTCGAAAAAAAAGAGACCGCTCGCTGCAGGTGCGCCGTTTATATAGGGGCAGGCTCGACGTCACCGCTTTCCCCGCCGTCGAGGGGGGTCGTGTCCAATAATACAAATACACTTTATTGCACAACAGAAAAGAAGGTACAGTTTCAGAAAAGTGGTAAGAATAGAATGTACAATTTGGCGACCTAATCACTAAGAGCGATCTCTTCCAGGCAACCTTTGGGTATAATAACAGTACATTTGAAATAGGTAGGTTGTGCGGTATTAAATAGGGATGCAGATACAAACTACGTGAATAAATTTCATATATTTACATACACATACATACATAGATCAATAGACAAATATACCTACTTAAACATAACATCTATAAAATAGCAACAAAATACAAAGGTAAATATATAGGTGTACTAAATAAATATTTATTAATATATAAAATAATAATAATAAGCGACAGCTAAGCTATAGAGAGAAGATAAGAAGATAGCAGAGATGAAGTAAGCAACGATTTCTTTTTTATAAATAATAAATTTTTCGGACACTTACACCAATCATATAGTCCATACTAAGCAAAGCTTGTACTATGGATACTAGATAATGGATAAACATACATAAATATTTATATAAACATCCATGATTTGGGAATAAATGTTCGTATTCATCACACAAACATTTACCCGTCGCGGGATTCGAACCCGCAACCGTGGGTTTCGCTGACAGGGTCACTGTCCACTACACCAGCTGGTCGTCAGCATGTAAAAGAATAGGACCAATCGGTCTTTTCCCGTAAAAACGGGAGCCAAGCTATATTATTGAACCACTAAAAATTGGCATCAGGTGATATTGTGATCAAACGCGAAACCAGTCAATTATAAAAAAAAATGCCCAAAAAACCGACTTCAGTCAGGTTCCACTTTCTGAATGTAAATTGTTGACTCGTTGGTGTAAATACCAAAATCGCTATATGTATGTCTTTATTTGCGGATTTCCCTCAATTCCTCATAGATCCCATCATTAGAACAGGATTATGATGTACACGGGATCACCCTGGAAATGTGTCCTATTAAATAAAAAAGGATTTTCCGAATCGGTTTACAAATGACTAAGTTCTGAGGTAACAAACATAAAAAAAATACAAATAAATTTTAAATAAAAAAAAATTGTTTATTTTCTCACCACAAATGACGCTTTACAAAGTGATTTTAGGACCAGGTAATAGAACTCATTTGTGGGAAGACTGGTGCCTGAAAAGGAAGAACCAGAATTACAGGTCACCAGGCCCCCCAGCTATGGACATAGTGTATTAGAGCAGAGATATGGTGATTGAGGAAGAAATACTTAAGGAAAGATACAAGCGAGAAGGAAATCACGAAACATAAGACCTGGTTCTTGGAGTGGAGTTGTAATGTTGTGCACTGTTTTTAACCCCCGACGAAAAACCACGGGTGTTATATGTTTGTTGGCGTTATATGTGTATGTATGTCCAGTCTCTGTCCGCAAGCAATAAGCGGTCCAGTTGGAATGATGTTACCAATGTTTCCATTTATAGTTGTTATTTAAAGAATAGTATAATAGGTAAAACCAAATAGTATGATACAAACGAATTGATAATCTCCTCCATTTTGAAGTTGGTTAAAAACGGTCTAAAATATACACCCCATGCTCACAGGGTCGCCTTATGACAATATGTGCAAGTAATTCTAAAAAATCTAAATTTAAGTACTTATTGTTTGGGTGGTTTCAGCACTCAATTGGAATAGAACCAACACGTCTCTTCCCGTGGGTGTTGTAAAAGGCGACTAAGGGACTTTCCACCTAAAAACATCTATGGAATTGCGCGTTTCAATGGCGGTGGGCTCATCCCCTATCACGTGTGCATTTCTGTATATTTCATAAGGTGAACCTCGGATGTTGTTTCAATCATTAAACTTTTAATGTTTGGAACACCCAAACACTACTATTTGGGTTATCTCTGACCACCCCATTTGGGATAAATGTCGTGAAGTTATGTATGTATGTAATATTGAAAAATGCTGAGACTGTGAGTGCCACTGACTAATAGAATTTACCTTCTTTGCATTTTGTTTTAATGTACTTACAACGAGTTAGCACTTCATTTCAATCACACCTCTGATGTTATGTGAAGATGAGGCCGAAGGTGTAAGCGTACTAACCCGGAAACCCCATCTTATTTGGGGGACTGGCTACCTTATCTCTGACAATTGGAACACAACAATGTGATTAACATTCCTGTTAGGCGGCACACTTAAATATGATGGTGGTAGCTAGCCAGGCGGGCACTTAAAATGCCCTACCAAACCGAGTACTAAATAAGTCCCTCGCTGGGGATCGAACCCGCAACCTCCGATTCGTATACCCTATGCCATTTACATTGAGCCACGGAGGTCATTAACCAATAAGAGCAGTTATCTAAGTATGTAGTTTTTCAATAACTTAACATCGTCTGTCTACAATCATTTCAAAGCTCTTGCCAAATCTTTATGTATACAGAACTTACGTTTTTCAATGTGGCCTCTGGAAGGGCACGCATATTGAAAAGTCATTTTCATAAACAATCCAACTGTATCAATAGTTAAATTATGTCGAAATAGCTGAACCGATTTTTGTCAAACTTGGCTAAGATCCTTTCGCATAGTTTAATCTTTAATGTACCTCAAAAAATGCGCTAAACCGGACCATGCATTATTGAGATACATCCGGATAAAGACTGGATACACACACACACAACGTTTGCCGGCGTTGCGTTGTGTGTGTGTGTGTATCCAGTCTTTATCCTCGTCACCCTCACCGCTAACTATCCTATCCCACAAACTGGTTTATCTACACTAATATGATCTACAAGTTCATCTCTTTATTTTGAACAAGTTCTCCCTAATCGTCGTATCTCTATCGTCTACTGTTTAGAAGAAAATCGCGATTTTTCTTATGTCTATCTGCAAAAGAAGACAAAATATATTCTTTCTACCTGTCTTTTGAACATGTTGCAGTTAGCGAGATTCTTTTATTTTATTCACATGTAAAAATATCAGTAGAACTTTCGTCTGCGATGTTAACGTATTTTATCCTATGAATTTTCGCATTTGCCGTCGTTTTTTGTCCGGAATTTAAAAAGATATATCGAATTACAATATATCAATGCAACGCTACGCAGAGAATGGACACGGGCAGTGTGACGTCACCACCCTTCAACGTCAATCGTATATCGCCTGTTGGGTGTCATGTATGCAAAGTAAAATTCGCTCTTACTGGCATCAGAATTTTTGGTGGAATCAGAATGTTCTTTTGTTCATATTGCATTGTGGAAATGAAAAATATGTAGTTTAGTATAAAAATATAGATGCATTCAAGTTGTACTACTATTTAAGCATGTACTAGTATTTAAGAAAAAATTACTTTAACAACATTCGACGTATACGGAGTCGCCTGTCTCTCAGGCTTTTATAAGATGCATTTCGGTGAGTGTGCGTTGGAATTACATAATCTTATTCCACCGTCGCCTTTCCATCTTCGGACTACTAGGCGTGGGGAGGGTTTTCACCGGTATGAAGTTAATGTACCGAACATTCGCACTAAGAAGTTCGACTTATCATTCATAAGGCAAACAGCCAAGGCATGGTAAGCCCTTCCGTCATCGGTGTTCTTGTATCCAACAACTTTGGGATCTTCAAGAGCAGAGTGAATAGACATTTACTGGGATCGCGTGCTTCATCTTATTGTGGTCAGCCGCGTATCAAGTTAATCATAAAAAACGGCCAATGCTTTTGAACACATAGCGCCATCTAGTTCCACACTAAGCAACTAGGCTTGCATTATGGATAAACAGATGCTTGATAAACTACACAAGTAGATTTTTTTAATGTAAATAAACATTATATATAAATGAAAAACATAACTCGGGAAAACATGTCTGTATTCATCATACAAACATATGCACCTAGCGGGTTTCGAACCTGCGACCTTTTGGTATAGCAATCAGAGTTTCTAACCACTACACCAAACAGGTCGTCACTCTCATCTATCTCATTTATTACTCTTAATATGATTGTGTGTTTGTAATAAAATTGTATATTTCACAACGAAAAGAGGGAATTTCCTTCGAGAAATTACATGAAAATGAAAATGAAAATCATTTATTCATGTAGGCAATACAATATGTACTTATGAACGTCATTTGTTTTTTAAACTACCACTAGCTCGGAACGCGACCACTACTGAGAAGAGCTAACGAGAAACTCAGAGGGTTTGTCTTTTTTTCAATCAGTCATTTACAATCTAGAAAGGCTACAACAATTTTTATATATCGTGTAGAGGAGCCGTTTAATCCCATGGATTACTATCATTAATATAGTCTGAAATTTTGTAATATCCCTTTTTACATAATTTTTGTTTTATAATAAGTTTAAATTTATTACGCGGAAGATTCCGTATATCCATGGGAACCTTGTTGTAGAAGCGAACACATTGACCTCCGAATGACTTACTAACTTTACTAAGTCTACTTAAAGGTACAGCTAATTGATTTTTGTTCCTTCTATTGACATTATGTCAATACAAGGAACATAACATAATTTAGGAAAAATAGTGATAAACATGATGGGTATACAAGAAATAAAGATAAACTTGCCGGTCACGTAAGCAAACTCCGCAAAATCAGTAATTCATTCAGAGGGCTATGCATATGTTTTCTCAATAAGGTTCCCGTTGATGTACAAAATCTTTCTGTAAATACATTTATTTAGGTATTTATTTTAACATTTAATGTACACATACACCAGAATGAAATACTAATATACATAAGGCGAACTTATCTCTACAAGAGATCACTTCTAGCAAACGCGCGAAAGCGAAATAATTTTGAAAGGTGAAAATTAAATTTCCATCCACATCACCTGGATGTACCTACCACTGAAGTCTACCACTGTACGTTTCTCAAGAAATTTCTTGCCACGTACGACCACCCTGTGGAACGGACTTCCGGCAGCGGTATTCCCGAACGAGTACGACATTGGAACCTTCAAGAAGCGAGCCTACACCTTCCTCAAAGGCCGGCAACGCATCTGTGACCCTTTTGGTGTTGCGGGTGTCCATGGGCGGCGGTGATTACTTTCCATCAGGTGACCCGCATGCTCGTTTGCCGCTCTCTCATATAAAAAAAAAAAAATAATAATAATAATTGAACTAATAATATCAAAATACATAAATACATATATACGGCTTACATACATACGATACGATGCGAAGATAAGATACTGTAAAACAGAAACTTATTAAGAAAATATATTATAAAATATCCGACCATTTGGATGATAATCATAAATAAAGTAAATTGTACCGTTTGTAATATAACCGCCTCCATGGCCCATGGCCCTCATTGGCCCAAAAATGTTATTTCAGCTTATACGAATTCTTAGATGACAAGTCCATATAATTGTATTGTAACCAACATATGTAATTTATTTTATTTGACTTAAAGAAATTGTATTAATAAATTAAGTAAAGTTTTTTTTTTTTTTTTTTAATTGTAACTGCTAAAATATTTTATGCCGTTACGGCGGAACACAGCGCTCTAAGGATATTGTAAGACCAAATGCTACCTGTGATTCACAATAAATGTACTTTGACTTTGACTTTGACATGGCTCAATGTAAATAGCATTGGGGGTACATGTTTAAGACTCGGCTTGGTTGGTGGTAGGGCATTTTAAATGTCCGCCTGGCTAGCTACCACCATCTTATCTAAATCTGCCGCCATGCAGCAATGTTAATAGCATTGTTGTGTCCCGGTTGTCAGAGATAAGAATGTGTTGGGGTTTCTGGGTCAGTACGCTTCCACCTTCGACCTCATCTTCACTTAACATCAGGTGTGATTGAGGTCAAGTACCAACCCGTTGTGCATAAAACAACAAATATAAAAAACTGTTTTAAGAAGTGCAACCCTTCGAGTTTCTTGCTTGTTCTAACAATTAAATTTTTTAAAGACCATAAAGTCCGACAACATATTTTGTATTTTTGCGGGCGCTATGTTGGATGTTTTAGCATAAAATGTATCCTATGACTTTCCTTTAGGCTACAGGAGGTAACATAGAAATTTACATACATAATATACGAACACTTGAAAAACATTACTTCCTTCTTGGAAAGTCGTGCAAAAATGTAAAATATGCCTATTTTAAGACTACCCTGTGTACCTCTTCATCTGATTTAAGAGCCATGCTCTTGTCGGTGGAGATTTTTCCATATCTGTCTGCTCTCCGCCTTCCTCTTGACCTCCTGATACGACACGACGTTCAACTTCTCTTTGCTGCATGTAGCTTATTCCCGGTCTTCCTATTTTTCTTTTCCCCTCTATTCTTCCTTCTATTATGGTTTTGATGAAAACAGCGTGTCGTATAAGGTGTCCCAGCATTTTCCCTCTTCTATTCTCAATTACTCATGTGTACTTACAATAAAAAAAATTAATTAAGTAGAGTAACTAAGGCCACAATGAGCCGAGATAAAATTTTCTTTAAACGAGATATGTGTGCTCTATTTTTTATTTTTGACTGCGAGAAAACAAATAGTAGTATTGTACCTACGTGCATGTCCAAATTTTGCATTATATTATGTAATAATTAAGTAAGAGCATCGGTAATAACAGAAACACGCAAAAGAGACGCTAGAAATTAATACACATGAAGTAAAATTGGAACAGTTTCTGATTTCTTTTTTTTTTTTATGCATAACGGGTTGGTACTTGACCTCACAAGTAAATAAATCACACCTGATGTTAAGTGAAGATGAGGTCGAAGATGGAAGTGTACTGACCCGGAAACCCCAACACATTTGGGGGACTGGCTATATTATCTCTGACAACCGGAACACGACAAATTAACATTGCTGCTTGGCGGCAGATATAGATAAGATGGTGGTAGCTAGCCAGGCGGACATTTAAAATGCCCTACCACCAACCAAACCGAGTACTTAAACATGTACCCCGCTGGGGATCGAACCCGCGACCTCCGAATCGTAAACCCAATGTTAAGTCACTGGTAACATACATAACAATAAAGTATTTATAATTTTAACCGCCTCCGTGGCTCAATATAAACAGTATTTGGTTTAAGATTCGGAGGTCGCGGGTTCGATCCGCAGCGGGGTACATGTTTAAATACTCGGTTTGGTTGGTGGTAGGGCATTTTAAATGTCCGCCTGGCTAGCTACCACCATCTTATCTAAATCTGCCGCCAAACAGCAATGTTAATAGCATTGTTGTGTTACGGTTGCCAGAGATAAGATAGCCAGTTCCTCAAATTATTTGGGTTTCCGGGTCAGTACGCTTCCACCTTCGGCCTCATCTTCACTTAACATCAGGTGTGATTGAGGTCAAGTGCTAACACGTTGTGCATAAAAAGAAAAAAAAAATATAATTATAGTAACCTCCAAATTATCATTTGTACTCAATGAAGTAAAGAACATTTTCATTTCACTCAGTCTGTAGTACTTTGAGTTGGGTCTGCAAAAAAACCCCTGTAAAATGTGGACGTTTAGCCCAACTTATATAAAGACATACACACCATAGCAACAACAACATTAATAATAAAAACAAGAAAATTACTGCAATATACAGAAACAGGGACAGGGAGTGTGATGTCAAAAATGGACCTTTAGCCTTCTAATTGAGACCTCATTAATATTAGGTCCTTACCTATGAAATTGGCGTTTTGTATGAAGAATTTCATTAAGACTATTTTCTCCATACAAACATTTTTGAATTTTTTTTGGGAAGGCCAAATCCAAATTTAGCTAAACTTTGTGTGTATTATCGGATAACATTATTTTTTTAATTTTTAAAAGTAACCACTTTATAAGGCTTTCTGCGTATCTAAGAAATAATATGGGAAGCTCATGAAAAGAGCTGTGTTCAAGTTTTATTTTATTATGTGATTTAGCTCAGACATTAAAAAATATTTCATGTGAAACTTTGAAAATATATTCTATTTTCCAAACGAAAAACAAATTTGGAAATAGCTATAGAATCGTAGCATTATGATTAACGAAGAAAAAAATCTCCAATTTCATAGCTAAAGACCTAATATATTTCCTCGCGATCACCATACTCGTAGATAGTAAACAATGCCGACGCGTTTTCCGACGCCGTTCAGTATCAGCCTGTTTTCAGTTGAGCTCAAAATCAGTTGGTATACAGACGCCTTGGCACGCGCACTGTTGGCTGTCTGTGAGCGCTTCCCTGAGTTATCCGAGCGCAGCGCGAAAAAAAAACATTAATTTTAAAACTTCCGAAATGTGACAAGTGATTGCGTGTTGTGATTAATAAACATCTTTGGAAACTTTTCGTGTAAAGTTTAAATAAATATTTCGCGGAAAGTTTTTGTGAACATCGAAAGTGAGATTGGAAAATATTCAACTTTCTCGACGTTACAATAAGTAGGTACTTATCATGCAAAAAGTTTTTGTGCGATTTTTTTTAAATAATCGGTATAATTTTTATAGCCGCTAAATGATTTATATTTCCCAGAAAAATTAACAGTTCCATACTGCTTTTAAAATTACAATCCGAATGGAATATTTAGTCATATATAAATACTACCTAATTAATAATAATAATGCCTTTAATGATACTTAGCTACAGTAATTTTAAAACAACTACGAAAAATGTAGCACATTAGATATTTTTTTTTCACTAACTTAAGCAGTACTTCGTGGAGAGGATAGGCTTGCCCAGCAGTTCAGTGCGACAGTAATAATGGTAATAAATTTAATTTTGCACTTTAATCCATTAAAATAGAACTAATTTTCCAAATTTTTTACAATGATTCTCATAGACTGTTAATTTGTTTTAAGAAGTGGAAAATTTACATTACAATTTCTAATACGAAATGTGATAATTTAAAAAGTACTTCCATATTCCGTATGTGTATGTGCAAAGATGTTTATTTAAGAGGGTTTATTCCGTCCGCATAAATTGTTATTTCTTTTTAATACATAGTCAAAAATTCTCTCTGACCTGCACTAGAGAATTGCGAATAAGACCTAATTAGCTTTGAGGGGGCTTATTTTCCAGAATTCACAATTCCAAAAAAAGTGGCCATTGTAATCAATAATTTGAAATACTCAAAAAAACCGCAATGAAAGCTATTTATGGTTTATTTATAAATAACTTTTTTAGGCTTGTCGAGTGTAGATCATTTTGATTTTTTTGATTTATTCAGCATTCAAAAATAATTCTTAATTTATCCAATCCAATTAACCCTTTTTATATTTGGTAAATAAATTGATTGTCACCTTTTTTTCGTCACGATGATAGCTTATATTTCAAATTTTTAGAATAATTTTTGTTTTGTTGACTTACTAAAATTATAAGAAAATATACAGGGTGAATTTGAATTCGTGTAATTCCCATTAACTGGAGACGCCACTCTTGATTACGAACAACTTTCCCCAAGTAACCATAGTCGATATCGATTAAAAAAATTTCGATTACCCATACTTCGGGTAGTGTTATTCCTCTATGCCCATACAAAGTACACCATTCTGAAACCACTTTTACAATACAATACAATACCAATACACTTTATTGCATAAAATAATTTACAATAATTTTTGATGATAACAATAGAACTTAATTACTGCTGTTTGTTTGGTGTAGTGGTTTGAAACTCTGCTGCTATACCAAAAGGTCGCGGTTTCGAATCCCGCCCGGGGCATTGTTTGTATGATGAATACGGACATGTGCTCCCGAGTTATGGATGTTTTTCATTTATATATGTATTTATTTACAAAAAAAAATGTATTTGTGTAGTGTATCAACTATCTGGTATCCACAACACAAGTCTAGTTGCTTAGTGTGGAACTGGATGGCGCTGTCTGTATATGTCCAAGGATATTATATATATATATATTGGATAGGTTATGTGGTATATTTATTTATTATTATATTATTTTATTTTATTTTAAATAATTTTCAATTGTTGTGTACACTATTTTCTGCCCAATCTAATAAACACTATGCATCTCTAAGGTTTGCTGGTAGAAAACTCTATCGGAGTTAAGCTCGCCTTTGTACATTTTATATACAATGCATATTTCTGTAACAATTTTGTGTACAATAAAGATATTAAGATATATTTTTTTTATTATATTAATTAGGCGGTCTTATCACTAAGAACTTTCAGTATATGGAAGTCCAACAATTTTCGGCTGAATTCAGCGATGGTTCCTAGTTGAAAGTTGTTCATAATCAGGAATGGTGTCACCACTAAACGAGAATTGCACGAATTAAATTTCACCCTGTATACTATGCGAATCTCGTTTTTGATAAATGAACAGCCCATCTTTAACCCCCGACGAAACACGGCGGATGTTATGTGTGTGACGGTATTATGTATGTGTTGATTGAGCTAGTCTTTGTCCGGATGTACCTCAGTAATACGTGATCCGATTTGGGTGCGGGATCTTTTATATTAAAGACGAAACGATGTTTGATGAAAATCGGTTAAGTTTCTAAATCAAATCCAAAAATGTTTATTTCGTAAGTTATAAGAATAACATTTTGAAATCGTCATGCATGACATACAGTTATCGCTCATTCACTAGGCAGTCTCCCCAGAGAAGAACGAGCAAGAAACTCCGGGGTTGCTCTTTTTAAATAAGTTAATACAAATACAATTTGCTATAATTGTAAAATTTATGATTCTACAAAGAAAAATAAAAGAAAGAAAGAAAAATATACTGAATATTGCCGAGCGGTTCATGTCTACGCATTCTTATCATCCAGATAGTCAGAAATTTTATAATAGCCTTTGGCACATAGTTTCCGTTTAATGGTTGTTTTAAATTTATTTAAAGGCAAATTTTGAATGTCTATCGGAACCTTATTGTAAAAGCGTATACATTGTCCCTTGAATGACTTTGTGTAAGCGACTGCTGTGGACAGCAAGTTTATTTTATATCTTGTGTTTACATTTTTTATGCACAACGGGTTAACACTAGACCTCTATCACATCTTTACATTGTGTATTTCTTACGTACATTAAGTTTTAGTAAATATATTGCGATATAAGCTGTTTCGAAGATAGTTAGCTGTTAACATAATTAGTTGGTATATTTGAAAGTTACCGCAGTTGTTCGGGGTTTCCTTAAATTTTCAATTTCTAGTATGCATTATGCCGAGCCGATATTAGTCCCAAACTAAGCAAAGCTTGTGCTATGGGTGCTAGATAAGGGATAAACATACATAAATATTTATGTAAACATCCATGACTCGGGAATAAATGTTCGTATTCATCACACAAACGTTTACCCGTCGCGGGATTCGAACCCGCAACTGTTGGTTTCGCTGACAGGGTCACTATCCACTACACCAACCGGTCGTCAAGATATTATATAAGTATTATCTACGTTGTCTCAAATGTGTAAACAATTAATTAATTTAATAAATATCTTTAGGAAATTGGAGCACGTTCTTTTATCACTTTAATCGGAAATTTCACTTTGGTATTTATAAAAGTACCGGACATAAACAAAATATATGTTAGATTCTACAAAAAATATCCGGATATATTTTCTGTATTAGGTTTGGCTAAAAGAATCCGGATATATTTTGTGTATTTGATTTAGCTAAAATATGTGTATATATTTTGTGTATTAGTTTCAACTAAAAATATCCGGATATATTTCGTATATTAGGTTCAACCCTGGGCCCTAAGTAAAGTCTATTATTGTAAGTCTAATTCAGTTCTTTAGCCTAGTAGTAATTAGTTTATCGTTCCGCGAAATTTCTTTAAAATTTCGGTTTAATATCCTTCATGTTGATCCAGAACGTTGTAAATCTTTGGACCCAATTCAATCTAAATACTTCTGCGTTTATGATATTTGTAGAAAAAAGAAGCAAGTTATTGAAATTAGTTATTCAAAGTTTGGATATACGGTCATCTCAATCTTGAGATTTGTTTGTTGTTTTGTTTGTCACTACTGAGAAGAGACTACATCTCCGATACAGGAGGTCTACTCTCTAACGAAAATAGCTTCGGACGGCCGTAACTTCGGACTTTTTCTTTTGCTAAGAATCCTTTACTTGCATAACTTCAGACGTTCTTTGCGTCCCGTACCAACTTGTGATGTCCAACTATATACAACAAAAGTAAAATAATAACGATTGGCTTATAATTGACACAGCATACTGCAAAAGAAAAAGTCCGAAGATACGGCCGTCCGAAGCTATTTTCGTTAGAGAGTAGACCCCCAGGGAATCCTAGACCCTCCGTCTTAAAAAAAGAACCATAGCAATTAGGATATTTAACAAGCCAATTTTTGTTTTATTGTAACTACTTTCTCTCTTGTTGCAAATAAATCATCGTCATCAGTCCGTAACCATCCCACTTATATAGACCATCGTATATGAACGAGTATGGGCCATAATCCACCACGCTATTGGGGCCTTCACATGCCTTTGAATATTTATTTCTCAGGCATGCAGATGTTTTCTTTTATCGTTTAAGAGCAGTAAGATAAATGCACATAAGTAATTAAATTAAATTTAAAAATTCATTGGTACATGGCTTGCCTCATCGAACCTGGACCTCCCAAATTGGGAGACTGTGTATCCTCCACCGACCCACCGACGCTTCGAATGTATGGTTATTATATAATACTGTCGTATATTTCACGAGAGTTTTCATTCAATAGAGAGACTTTAGTCAATTGCGTAATCTATTTGTCATTCACATCTATTTTCAAATCGTTTGTGCGAATGACAGATCATTTGCAGATCTCATCGACCTGTCAATCAAGGTGCTCGTAAATCCTCATTCCACCTAACTTTCTAGGGTTCCATCTTCCATCTAATTCTTTAGACTGATCTAACAAATTCTAGAGAGCTGTATGTGGCTGTCATGTCTTGCAATTTTAATAGTCGCATAAGTATATTCTTTTACTATCGATAGAGAGACTTTAGTCAATTGCGTAATCTATTTGTCATTCACGTATCCAGTCAATCATAAAAAAAAAAAAAAAAAAAAAAAAACGTCTATTTTCAAATCGTTTGTGCGAATGACAGATCATTATTATTATTTACTTAGTCAATGTTAATTAATTTTAGAATGGAAATCCATGCACTCTGGACTACTATACTTCAAACTTAAAACACCCGTTGTGTATAAAATAAACCTCCTCTTTTTGTTTTCGAGTCAAAATATCGTCGCGTTTCCACTCCCCACGGGCATGAGGTCTCCACACTGAACGGCAATTTGTCCTTTCACAGAATTGTGTATTTACATATATAAACTCACTCCTGCTTTCTGTTTATTGTGTATTTGCGCCGCGTATATCAACAAAATTTTCATAAGGAAGTCAGAGATGTGTTCAAACTAAACTCAAGGTATCCTGACAGAGTTGTGCTTAGTGAAGTGCCTAAAAGTACGCGTTATCTAAAAAACTTTTAGGTTATGGGAAAAGCTATATTTAATAAATTGCCAACACCATTAAAAGCACCCCCGACTAATAAGCTCAAAACTGAATTAAACATGTGGGACAGTATGGGCTCCTAATAATAAGGTAGAAATATAAATTATATCAAGTATTTAATACTAATGAATTTAACTGACTCGAATTTTGTAATATATTTTAATTTACCTATGAAATTGGAGGTTTTTTTTTCTTCGTTAATCATATGTACCAATTCCTGCGATTTTCAAAGCTATATCCAAAATTGTTTTTTATTTGGAAAATGGAATATTATTTCAAGGTTTCAGATGAAATATTTTTTAATTTTTTAATTACATAATAAAAAAAATTTGAACAGAGCTCTTCTCATGTGTTTCCCATAATCATTTCTTAGATTGGCTGAAACTTTTATAAAGCGGTTACTTTTAAAAATTAACGCTGCCTCTACATAACTTAATGTTATCCGATAATACACACAAAGTTTAGCTAAATTTGGATTTGCCGTTCCCAAAAAAAAATCAAAAATGTTTGTATGGAGAAAACAGTCTTAATGAAATTCTTCATACAAAACGCCAATTTCATAGGTAAGGATCTAATATTAATGCGGTCTCAATTAGAAGGCTAAAGGTCCATTTTTGACATCACACTCCCTGTCCCTGTTTCTGTATATTGTAGTAATTTTCTTGTTTTTATTATTAATGTTGTTGTTGCTATGGTGTGGTGTCAATTAAATATATGTCTTTATATAAGTTGGGCTAAACGTCCACATTTTACAGGCGTTTTTTTGCTTAATGAAACAGTCTTAATGAAATTCTTCATACCAGACGCCAATTTCATAGGTAAGGACCTAATATTATAAGAAAATGCATCAATTACCACAGAAATGTGACCAAAAAATATGCGAGTATCGTATTTTGTATAACAAACATTATAAAACTCATATTTTTTTATCAATGATGTACTTTTCTCAAGAAACTTCTTACCACGTACGACCACCTTCTGGAACGGACTTCCGGCAGCGATATTCCCGAACGAGTACGACATTGGAGTCTTCAAGAAACGAGCCTACACCTCCCTCAAAGGCCGGCAACGCATCTGTGACCCTTTTGGTGTTGCGGGCGTCTATGGGCGGCGGTGATTGCTTTCCATCAGGTGACCCGCATGCTCGTTTGCCGCCCTCTCATATAAAAAAAAAAAAAAATCTTTCAATTTTTGTGACCGATTGAGAGGTTATGAGCACAGACTAAAAAAAATTTGATTGTACCTGGTGGTTTGGGCCACGTATTCTCAGCAGTCCTATTAGTTCCCGAAGATTCTAAGAGATTGCATTAAGAAAAGCGAAAGAGATTTGTTGGCGCCACCATATGACCATAACCATATGACCCATTTGTACGGCTGTAGCACACACATACTCTAGTGTATCCTGATGTTACTTTTATGGATTGTTATAAAATATCTTTATCCAATTGCTTTGGAACTTATGGTATATGTGTGACTGGAGATACAATTTTTTATATATATATTTCGGACACTTACACCAATCATCTAGTTCCTAAATAAGCAAAGCTTGTACTATGGATACTAGATAACGGATAAACATGCATAAATATTTATATAAACATCCATGACTCAGGAATAAAAAATGTTCATATTCATCACACAAGCATTTACCCGTCGCGGGATTCGAACCCGCAACCGTTGGTTTTGTTGACAGGGTCACTATCCATAATACCAATGGGTCGTCACTATGAATAAACGATTTATCTATCTATCTATCCATATCTATTTATTTATTTATTTATATAGAAATCACACAGCATGTAATTACATTTAAATATATTTCTAAAAATTTCTAAAGCCAAATTTATAGAGATTTCTAATTTGCAATTTGAATATGAACTGGTATCTATAGCATATCTACATATAATAAGGAATATCTATAGCGTATAACTCAATGTTTGTGTTTGGAGTGGAGCATCCGCTACAGCGTAAGAAGTGATCATCCATCCGACCTCCAACCTTTACCCAGTCACTAGATCTGGTGAATATAAACATACAAATTTGATATACCTCTACTTTTTGAAGTCTGGTAATAATGCTGTTCAAAGTTTATTTTTATACAATAATGCTATCGTTTGTTTGGTGTAACTAAAGGCATGCATAAATCACGTTTTTTGTCTGTTTGTATATACCACCGGCGCTACAGTTGCTTTCCGGCGTAAATTTTTTTAATAGTTAATACATAATTTTGTTTATCCGTCCGTAATTTATGTTGTGAAGCTCTTCTAAGGGTTCCAGAGGAAGTTGTAAATTATTTTTGAGGTGAAAATATATGAATTGCAATTTTTTTTTATAATGATCCGTATTTTGATTGGGAATTGTTTATAATTATATATGTGTGGATGCTCTTGTGGGTTCGATAAGCGAAGTAAAGCCACATGTGGAACGTCAATCAAAAGTCAAAAATGCTTTATTTTGTAGGTACACCGAGTACACAAATCAATCAATTAGTCCTTGGATGTGATTCAAGGGACAATAAATAAATATCGCTTTTATAATAAGGTTCCATTAGACATTCAAAATTCGCCTTTAAATAAATTTAAAGCAATCATAAAACAGAAATTATTAGCAAATGGCTATTATAAAATCACTGACTATTTGAATGATAAGCAAGCATGGACATAGCTGTCTTATTATTCATATAATTATCAAATCACAAATTGTAACCCATAATCTTTAAAAGAGCAACCCTAGAGTTTCTTGCTCGTTCTTCTCTGGGGAGTCAGCTTTGTGAATGAGCAGTAAATTTAAATGTAATATTAATAGTGACGTTTTCAAGTGATAATTTTATCCTGTGAAATAAAATATTTTGATTTGATTTGATTTGATTTGATTCTTAGACACACACAGCGCCATGTGGTTCCACAGTAAGCAACTATATGCTTATGTTGTGGATACCAGATTGTTGATATACTACATAAATACATTTTTTTTTGTAAATAAATACTTATTATAAATGAACACATCCATAACTCGGGTACATATATCCGTATTCATCACACAAACATATGCCCCTAAGCGGGATTCGAACCCATACACCAAATGGGTCGTCGTGTTTTGTAATAAAGTTCCGGTAACCATTCAAACTATTTCTTGAAAGAAATTTAAAAGACCATTCAAAGGAAACTATGTGGTAAAGGTTGTTATAAAATTTCTAAGTATCTAGATGATAAGATTGCATGGACATGACCTATCATAGCACCTATCTTGTCTTGATTTTTACAAATTTTTATGCATAACGGGTTCGTACTTGACCTCAATCACACCTGATGTTAAGTGAAGATGAGGTGGAAGGAAGATACTTTAAGAATTGCTCCGACTCGCAGTACATGGGCACTCCCTCCTCCTCCCTGGAGTTGCTCCAAGAATATAAAAAATTTCAAAAGCCCCTGAAATATTATAATGAAAGATTGTAGTCAAATGCGTATCCAGTTAACCGTAAAAAAAAATTCAAATGCACCAAATAACTGTGTTAAAGCTAAAGATCTTCGAAAGGGCTTAATCAATTTCCATTAAGCACTCATATCGAAACCACACATATACACACACACAACCCCGTTAAACTCAACATCGTCGTTTTTCGTCGGGCTTGAAAAATTGGAAGGAAACAAACACGGAATAGTCGAAAAATTCCATTAATTTCATATGGATAGCGTCATTCGGTAATCGCATATTGATCTAGTTTTGCATGCTAATAACTACTATATGAGGTATCTGTTTGCACGACATAATCTCTTCACTACTCAATCACCGTGAGCGATAAAAGTTTCGGTATTGTAAGCGTTGGGACACAATAAACTTCCATCCACATCACCTGGATGAGTGGAAGTCTACCACTGTACGTTTCTCAAGAAACTTCTTACCACGTACGACCACCCTGTGGAACGGACTTCCGGCAGCGGTGTTCCCGAACGAGTACGACATTGGAACCTTCAAGAAACGAGCCTACACCTTCCTCAAAGGCCGGCAACGCATCTGTGACACTTTTGGTGTTGCGGGTGTCCATGGGCGGCGGTGATTACTTTCCATCAGGTGACCCGCATGCTCGTTTGCCGCTCTCTCATATAAAAAAAAACATCGATTATCCGCAAAATTAGATATCGATTAAGTCTAAATTATAGTTATTTTAGAAATAATCTCTTGAATTGAACAAAGTTGAGTTTAATTGCATTTGTTACAAGGTTTTACTTCGTTTGCAATGTTATACGAACATATGTAATTTGAATATGTAAGTTGTCAGTTTTAAAATTTTGTAAAATATTTTTCAATCGCTCGTTGATTGAGCTTTCGTCTGGGATAAATATGGGTGGTGGCTTACTTCAGCGTGGCTGGTACTGGCTGATGCTGGTTGGAGAGTCTTCCTGAGGGGCACCCCACGCTATGATACAGTACCACACTCATCACACCTCAGTCAGATAATGTCTCGCAAAGTATGGTTTCCCATGAAAAATAAAGCCTGCGCGCACAAATGTGCAAGTAAAATTACCCGGTTAAAGAGTTATCACAAGCAACGAATGAACCGCGTGCCACGCGAATTAAACCCCGCTTTTTTCTTTTTAATTAAGCTTTTTAGTCTTTTTAGGCTTTAACTTTTGGGTGGTAACGCCACCTAAAAGTTATTTGGAGTGAACGAATATAATCACGCTGCGTTTGCCGGTGCTTGATCTCCACTCTTTTTTTTAATATTTTTTTTAATGCACAATGGGTTAGCACTTGTCCTCAATCACACCTGATGTTAATTGAAGATGAGGCCGAAGGTGGTAACGTACTGACCCGGAAACCCCATCTTATTTGGGGGACTGGCTATTTTATCTCTGACAACCGGAACACAACAATGCTATTAACATTGCTGTTTTGGCGGCGGATTTAGATAAGATGGTGGTAGGTGGGTGGTAGGTGTGATTGAGGTCAAGTATGAACCCGTCGTGCATAAAAAAAAAGCCTCTAAAAATACATCAAACAGTATACAAAATTTAGCCGATATTCTTTCTAAAGTTTGAAATTCTTCTTCTTATTTTTGAGGATGGCAACCAGTCAACCTCATTGTCGAGGGACATTACTGCCAGTTTCGAGTGAAAATTTTTATTTATCTTATTTCTTCAGTTTATAGGTCAGTCTCAATCAAAACAAGTAATTCGTCGTATACAGAGTCTAGTCACGGTCAAGTCATTCTTCAGTAAAGTGGCAGAATGCTTTACAAAAGATTTTGGCGGCTTCTTGTGGGAACCCGAAAGCTCCGTTACGCACTTTAATTTACACTTCCCTTCACCTGTACACCAACACTAACGTTTGCTGCACAATATTCTGCCATTATTAAGCTTCAAAAGTTAGAATGCACAAATTTTAAGACTTATAAAGAAAAATGCTACTTCACTCGCCGAGTTCCCGCCAAAAAGCCAAGTTTGAAATTAACCTTAAATAAAACATGGAATAACGTTTCCGTTCATAAAAGTTTCTGTGGACCGCTTTTTAAAGCGCTGAACATTCTGCCACTGCCTTGTTTATATAGGTATTTAAAGGGCAAACTTCATATAACAACACCACAAAAACTTCTATATTATACAAGCCAGAGATGTGGCTCCATTATCCTGAACTCGTGATGAAACACGATGGCAAAAGAACACGCTACCAAAAAAGTTATTATTATTTTATGTATCTACGTACAATGACATTCTATCAACGATCAGTGCTAGAAGCAAATAATTTAAAATTTAATTAAGGAAATTTCTTTTTCATCATATTTTTTCTTCTGGTGAGCAGCAATTGCCTTCAATTATCTAACTTCTAAGGTATCTACTATGTATTATTAGTATGTAGGTATTTGTTTTTGTTTTAGTTTGAATTTGCTGTAATTTGTATACGCCCAATCTACTGTTTTCTAACTAACCCTATGGTAGACTGGAAGAAATCCCTCTACGGGATAAGTCTGCCGTTATACTCAAATTCTGTATCAAAGCAAAATTAACGTATTGCCTTTTTGTACAATAAAGCGTTTACAAACAAACAAAAGTAAAACAAACTTACACAAAAACATTTTTCTTAGGTTCACAAACTTCCAAGTGAGTATTAATTCGGAAATTGTTTATTCAGTCAGTCAGTAGTTCACTTATTTGTTCTTTTCTGTAAAGGCTTACTCACACTACTACATTTGATAAAGTTATACACGTGAAATACGAGTTTTTCTTTCTTTTCTTCTAAATATTAAGTCCTTACCTATGAAATTGGCGTTTTGTATGAAGAATTTCATTAACACTGTTTTCTCCATACAAACATTTTTGAATTTTTTTTTGGGAACGGCAAATCCAAATTTAGTTAAACTTTGTGTGTATCATCGGATAACATTACGTTAAATATAGGTAGTGTTAATTTTTAAAAATAACCGCTTTATAAAAGTTTGAGTGAATCAATTCAAAATATTCAATTTCATCGGTAAAGACCATATAATATGTGTTCCTTTCATGTAGAAATATATATGTGAAAACTACTTAATGGTTTTTTGAAATTAATTTCACTATGTACTTAGTTATAACAAGCTGCATGTTTACCAAACGATAAAAATAAAATTAAAAATAAATAAAATACTTATAATCCCGATGATAAACGGCCTAGAAGCTTTCGTAGCGCCGTCGCTTCCTCTATTCGTATTCATTATGTTCTTGAATTGAAGGTTTCATATGCTGACATCCAGCGTTTTTGTTATTCGAGTAGTCAGTAATGTAGCAGTTAAGCTCAGTGACTCTACAAACGTTAAGGAGACAGTGGTAACTAAGAGCCAGCCACATGATGCGCCGTTCACAGACGTAGTTCATTGCCGCGTAAAGTCGCTTCCTATCGTCGGTGACATCATTTCGGGCAGCAATGAACTGCGTATATCAACGATACAGCAGCGCCGAACCGTAACCCTGAGGCATCGCTCTGACCCAAGACATATCCTTTGTAATTTCACTTTAACACGCACGGTATTTGGAAGGGGTATAACTTGTGTACCTATTTCTTGCGCTGCTTACATTCCCAGTTTCTCTTTAGTAAGCTTACTGGGGTTGTGACTGTACCCAATATAAATTTACATAGTACAGTCGGCAACACAATTATGGTAGCAGGCCTTTATTTGTAAATGTATGTAGGAGAAAGTCTAAAGGAAATTAAGTTAGAATAGAACCAATCCGTATCTTCGGGAGTCGTTAAAGGCGACTAAGGGACTTTCCACCGAAAAATATCTATAGTTTTGCACGTTTTCCTGCACCCCCTGTCACGTATGCATTTCTGTATATTTCATAAGGTGAACCATAGACGTTGTTTCAATCATTGAACTTTTAATCTTTGGAACACTATTGTTTGGAATATCTCTGACACTATTGTTTGGGACAGATATCGAGACATTATGTATGATGTATGTTTAGTAATTTCTTTAACATATTTGATTTACCAATCTGATTGGAATGACGTTATGTGTGTTATGTTTAACTTAAATATACAGCGATCAAGATGTAAAGGCAAATATAACAAAGTTTAACCAAGACTGCACGGAGTTGTGAATAATACCATAAAATGTTCTCATATCTTAAACCAAATCAATATTAATGTACCTTGCAAATATCCTCGCCAGGCAATTACCCGCACATTTAGTATACCCCGTTAAGGGACTAACCTTGCTATGCTATGCACAGTCCCCTTTCCAGAATCAGTTCCACTCACATCGAATACAATGTTAAACAAAATAACGATAATAATATTTTTCACTGTTCACATAAAGTTTTTAAAAATAATATACTTACACACTTCGCTCTCCCAGTATAAATTAATAATGTTGACTGATTTTTCATCCGTATATTATTCACTTATCTTCTAAATCAAACGTTGTCTTCTATCATTTATGCTGAGTATATTTGTAATTGGTAGACATATAAGAACTGTACCACAAACCATGTCACATCGAACTATAATATATGTACTACTGTTAATGTACCTAAAGTAAATAAATAAATAAATAAGACCCTGCAAACAATATCATAAAAGTTAAGCCTGCTCTCTTAATTGTGTTGCCGCCTGTACCAGCTTTGGCAGTGTCTGGGAATTACTTTATAGTGGGCTACTTGTTTCGGGCTACCTGTCTTGCAAATTTCAATATAATCGGTTCAGTAGTGAAAGTCGGACAGACACACTTTTTTATTTATAATATTAGTACTGTTACTGGGCAGCGTTTGGGAAGCTACGTAACATCTTCTCGTCCCAAATCCCGCAATCTCAAGACGAAAGTCTTTGATCAGCGTCTGTTGCCAGTGATGACATATGGAACTGAAACGTGGTCGCTCACTATGGGTCTCATAAGAAGGCTCAAGGTCATCCAAAGGGCAATGGAGAGAGCTATGCTCGGAGAACCAAGGTGAAGGATATAGCCCGAAGAATTAAGTGGCAGTGGGCGAGGACGTTGCTCGTAGGATCTACGGCTCTTGCAGCGGAAAGGTTCTCGAGTGGCGACCACGCACCGGAAGACGCAGTGTCCCCCCCGAGGTGGACCGACGATTTGGTAATGATCACGGGAAGCCGCTGGATATGGGCAGCGCAGGAGCGATCGTTGTGGAGATCTTTGGGGGAGGCCTTCCCTCGTATATGAACGAGTATGGGCCATAATCCACTATGCACATTTTCTTTTATCGTTCAAGAGCAGTCGGACAAATGCAACATAAGTAATTAAATTAAATTTAAAAACTCATTGGTACATGGCTTGCCTCATCGAATCTGGACCTCCCAAATTGAGAGACTGTGTATCCTCCACTGACCCACCGACGCTTCGAATGTATGGTTATTATATAATACCGTCGTATATTTCACGAGAGTTTTCATTCAATAGAGAAACTTTAGTCCATTGCGTAATCTATTTGTCATTCACATCTATTTTCAAATCGTTTGTGCGAATGACAGATCATTTGCAGATCTCATCGACCTGTCAATCAGGGTGCTCGTAAATCCTCATTCCACCTAACTTTCTAGGGTTCCATCTTCCATCTAATTCTTTAGACTGATCTAACAAATTCTAGAGAGCTGTATGTGGCTGTCATGTCTTGCAATTTTAATAGTCGCATAAGTATATTCTTTTACTAATCAATTTAGTTAAGACTACCAATTGGTGTAGTAGATAGCGACAATGTCTGCGAAACCAACGGTTGCGGGTTCGAATCCCGAGAGGGGTATATGTTTGTGTAATGAATATGAACATTTATTATTCTCGAGTCATGGATATTTATACAATTTACATATGTTAATGCGTTAATTAGTTACCATAGTACCTACAAGCTTTTGGGATTAGATGATTCGTGTAAAGTGGCCGTAATATTCATGCACACACATAGTCAGTCACACACTCTACGTTTGCTTGTATTTGTATGTTTTTGAGTCAAGGATGTTTAAATGAAAACACAATCTTAGATTTATTTCATTATTTTCTTCTACACTAATACCTTTGCCAACTTAGTATGACCAGTCTATAATTTACTGTGCTTTGTACCTTCCCGAGAGGCGGACTTCATATCAGCCACAGGACGTCCACTACTAACCACAGACCTCCCTCGCCCATAGAATGCTAGAGTGAACGGTTGGAAGGGACCTACATCCAACGATTTCACGCGTTTTCCCGCGAACTTTTTTCAGGACGTCTGTCCACCTTGTGAGTGGACTACGCTGCGCTTGCCGGTGCGTGGTCAACAGCGTATGGAGGAGTCGCCTCAAACAAAAACTTGCAATATGGGAACCAGGGATGCAATCGATGTAGTCGGTATACATTACCTGTGTACCTTTGTGAACAGAGCGGCATCTTCCAGGCCGGACTCCAACATCTCCAGGCAGCGACTGTCTTGTCCAGGGTCTCCATAATGGCATCACATATCTTAATTATTCATCCTCGCCCCCTAATGTCCTCGTGGTCGAAGTGTCTCATTATTAATTTGAAACGTTATTGTCCCAAAAAAAAAACTTCAAAATTATTCAAAACTGTATCGCGCAGCGCTGCCCAAACAAAGCAGCACTGGCAGGGTCGCCATGCAATATGGGGACCACGGATGCAACCCATGGAAACACCAGTGTTCGTGCGATATGTATAATAATGATATATTGATCGTGCAATCACTTATATACTATATTTAACCTAGTTACATAAGGCGGAGGTGCGTCACATACTACAAACTAATTATTCGTCAAGTGTGCATCAAGCCCGTAGTGGCTCTATCCGTCAAGCGAAATGAAATCGGGTTATTTGCCATATATAACCGCTTTAATTATACACTGTGTCAGTACCACTGAACTCAATCAAAGCGACCTTTTCATCAGTGAGAGTCGACGACCGAAAACACTTTTAACTTTTCCCGAATACGTCAACGCTGCGAGGGATATTTGACGGGGCGGTCGAGTTTTCCATCATTTTTTTAGAAACGACTTGTCATTGTTGACTAGCAAAATAATTAAGAAATTATAAAGGCTTTTGCGATTTGGAAAAAAATCGCTTTTATTGTAGGGCACACACTTATAATATACAACGTCAGTCTGACAGGTTATATTAGGCCGGCGCCGCCTTGTGCACGGCGATAAGAGGCGACCTCTCGCTTCTGACTCTGGTCATAATACCATAATACCACCTACTCCGCTCAGACTTTCCGGAACACCTCGGAACGACTTCCAGCTGGGGATCTTTCAGGGTGGTTTGTAGATCCCCCGATCTATCATACCCGCCAGATCCCCGTTACGGCGGCATGTGGCTGATGTAGGCCCGCCGCCGCCGCGTCATCCTCCTGCGACGAACCAGAGGAGCGTTAATATCGGCCTCTTACTGCCGCTCCGCCGCTTCCATCAGCGACATAATCGTGTCACCGAAGGTTCGATCCCCAGCGGGGTACATGTTTAAGTACTCGGTTTGGTTGGTGGTAGGGCATTTTAAATGTCCGCCTGGCTAGCTACCACCATCTTATCTAAATCTGCCGCTATTAAGGAAAGGCAGGGCGCGGTCAAGTATAAAACACTATAGTTATTAATATTTTAACAAAAAGCACAATTTGCACGCCCGTCAGGTCACTGCCTCGACATCGACCGTCCTTTGTCCTGTCTTCTTCCGTCTCTGTCATAGATTAGTCAGCCAGCATCAGCCAGGTCCAAAAAGTCCACAACAGCCGCCAAGCAACAATGTTAATAGCATTGTTGTGTTCCGGTTGTCAGAGATAAAGATAGCCACTCTTCCAAATGTGTTGAGGTTTCCAGGTTAGTACGCTTCCACCTTCGACCTTATCTTCACTTAACATCAGGTGTGATTGAGGTCAAGTACCAACCCGTTGTGCATAAAAAAAACTACCTAAAAAATAAGTTAATTATGTTTACCTATCAAAACTAACCATGTATGAAAAATTTCGTATGCGTCCTATTAACAGTTAAGGAGTACCCCTCGTGAGGAGACGATCCTGGATGCAGCATCAGTCCATCAGTTCATGTCTATCACATAAATGTATGATCGCTAAATTTGGTACCACGTAAGCGCCTTAGAAGTAGGGATAAAGGGATAAATATATTAACATTGGCATCGCAATATATTAATTGACGACCTGTTTGGTTGAGTGGTTAGAAACTCTGACCACTACACCAAAAGGTCGCAGGTTCGAATCCCTCTAGGGGCATATGTTTGTATAATGAATACGGACATGTGTACCTGAGTTATGGATGTTTTCATTAAAATTTATAATAAGTATTTATTTGCAAAAAAAAATGTATTTACATAGTATATCAACCATTATCCACAACACAGACCTATAGTAGACGACCGGTTGGTATAGTCAATAGTGACGCTGTCAGCGGAACCAACGGTTGCGGGTTAGAATCCCGCGAGTGGTAAATGTTTGTGTGATGAATACGAACATTTATTCCCGAGTCATGGATGTTTATGTAAATATTTATGTATGTTTATTTAGCACACGCTTTGCTTAGTTTGGGACTAGATGATTGGTGTCTCAAATATTTATTTATTTATTTATATAGTTGCTTAAAGTGGAACTAGAGTGCATTGTGCACATGTCCAAGGATCAATCAATCAATCAAGTACACTTTATTGTACAAATAATCTACAATGCACTTCATAAATAAATCTTCAAAAAAAATAATAATTGTACAACCATATAAAGGATATTTATTATTTATTATTAAAATGATGGCAATGTTTTAAATTGCATCTAATATATGATTTACATAGACATAGAAATTTATAATAACGTAGTTTAAAACAGTACGTCCATAAAATATGCGAATACTGTTAGGAGGTTAGGACTACGCCGGCCGCTCTAGTAAACTAATTAATATTTCTTTGATGTTCGTTTAATAATTTACATATACCATCGTGATATGCATAACTGCTTGCGAAGCTTGTGTACTCTTGTTTTTGATAGATATATATCACATCACAGTATATGATACGACAGGGGGTGAGTCCATTATCAGTTTAAACCTACAAATAAATATGTTTTGACAATACGCGCTACCCCGCAATGCAAAGACATAATTGTAACATATGTAAAGACATAATGTGACATCACAGTACATGATACGACAGGAGATGAGATCATTATCAGTTTAAACCTACAATGTATTTATATGTTTTGACAACAAGCGCTACCCCGCAATGCAAAGACATAATTGTAACATATGTAAAGACATAATGTGACATCACAGTATATGATACGAAAAGTAAGTGCGCCCATTATCAGTATAAACCTACAATCTATAAATATGTTTTGACAACAAGCGCTACCCCGCAATGCAAAGACATAATTGTAACATATGTAAAGACATCATGTGACATCACAGTAGATGATACGACAGGAGGTGAGACCATTATCAGTTTAAACCTACAATGTATTTATATGTTTTGACAACAAGCGCTACCCCGCAATGCAAAGACATAATTGTAACATATGTAAAGACATAATGTGACATCACAGTATATGATACGAAAAGTAGGTGCGCCCATTATCAGTATAAACCTACAATCTATAAATATGTTTTGACAACAAGCGCTACCCCGCAATGCAAAGACATAATTGTAACATATGTAAAGACATAGTGTGACATCACAGTACATGATACGACAGGAGATGAGACCATTATCAGTTTAAACCTACAATGTATTAATATGTTTTGACAACAACCGCTACCCCGCAATGCAAAGACATAATTGTAACATATGTAAAGACATAATGTTACATTACAGTATATGATACGAAAGGCGGTGAGCCCATTATCAGTTTAAACCTACAATATATAAATATGTTTTGACAACAAGTGCAACCCCGCAATGCAGCAGAATTGTAACATATGTCGAGGACACGCTGTAAACCAGTGCTGAGCGATTTATGTCACTCAGTGTTTACTGAGACGCTCTCCCACATACGCAGTCGTTGTATTACCTTTTTTTGACGCGGGGTAACGCATGGCGCGTACCGCTCGCCTGGGGGATAGCGAGACGGTTATGTGGGACTCCCCACTAAAACCCCGCGGCGATCTTCTTCGGCAGTAGGGAGGACCTGGGAACGCATAAGCGGCTCCAGCCCTCCCCCCCGGGCTTCCAGCGCACCCTCCGTAGGGGGTGTAGTCCGTTTCTGTTTGTAGAAATAAATTTACGTGGTTCGGTTCGGTTTACGTTACCAACAGGATGAGACGGTCTGCTTCTTTCTTTTTGCGTGGTGAAACCACATACCACTTTAATATATTCATAAGTTGTAAAATTATTGTATCTCTGCAAATGTAAAGTAAAGCAGCCCTAAGGTTATGTAACTTCGTCGGTATCGTCATCGATTACGTTGACCAATGAGAACCCGTCAAATTACCGTTTAAACACCTAAAAACCTAAAAAAAACCCTACACCTAAAAAACACACTACATTTCCACCATCCATCTCTTGGCTCCATCACAGATAGTCGACACCAAGTGGACACATATTGGACACGTCAAAACGAATCATATGAGCCCATGCGGGGTTTATATTATATTACAAAAAGTTTTTATATTTCATTATTAATAGCATTCAGATTTACAAAATTACTGTGTTAAAAGTAAAAAATCTTCGAATCGACTGAAAAATGGCTAAGGATTAACTCGCAGATACCAGATTTGGACAATGAAAACTTCATTCCCAATCTAGCCTTCAATCTTATTACACCCTTCTTTTTGCGTCGAGGCATGATTCGTGTTCGTTCTTCTTTAGAGAGTCAGACTAGGGAATGAGCGGTTATTTCTATTATGTAACTTGGGAGTTAAAATTATTTAGAATTTTTGAAAAACTGTCTTCCTCCTACGGCTAGAATTTTTTAAAATATCTTTTCTAGTCTTATTCGAGTAGGTTATTGAACTGACAGGAGACTCTGTAGTTAATTGAATTCAGGTGACATATCTGACTTCTGCGGATGGCAAAATCGATTGTGTAATAAAAATTGTTATCACAAAATCAATGTTTTTCACTGATAACGCGTGTACTTTTAGCTCTGAAGCCGCTGAAGGCATCTCCCATAATAAATGGATGAGTTAAATCTACTTTATCCGGGTCTCCTACTGACTGCATAACTCGACTCAACGAAAACTGATACGTGACGATCTACCGACCTCGATTCTGCCATGCCTTGTTTCCAAGCTGCTACAAAACGTCCGAGATTTTTTGAAATTAAAAAATTGTGATAATTAAAAAAAAAACCACCAACCACAAGTTCTTTTGCACAAAAAATTATTTTAACACAACTGCGATTAATTTTTATGCGTGCTGATTATCTTTGTATAAAACTTTAATATTGTCCAATATTTGCACGTCATTGTAATGACTGAATTAGGCGGATGTTGGATTTTTTTACCATAAAATGTATCTAATATCTCTCCAAGTATCTAACAATCCAAGACGAATCTAACAACACCATGAACTTAGAAATCGGTCATGCCATTTAGGCTATAGGATGTGCCAAAGGAACGGACATACTTACATACTTATTTTTTTTTTTTTTTTATTTATTTGGGATAACAACAGCTTTACAACAACATTACATTAATTTACAACAAATAGTTACTACTCATACAGCCAAAATAGTTATCAACTACTTAAATAATACACACATTGTCGTTGAGAGAAACATCTAATACAAAAAGCTACAAAAGAAAGTAGACTGCAATTATACAAATCAAGATGAGTATATAATAAGTAAGAAGAAATTTACATAAATAAATGAATGAGTATACATTAATCAATCTAAATACATACAAATAAATAAAAACAATACATACCTGATATTAAAGTATATATATTATTTAACATAAAGAAAGTAGACTGCAATTATACAAATCAAGATGAGTATATAATAAGTAAGAAGAAATTTACATAAATAAATGAATGAGTATACATTAATCAATCTAAATACATACAAATAAATAAAAACAATACATACAACTGATATTAAAGTACATATATTATTTAACATACCTACATTACATACATACCTACATTTTGACCGCCTCCGTGGCTCAATGTAAACAACATTGGGTTTACGATTCGGAGTTCGCGGGTCCGATCCCCAGCGGGGTACTCGGTTTGGTTGGTGGAAGGGCAATTTAAATGTCCGCCTGGCTAGCTACCACCATCTTATCTAAATCTGCCGCCAAGCAGCAATGTTAATAGCATTGTTGTGTTCCGGTTGTCAGAGATAAGATAGCCAGTCCCCCAAATGTGTTGGGGTTTCCGGGTCAGTACGCTTCCACCTTCGACCTCATCTTCACTTAACATCAGGTGTGATTGAGGTCAAGTCCCAACCCGTTGTGGATAAAAAAAATATATAATTTTATTATAATGGTTAAAAATCCGACTTGGCGTTCGGAAAATACAAGACATGCGGTCCGGTTTCCCGGTTTTTAAATAAATTGTTAATTGCCATTTAATTAGAGAGATGTAGAAAAGTTTTACATAGAATAGAAAAAATATAGAAAAAATTTAATCGAGGATTACTCTACTGTTCCTTATATACTGCTCGCTAAACGTGAATCACTTGATATCCAGTGCAAAAATATTAAATTTATTTACAGACAATGTTTACATTTAAACATTTACGATGTGAAAAATCTTTCCTCCGACATCCATAGCAATAGAAGTTAAATTTTAATTATAATAACACGTAAATTTTGATCATTAGAATATAGAATGTATGAAGAGGTTTGTGACTTACTGTCTAACATTTTCTGTGCTCCTGGTATTATTCATGGACGATGAACGCAGTTTGAAGCTCTGATTATGTCTGTCGGTCTACAATATAGAGCTTCTGGTTGATAAACTAATGTTTTCGAGATTTTGACGATTAATTAGCAACTTACCAATAAGTTGTTAATTAATAACACTAACAACAATAACAATTTATTGGTTCCTTACTTGCTCTGCATCAAAGGTCATTGTTATTGTTATGCTTACGAAACTTTAGCAGTTTTCTACGACACCCACTTATAAGTCGTGTTGGTGAGGTAAAGTATCTAGCTTACATTTATCATACAGGACATATTCCAGAACATTTGTAAAGTAGCTTGGACATACTGACTGATTTAACCGCCTCCGTGGCTCAATGTAAACAACATTGGGTTTACGTTTCGGAGGCCGCGGTTTCGATTCCCGGCGGGGTATACATATTAAATGTCCGCCTGGCTAGCTACCACAATCTTATCTAAAGCTGCCGCCAAACAGCAATGTTAATAGCATTGTTGAGTTCCGGTTGTCAGAGATAAGATAGCCAGTCCCCCAAATAAGATGGGGTTTCTGGGTCAGTACGCTTCAACCTTCCGCCTCATATTCACTTAAAATCAGGTGTGATTGAGGTCAAGTGCTCTCAATCTCGTTGTGATAAAGTATTCAACTACGTAATTAGTCATTGCAACACACTTAAACGGCTAGTTCTGGAAATTTCAGTGTTGTCAATTCAATTCAATTTATTCTCACAACTTACACTAACAGTACTTAACCTAACATGTAAGCCTTAGTCAATATTAAATATAGGATTATTACATACCATGCCATTTGAAATTTAATATAGGTGGTTAGTAACCATCATCTAACTTGTCCCGTAAGGTTGGTACGCCTGTTCTACAGTTTGCGTGACACGTTGTCCAATTAACCTGCTGATTCTTGATTAGGTTAAGGTCGAAGCACACTCAGCCAGATATTTGGTTTAATAAGGTCAAGTCGATCTATATTATATTTTGTGGCGGCATTGACGATCTAACATCTAGGTAATACGGCTTGTACATTACGGCGACTTGTTGAGTGACTGCGAACACTCACTCGCCATCATTCACGCTGACATTTAAAAAAATATTTGAATTTATATATAAGTAGGTACGACTTCAGAAAGGAGGAGGTTATGAATTCGGTTGTATTTTATTTTTATGTTTGTTAGGTACCTCAGTATTTAGTCATTTATAAACCGATTCAGAATTTTTTATTTTATTTAATAAGACATATTTACAGGGTGGGCCTATGCTCATCATAATCCTGTTCTGATTATGACATCTATGAGGAATTGAGGGAAATCCTCAGAACAATAGGCATACATACAGCGATTTACACCAACGAGTCAAGAATTCACATTCAGAAAGTGGAACTTTACTGAAGTCGGTTTTTTGACAATTTTTGGCGGTTCAATTATATAACTAGTTTTTATAAATAAATAAATAAAAAGATATTTATTCATCCACTTATAAAAATTATACTACTTGATCATTAATTATAGTAAATTTACTCACTTAGTGGACAAATAGCATAGCAAAATAGCTATATTTCAGTCTCCACCTCGTGCATTTGCTACAATATATTACAAAAGGTACAATTAATTTTTTTTTTTTTTTTTTTTTTTTTTTTATGCACGAATAATTTCGTTATTAGATTGTAAAAGTGCCAGTAAACAAGCCTAAAACATGCTATTCTTTCCATTTGTTCTTTTTGCCAGTACTGACTGGGTTTCGAACCCGCACCCGTTGATTTCGAAGGCAGGGTTACCATATACTACACCAATCAGCCAGCAAAACCATACACGAAATAGCTGTATAAAATACTCGTATTGGATAAGGAGAAATGACACTATATAGATAATCCTGACTCATTCAATAAAGCTTTTTAATGCCGCCATTTTGCATAAGTACAGTAGTAAAGATTGAATTATAGTCCTTCGCAGTGATTATATTAGAGTCTCGTGCAGTATAATATATCGTACAATATTTGCCCAAGTGGAGTTACTTTTATCTTGTCTTGTGTTTCCTATCTTATCTTAAAGAAGCTTATGTGTCCATCTCCAACGCTGTAGCATGACAGGTGCGAAAAAAGTTTTAAGTCGCGCGAGATAATATTTGTCCTGCTCATTCACTTGGACGAAATATACAACTATCTCACTCTTACTCCTACGTCGCGTGCGACAAACGATGTCATGCTACGGGGGTAGATACCAGTTTACCTCTCTGTCAAGTTTGAATACGATCGGTTCACAAATTTAAGACGCTATTATAATTAATATTAATAAATTAAATTAATATCAGTTCGGATTTCGCTAAATAGATCAATGAAAGGGAAATGGAATCAATGGGCAAAATAAACATTGAAACACTACACGCTATGTAACCACATTTAAAACAAATAACGATATACGACACAGTCGATGCAAATGTGCCAATTTTGACATACGATTTTGTTTCACATTTAAACAATTCTAGTAGGTATATGCAAAGTGCACCAGTCCCTCACATACATATATATGTGTATAAACTATTCAGGTGTTTAAGTACTTATTATTTGTGTGTGTCTTATAGGCGTCCGTGATCTCACCTTAGGCTCCTCTGAAAACCAGCGTTGTAGTCGTTTTTTCCTCTCGACTACAACACATGCTGAGACCGATTTAATACCACTTTCAAATATTTTTTTCTTATTTTTATATTGTATTCTATTTATTATAAATGCTTTGATTTAGCTTAACCTGTCTTGTTGTCGGTCTGTTTATTATTTTATTAAATAGGTTTAGGCTGGCTTGACTTGTCTTGACAAGTACCTAGTCTGATTGTAGTCAAAGAGAAATCTCATGATAAACATTATGGGCTGGTTTTTAAGAAGTACTTTAATGTGAAATTTATTTCGAATTCAATTGTTTTTGGAAAATGGTCATCTTGCGATATCTGCTATGGCAAGTAGTGGCGTGCGCTCCATACAAACAGAAAGGCAGTGCCTACCATAGCAAATTGTAAGCTTCCCTCGAAATGCATAGTCAAGGCAGCTGATTCATACTATGCGAACAGAAACAATCTAAACACTTGTGACGATTGCTATAAGAGTAGTTCATTATTTTGTAGTTGTAATTTTTTCACATTTAATAGCAAATTTTATCGTTCTGCCTATACCTTGTGACAAAACGCTGTGCACGCCACTGGGCAAGGATTTTAAATTCAATGCTATTCGTGCCATTTATAAATTAGGACTAGAGTGTCTCTTAGAGATAAGTTTAAGGAAATTAATATCGTAACAATGGCATCTCAATATAGTTATGAAAATTTGATATAAGCAACAGAAAATATAACCCTATTGCTAAAAATAGTGATAGGCACAATATCAATACAAGGAATAAGAATATGTTAGCCTACTTCACAAAGTCAGTAAATCCTTCAAAGGGCAATGTATACGCTGTTATAATAAGATTCCAGTAGACATTCAAAATTAGCCTTTAAATAAATTTGAAGTAATCATAAAACAGAAATTAGCAAAAGGCTATTTATAAAATCACTGACTATTTGAATGATAAGCAAGCATGGACATAGCAGTCTTATTATTCATATAATTGTCAAATCACAAATTGTAACCCACAATCTGTTTAAAAGAGTAACGATTTTCTTGCTAGTTCTTCTCTGGGGAATCAGCTTTGTGGATGAGCAGTAAATTTAAATGTAATATTAATAGTGACGTTTTCAAGTGATAATTTTACCCTGAAATAAAATATTTTGATTTGATTTCAATGTTTTTCAGTTTTTGAGATTGTGATATTTTGTGTAGTTAATCAATGTTACTATTGTTTCGCTGATTGCCAATCATTTCAACATTGATGTTTTGTGTTTTGGCATTGTAAGTCAAAACGTTAGGTACTTTATTCATGTTCCGTTTAAAAATAACATTGACCATCGATATAGATCTGCGTCATTGATAGACATTGGCATCATTGATATGTTCAAGTGTCATTCGTAGATATCAGCGTCATTAATGGGCTTCGGCATCATTGTGATTGATGCGAGTTTAATTATGAGGGTAAAGAGGGTATTACGACATTCCATACAAAGTCCAAATTTATGCATGCATAAAAAAACCCACATGGAAATCGAACCTGCAACCTCCGTCCAGACTGTTGAAATCGATGCTTAGGTTATCGATATAACTTTCTTTATTTAAGGATTTTGTTTTGGAACCTCATTATCATCAACAATAAAGACTACCCCTCTTATTCATAAAAATTTATAAACTTTTTATAAGCCTGTTTTAGTTAAAGTATGTTTTGTCACTTTCTTTCATTGCAAAATCCTTATGAACGACAGAGACAAAACATACTTTAACTAAAGCAGATTCATAAAGCGTTTGTAAATTTTTATGAAAAGACGGTACAAATACAGATATATTTATTCTCCCAGAGAGACTCATCCATGTTCATCTTTTACTTTTATTAAAAATGCAATGCAATCTACCCGATTTCAATATGCCACCCTTTGGGTTTCATCCAGCCATCCTATTTTAGGACCGGCCCGTTCCGTTTTGTTTACTGGCCATAAATTTCTTGAATAAGTGCTACGTTGTGTTCCATTTTTAGAACATGACTTCATAAGAAAGTTCCCATGAAAGGTGAGCTGATTAGGTGGAGTTACGGGTTTACACGTCGGCAGTGACGTTGAAGGCAATGTAAAACATAGATGAAGTATTAAAGGGGTTTATTCCGTCTAGTGGCGCCCTCATTTGATAAATTAGGATTTTTTTTAAATACAGAATAAATAAAATTGCTCTAACCTGCACTCGATATAATCTAAAGCAAATTATAAATAATACACAATTAATTGCGGCTACTTTCGAGAAATTCAAATTATTGATAAAAACGGCCACTTTTCATCAAAGCTATCTGTAGAGATGGGAATCTGTACACACGGGAATCTGTAGTATTAACAATCTGTAGAATTGGGAATCTGTAGAATCTGTATGGGACATAACGTATTATTTATAATTAGCTTTTAGGCTTCTCTAGTGCAGGTCAGAGCGATTTTTTTGATTTATTCTGTATTTCAAAATAAATCCAAATTTATCCAATGAGGGCGCCACTGAACGGAATAAATCCTCTTAATTTGCGCTACTACGTTAACACACACATACAGAATAAATACTTGATAAAAAAATACACATTAATAAATAAGGAGTCAAAAAAATGAAGAGTAGAACCGCTTAGTGCCAATCTAACTAATATTATATTTTTTTTATTTTTTTTATGCACGACGGGTTCGTACTTGACCTTGGATTCTTTGGCTTTTTTGGATAAATGCGAAAGTTTGGATGTTTATTTGTTTGTTTGGATTTGGATAAGATTTGATATGTAGGTAGAATATACCCTGGATTAAGACAGGATATTTTTTATCCCGATAAAGTTTTTAAAGGTTTTATCACGTGGGATAAACAAATTTCCCCGATAAAGTTATTCCAAACAGACGAAACTGCGGGCAGAAAGCTAGTGTTCCATATGTTAACCACATTGCAATCCCATCCCACGCCCAATAATTCGATTTTTTTTAATTAGGCTGATTTGTCCCACTGCTGCTGTGCAAGAAAGTCCTCGAAAGTCCTAAGCTATCCACATAGACACACACACGCGCAATCTGTATTAGTAATTTTATTTATTTATTTTATTACGATACATTATCATTACAGTAGAAACCAATGTAATAATGTACGAACCAACTAAATATTATAATAGTTAATGACCCAGTCACAAAATAATAAAATTATAATTTACATACAAATCATTAGCTACTTACTCGTATATAACATACAACATATAGCGCGACTTTTGTGAATTCACTCAGAGTACATGAGAACAACCGCCTCCGTGGCTCAATGTAAACAACATTGGGTTTACGATTCGGAGGTCGCGGGTTCGATCCCCAGCGGGGTACATGTTAAGTACTCGGTTTGGTTGGTGGTAGGGCATTTTAAATGTCCGCCTGGCTAGCTACCACCGTCTTATCTAAATCTGCCGCCAAGCAGCAATGTTAATGGCTTTGTTGTGTTCCGCTTGTCAGAGATAAGATAGCCAGTCCCCCAAATGTGTTGGGGTTTCCGGGTCTGTACGCTTCCACCTTCGACCTCATCTTCACTTAACATCCGGTGTGATTGAGGTCAAGTACCAACCCGTTGTGCATAAAAAAAAAAAAACAAGTCTATCCTCTCAGCTACCTCGTTTAAAATTTGAATCTCTCGCGTCAAGGGAACCTTCCTCAACAAGTTGTATTACCAGTATTAGTAGTATTACCAGTATTAGTAGTAATATTGGCACCCTCGATATTGACCTAGCCTTGTGTGAATGTTACAGAAAATGTATAATTATGTATGTTCGTTTTTGGTAAACAAATATTTTATGCTATATATAATCTATTTCCAGTAATCTATTACAATGGTGAGAAAATTTAAGAATGTATATAAAATTCATATTTAAAAAACTACAGCGTTAAATACGATTATGTGCACTAAAAACAAAAGTGAATGGATGACATAGTCTAAGTGAAGATGCCACTTAGAACTTTCAACACGTCGTTAAACGACGTGAGTTGGAATGAGACGGACATATGGGGTGTCACTCCTCTGGACCTGGACGTATTCTATAGACCAGATGTGCTGATAATAGTGCTATATGTGGCGGTGCTAACCGCGTCTCTATCAGCTAACACTCTGCTGATCTTCATCGTCATCAAGTTCCAGTACATGAGGAGGTAAGTGGAGAACTTTTTTATTTATCCCTTCTTTATTTTTTAACTGACTGAAGAGAGACTTTTCGCGAGTATCTATGTACAGTCACCTGCAGAGAAACCAGACCCCGGGGAATATATCTGCAGGGGACTGTACGTGGGATTCTTTATTCCTTCGTATCATGCAAACTGCTGGATGGACTTTAATTAATGATTTAACGTTAGATTCGTCGTGACAGTCCAAGTCTCGGATAGGTTACGTCTTTGTGACGTAACCTATCCTAGACTTGAACGTAGGTACACCATATCGCCCGTAAGAGTAAATATTTTCAAAAAAAAAAACAATAAATTGTTTTTGATATAAAATGTGTATCATAGGAAAGGGCTCTATATGAAGATTCTGAAAATATATATTGCAAGTGAGATATACTAAGCAGCAGACTTGTGAAGCAGCAATATTACTTAAACTGAGCGGCATTTGAATGGAAATAAGGATGCCACCTGGTAACTAGATAGACTCGGTTAAGGTTATAAAACGATTAAAGGTCATCATATGGATTTCGAAATTCTATTACAAGTGAGATTTACTAAGCAGCAGACGTGTGAAGCAGCAATGTTACTTAAACATAACAGCATTTGAATGGAAATAAGAGATCATAGTAGCCCCCTGTAACATGGTAGACCCGGTTTAATTCGTTTTATGTAATAAGACCGATTATATCCAAAGAATGTCTATATTGCCATGTAAAGTAATTTGGAGCTGCCATGTATGTCAGTTGAATAGACATATTCAAGTCATTATCATAATAAACTTGCCAACTTCGGTTTTGTCTCGCAAAGTTATTGGTTTGCGGCATAATAGAAATGTAGTTGTCCACTTTGTAATGGCATTGGCTTAGTAACTCGAAATAATAAACAAAGTTGTGGCTCACATCGATGTTAAAAAGAAGCTTAAATAATCTCTTTCTATACATTCAGCTGTTGTAAAAGCAACCCTCGGTATCCATTTTATACCGCATCTATAGCTTATCAACGTCTCTATACGAAACACAAACCCCTCAATGTTAGTAAAAGTTTAAGTCCGAGCCTTGTGGGATTGTAATGGATTACCTCACCGGGGCGTATTTATATTTGCCGTACATTTAGGAGTATGGCCTCCTCAGGATATGTAGCATTTTTTCTTTTTAAAATTTATCAAACATCTATATCTAGCCCCAACGTATAAGCCAACGCTTGTACTATAATATCCAATTATTGATATAAAGGTAGGTATTATTTATAATTAGCTTTTAGGCTTATCAAGTGCAGGTCAATGCAATATTTTTGATTTATGCTGCGTTTAAAAATATTGTTTTTGTCATTATTCAAGTATGTTTAGCGGCTGCCAGCTACCTCATCTATTTAGGCAGACAGCCTACCGGTTCACGCTAGTCTTCGTGATATTTTTATGATCCCAACATACATGAATATAGAAAAAATGAACAAATCATGATGATGTAGAACTAATAACAATGTAGACCAAACTGACCGATTACCTCGTGTTCAATCTGACTACATAGGGTGTTTTAAGTCTCTCGCTCCTGGGATAAAAAAATTGCAAGAAGTTCTTTTTACCTTTATACGTCCGGGAATCGACCTTAGGTACTTTTGCTTTTCATTATGCACAGCGGGTTAGCACTTAGCCTCAATCACACCTGATGTTAAGTGAAGATGAGGCCGAAGGTGGAAGCGTACTGACCTGGAAACTCAAATATATCTATGGCTATCTTATCTCGGACCACCGGAACCCAACAATGTTATTAATATTGCTGTTTGGCGGCCGATTTAGGTAAGATGGCGGTAGCTAGCCAGGCGGACATATAAAGTGCCCTACCACCATCAAACCGAGCACTAAACATTGCTTTACTAAAGGAACACTTTCACATTCGATTTCTCATCACAACCTATGATTTATTTAACGACTACTTTATAAAATTCGATACAAAACCGCAACAATTTCTTTCAGCATTTTCTGCCAATTCATAGTAGGCAATGCTAACAAAGACATTGCTACAATTTCTATTTCAATTTACATTTGCATGGAGATTATTACAGTTATTAATATGTCTTCATTATTATTCGAATAATAACGCAACTATTCATAGTCTGAGTCATTGAAGGTCAAGCAATCCATGTAATAAAGATATTAGATACATAGATTAATGAAATACATCAAGTAAATCACAGAGCTTTGTGAAGATGCGTTCGACCCTCGAGCTTGGGCCTACTGAATTATAAATATAATTTACTAGTGACCTTATCCGGCTTCCCAAGGTTTATAATTTAAAGGGAAATGTAACTAATATGTGTTATACGATAAGGATTAAAATTACATCGGTCAAAGCAGCTGGAACTATTTATTTACAAAAAAAATATGTATTTATGTAGTATATCAACCATCTGGTATCCACAACACAAGCCTATAGTTGCTTAATGTGGAACTAGATGGCATTGTGTGTATGTCCAACGATATTTATAATTATTATTTGTTTTCTTCTTTCTTTTTCTCAGCATGAGCTGGTATTATCATACAATTTACGGGCCTTAAGAATGTAAATGGTCTTTCGGGGGATACTATATTTAAATTTTAATGTTTACCATTAAACTTAGGGGTAGGTTCGAGCCATATTTAATGGAAATCGGGTAAGACGTTTCGAAGATATTTTGTTTTAATACACTTGGTTTATTTGGATAAAATCATTTGTAGTTTTTTTTTTTATATGAGAGGGCGGCAAACGAGCATGCGGGTCACCTGATGGAAAGAAATCACCGCCGCCCATGGAGGGTGACCAAAAGGGTCACAGATGCGTTGCCGGCCTTTGAGGAAGGTGTCCACCCCAGAATAAGTAGGGCAGCCTGAGCGATGAGGGATTCTCCAGCACTAATAGTGCTGGTACCCTCCTGGGGTACTTTAAATACCGCTACCATTCTGGAGAGAGACTGGAAGGTGGGCCGCCGGCGCCCTCGCAGGCAAAATGCCACTACTCAGACGTCGGTCTTCTGCGAGAGGGTGGTACTTCCCCTGTCGAGCCGGCCCATTCATGCTGCAAGCTTGAAGCAAGCTTACAGCGTGGCTCTACCACTACATTGTATTGTCAGGCTTTTCACAATTATTGATTCTATGTCCAACATCTCCACTGCTTCGAAACGGATTTAATTTTTTGGGAAAAGAAGGTGGTGTAACACAGACGAATAGAACATGTCATTGCTGTTGCGCATCTGCAACCTATAAATGCTTCTCCTTTGGAGCGATTTTAAACAGTTCGGATTTTATAGAGCTCCACACTATTTACGCTTATAAATTGTTATGCTCGAAACACGATCTCTTAGTCACCTTATACGATACCCACGGAGGAGACGGGTTCATCATCATCATAACAGCCGCAGGACAGACCTCTGTTCAATCAGTCAATCAATCAAATAATTTATTCGTGATACATAGTTGAAATACAATAGAGTGATAAATACAGAAGTGATAGAGCTCTGTGATCTGCCAATTGGCATTCTTCTTATTTTTGAGGATGGCAACCAGTCAACCTCACTGTCGAGGGACATTACTGCCAGTTTCGAGTGAAAAATTTTATTTCTCTTATTTCTTCAGTATATAAGTCAGTCTCAGTCAAAACAAGTAGTTCGTCGTATACTTGGCGTATACAGAGTCTAGTCACGGTCAAGTCATTCTTCAGTAAAGTGGCAGAATGCTTTACAAAAGATTTTGGCGGCTTCTTGTGGGAACCCGAAAGCTCCGTTACGTACTTTAATTTACACTCCCTTTCACCTGTACACCATCACTAACGTTTGCTGCACAATATTCTGCCATTATTAAGCTTCAAAAGTTAGAATACACAAATTATAAGAATTATAAAGAAAAATGCAACTTCACTCGTCGAGATCCCGCCAAAAAGCCTACTAATTAATTAATTAATCGGACATAATTGAGTTAAAAACCCGCCCAAGTGCATGTCGTTCCGTACTATCTCTCACAATATGTAGACAGGGGCTTTTTGTTGTTTGATAAATAATTTTATTAGTGTGTACATTTTACAAGTTTTTCGACTATTACTTGTAAAACCTACTTACCTGTGATTGTTTTCCTTTTCACTTTATTATATATACCTACCAGTGCCGAGAAATTTTTCACGTATACAAAACCTACCGTATAGTTTTTAGAGAGGGGGGGCTCTAACAAAATTTGCACATTAAGGCTTAAAATTTCCTAAACGGATCCCTAAATCGAAAAACTGTTTAAGATAAGCTTTAATATTTTTGAACGACCGATCCCACGATACCCCACACGATGGGGTACAAATATATAATCATCCTCTCATCACGTGTAGGGGAGGTATCCTAAAAAAACCCTAAAAGAATATTTATCAAAATTTTGTTTTATCTCTTTATTATGCAAAATTACAGCTTTTAGTCGATAAGAGCCTTTGAGCTAAGCCTCGGACAGACAGACAGATGGACATGGCGAAACTATAAGAGTTCCTTGTTGACTACGGAACCCTATAAAAGTCACGATTAATCCAACAACGCCAACTTTCAATTTGTACAATAAATGTCATGATTATAATGTTATGCTGCTGAACATAGGCCTTCCACATAAATTTTCAAAGCGACCGGTTGGAATTCAGCGAATTCTCCCATCAGACTAGCTTGTGAGTAGACATCCTACTGCGCTTGCGGGTCCGTGGTCTCCACTTGAGAGCTTCATGCCCCACCGGCTGCCCGCCCGCTGACACTTCAATTTACTAGTCAGCTGGACTGGTTCGTCTACGAGTCGAGGAGACGGGTTGGTCCTATCCCATTCTGCCAGTAGCATGGCCAACGTATTACATTTTAATATACCCATTTTAGCGTAATCCTTAAGACCTTCAGGGAATATCTCTGGGTCAGCTTAAGTAAATAATATTCGACCCGTGCAGACACTCCAGTGGAGAGCATGTTATTGGGAGCTTTTCCGATCAAACATCCAACGGCGCCCTGCTCTGTTTGCTATATTAGGCTCATATTAAACCGACTTGACTCTAGCTAGAAAGATTGTAGTTTTATTCTGATGGATATCGCATTGTGTTTTCAGGTTATCCTCTTTCATTAGACTTAGAGTGTCTGTTAGAGATAAGTTTAAGGAAATTAATATCTTAACAATCGTGTCTTAATACATTTATAAGAGTTTGTTGTATGCAAAGAAGAATATAACCTTATTCATTAAAAATAGTGATAGGCACAATGTAAGAAAGAATAAGAACCAGTTATCTGTTTATGTTAGCCGACTTCATAAAGTTAGTAAATCCTTTAAAGGGTAATGTATACTCTTTTATAATGAGGTTCCGGTAGACTTTCAAAATTTGCCTTTAAATAAATTTAAAACAATCATGAAATAGAAATTATTAGCAAAAGGATATTATAAAATCACTGACTATTTGAATGATAAGCAAGCATGGACATAGCTGTCTTATTATTCATATAATATACGTTTTCCTCTGATTGTCAAATCACAAATTGTAACCGATAATCTGTTTAAAAAGAGCAACCCTTGAGTTTCTTGCTCGTTCTTCTCGGGGAATCAGCTTTATGAATGAGCAGTAAATTTAAATTTAAGAGTGACGTTTTCAAGTGATCAATTTATCCTATATAATAAAAATATTTTGATTTGATTTTACATTCTCAGTATAGTTCGATTGAGTAACTCTATCCTCGAACATTTGAGGCTCATTTGCTTACTTACCCTCGACGAAAAGAGAAGGGTGTCATGTATTTGTTCGGATGTATCTTAGTCATGCGTGGTCTGACTTGAGCGGTTAAAGATTAAACGAGAGGACAGTTTATTAACAATGAATGATGATGATGTTCTGACGTTCTGACAATTTCGTTTTATCGTGGATTTTCTAAATGTTCAATTAAGTTTCCAATTTGTTAAACAAGTAAGAACTAAAATTGACAAAAAAAAAACAAAACAAACAGCCTTCTACGTATGACATGAACTTATGTTCCAGGGCCCTTCTTTTTTTATCTGTTTTTGTTAAAATCTTTCTTTATGTTCTCTATTGTAAAATAATAACATCTTGAATAAAATATCTATAATTTGTGCTATTTATGACAGGTCTTAGTTGCTCTCCAAAAACATCACAATGGTGTCGATTCGGATGTACACCAACTAAACTAAAACCAGCAGTTTTGGAGTGGGGCCATCTCATCGTACTGTTCCAGGGAGAAAGAGACAGTACTACTTTAAAACTGATTTTAGTTTAGTTTAGTTGATGTACATCCGAATCGACATCATTGTCATGTTTTCGCAAATAAATTTTCATTCACACATTGCTTAATATAAATCTATGTATTATAATCTTCTCTACATATTCTCTATCCTCATGATTAAGTAATCGTTCACTTCTTTGTAGGTTAGCAAGTGAAAGCACATATTTAATTAAATATTAATATATATTGCGTGTAACATTAACCTGGTTCGTGATTACATATCACACGTCACGGCCACCCATCCTCGTTACCCGCTATTGAGTATACAAAGAGGCTAGATATAATTATTTTCCTTAATGGGAAAATTAATTAATCCCCAAAATAATAGAGGCTTGATATGACATTTCGTAGTCGTCAAGTAAGTCCTTTTATAAAGTAATTAATAACTTGTAGTAAAGGTGTAGTTCCACCGACATGCGATGCGATAAGTAATAATTGAACCGTCAAATATGAGTAAAAACAACCGACTTCAGAAGGTGCCATTATCCATCTCCAGATTGGAACCTCTCCAACGGTAAACCGTATACATCGAAAAATAATAAACAAAATCGGTTGACAATTGCCGAGAAAGCTGTATTTGTGACAAAAATTTTCAAGCCGGTTCTAAATATAAATAATAAATAAATAAATATCCTTAGACATACTCACAGCGCCATCTAGTTCCACAGTAAGCAACTATAACTATAGGTTCATCAAAAAGTAGTTTAAAATAATTTTGTGCAGTCTTTTGAGAACATTTCTGAAATACCGGGACTTAGTCGTCAACGTGACAATGTCCAGTGGACGAATTGTTTAATGGTCATAAAGTACGAGTGTCAAAACGTACAAATGTCAAAACGTATAAAATGAAATCGCCACAATGTTTTGGTGACAAATAATGTCATTGCTAAAATGTATGCGAGTTAGAATGTGTATATGACAAAATGTCCAAAACATTAATTGTCTCATGGTCATAAAGTAAAAATATTCAAATATCCAAACGTTATAATTATTCAGTAAGAATTTGAATAATAATAATAAATGTCTTTGCACAAACACACAGCCCATCTACGTCCACAGTAAGCATCTAGGCTTGTGTTATGGATACCAGATGGTTGATAAACTACACAAATACATTTTTTTTTGTAAATAAATACATGTATAAATGAAAAACATCCATAACTCGAGAACACATGTCTGTATTCATCATACAAACATACACCCCTAGCGGGATTCGAACCCGCGACCATTTGGTATAGTAGCAGAGTTTCTAACCACTACACCAAATACGTCGTCAAATAAGTACCAAAATGTATATATAACTTAACGTGCAAATGACAAAATTCTTAGTGTATTTCCGAAAGTAAACGTAAGAACGTGTTATTCTTAGGGCGTAAAGGACGACTTTATTGGTACTTTGTTAAAAAGTACAGATATACCTCTAGTTTGCATAAATGTTTGTTTGTTTGTTAACATTAACAATGTAAACACTATTGAGTTTACGAATCGGAGATCGTGTATTCTATCCCCAGTGGGGGTATTTGTATTGTACTTGGTTTGTGGTGGTTGGTGCTAGGGCATTTTAAATGTCCGCCTAGTTAGCTACCACCATCTTATCTAAATCTGCAGCCCGTTCCGGTTGTCACAGATAAGATAGCAACCGTTGGTAAGCAGCTCGTTCGCATAACCAGGCTATTTCAAAATTAATAATGAAATATTGTTGGGCCTTTTTGTAATATAAAAACCTTTTTTTAGAAAGAGCAACCTCTCGAGTTTCTTCCTTATTCTTCTCAGGGGAAAATTGCCTTTTGAACAAGCAGTAGCTTTAAAAATGTCAAATTTGTCTATTTTACCCTGTGTATGTACAAAATGTGTGAACAAAATAAAGCAGTTTTTGATTTGGTTTGGTTCATATAGATCAGTTTTAAATTCAATCTTCTATTATTGTTTGAGTCAATGAATGAGTCATGTAAATAAAAGTACCTGTTTTCATCTTGTCATGCATCGCATATCTATCTAGTGGAGTTTCACCCTAACAATAGAGCTTAGTTTTCTAAATTCCTATTGAGTCCTAGATAAATAAATGGTTTTTGCAATTTATTTCAATTAATATTTACTAGTATTAGTACTAGATGTTATTCTTATCAAGCATGTATCTCAGAATTGTAAGTACTCTTGGATAAAGACATTATCATAAAATATAACTCGATAGATGACACTGACGGAAACTTCTTTTATGATTAACGTCAGAAACTGAATCTACTATGCTTCTCTGTGTGTCCCGAGGTGGTCAGAGATATTCCAAACATAGTGTTTGGGTGTTCCAAATATTACGAGATTAATGATTGAAACAGCAACAAATTGGTTGTCAGAGATAAGATAGCCAGTCCCCCAAATGTGTTGGGGTTTCCGGGTCAGTACGCTTCCACCCTCAACCTCATCTTCACTTAACATCAGGTGTGATTGAGGTCAAATACGAACCCGTTATGCTTAAAAAAAAACAACGTCCACTGTTCACCTTAAGAAATATATAGAAATTTACACATGAAATTTTATGATAGAAAGTCTCTTAGACGCCTTATACAACACCCACGGGAAGAGACAGGTTGGTTCTATTCTATTTAAGTACCGAAACCACACAGTAAATTCTCTTAAATAACTGGATTTCAAAAATTACTGCACTGCTATACGGTTTATGAGAACGAAATAAACAGACGGACATTGAATACGCACTAGGCTCATCCACTGAGAGGAGGCTGTGACCCAGCAATTGGGAGGGTGTTAACATTATGCGCCCAGAGGGTTCCTTTTAACCCATTCAGTTACGGGCCTCTGAAAATGTAATTTAAATAATAATATAGCATGGAAAAGGACTGGCTGGTCGTTTCATTGCCAAATAATTGCTCGGACTCATGCCGATAACTGCCTCAAAATGGCCCCAGTATCTTTTGAAGTCAACCATTACACCGGGTTAAAGGGTTTCGGCGAGGAAGGTAATAAAATGTATCGGAATTGCTTCCCTTTTCATCAAACCTGACTGAAGACGGAAGGGTGAATGTTGATTTGAGTGACTTGTATATTTTACGAAGTCGTCATCAGGTCAAAGAGCCAAAAAAGTCAAAAGTTATAATAAATAAATATTTCAGACACTTACACCAATCATCTAGTCCCAAACTAAGCAAAGCTTGTACTATGAAATCAAAATCAAAATCAAAAATGTTTTTATTTCGTAAGTTATAAGAATAACATTTGAAATCGTCATGACATACAGTTATGGATACTGGATAACGAATAAACCTACATAAATATTAATATAAACATCCAAGACTCGGGAATACATGTTCGTATTCATCACACAAACATTTACCTACCCCTCGCGGGATTCGAACCCGCAACCGTTGGTTTCGCTAATAAGGTCACTATCCACTACACCAATCGGTCGTCAATTGTATCCTACATTGAATAAATATTTTATTCAATGTAGGATACAAAAATATCACTTATTGAGAGTCAATATTATTTTTAAAATTACATCGCCTCACAATTTGCTATGGTTAGGGTGAAGAAGCTTCGAGAAGCATATCTTTTAAATTGGTTTCCAACTTTACAATTTTATTATAGGTCAGGGCTTGCCATATCATCTCTCTTGACCTTGACCTTGACTCTCTGGGCCCAATTTATTTGGGGTCGGCGTAGTACGTCTGTTTCATCCATGTTAGCTTCCTTATCTTTTTTTTTATGCACAACGGGTTAGCAGTTGACTTCAATCACACCTGATGTTAAGTGAAGATGAGGCCGAAGGTGGAAGCGTTCTGACCCGGAAACCCAAATATTTGAGGAACTGGCTATCTTATCTCTGTAAACCGGAACACAACAATGCTATTAGCATTGCTGTTTGGCAGCAGATTTAGATAAGATGGTGTAGCTAGCCAGGCGGATATTTAAAATGCCTTACCACCAACCAAACCGAGTACTAAACATGTACCCCGCTGGGGATCGAACCCACGACCTCCAAATCGTGAACCCTATGTTGTTTACATTGAGCCACAGAGGCGGTAACTCGTACCATACCCGGTAATTGTAACCGTACTCGCGTTTTCAAAACTCTTTCTAAAAGGTTATCCCACTGTACAAATGCCAATAACAACGCTAATATTAATCTATTCACTTCTCACTGTACTGAGATAATCCCACGTTGTTATATCTTTCCCGTGGGTGTTATGTGTACAAACGGTTTTGATTAAAATTGTTTTCATCAATATCGCATCAGTGTATAAAACCACTTTTCCAACCCATCCATTTTCATTTTGTCCACTGACAAGTCATTATTAAAATTGACAGGCGAATGATGTAATATTCGAATTTGTCCATCGGTTTTTGGTTAGTCACTCCCCGCTTTTTTAGATTTCCGAACGAAAGTAACAGTACTTTTTTTAGCTGATTACGGTGAAAGGGGGTTTTGATTTATTAATAAGCAGCGACATTTGTATACTTTTTTAGATGGAATGTAGAAGACTAATTATTATTTTCTTTATTTTTTTATGCACAACGGGTTGGTGCTTGACCTCAATCACACCTGATGTTAAGGTGAAGATGAGGTCGAAGGTGGAAGCGTACTGACCCGGAAACCCCAACACATTTGGAGGACACGCTATTCTTATCTCTGACAGTCGGAACACAACAATGCTATTAACATTGCTGCTTGGCGGCAGATTTAGATAATATGGTGGTAGCTAGCCAGGCGGACACCAACCAAACCGAGTAATTAAACATATACCCCGCTGGGGATCGAACCCGCGATCACCAAATCGTAAACCCAATGATGTTTACATTGAGCCACGGAGGCGGTTAAATCGGCTGTATCTTTGTATAATAAGAAAGCTGCCTCATAAGAAGGCTCAAGGTCACCCAAAGGGCAAAGGAGAGAGCTATGCTCGATGTCTCTCTGCGGGATCGAATCAGAAATGAGGAGGTCTGTAGGAGAACCAAAGTGACCGATGTAGCCCGAAGAATTGTGTGTGTAAGCGAGGCACATTGCTCGTATAGGACCGACGGCTGATGAGGCGGAAAGGTTGTCGAGTGGCGACCACGCACCGGAAGACGCATGTGGGCAGGTCCCCCACGAAGTAGACCGCCGCTTTGGTAACGCAGGACCGATCGTTGTGGATATCTTTGGGGATGGCCTTTGTCGAGCGGTGGACGTCTTTCGGCTGATGATGATCTTTGTATGTACCTATGTTCACATATAAATATTTTGTTCTGCAGAAACGAGCGGTTCGCGCGATTTACAAACTGGGCCCCAGAGTGTCTATTAGGAATATATTTAAAGAAATTAATATATTAACGTTAGCATCGCAATATCATGTTTACGAAAGCATAATGTATGTAAGAAAAAATCAAGAATGGTTAATACAAGATATAAAAATAAACTTGCTGTTTCAGCCGTTTACAAAAAGTCACTAAGTCATTTAAGGCGCTCTTTTATAATATGGTTCCAGTGGACATTCAAAATTTACATTCAAAACCATCATGAAACAGATAATATTTACCAAAGTCTATTATAAAATTTCTGACTATCTGAATGATAAGCAGGCATGGACATAGAACGCTCGGCGATATTCAGTCTAATTATACAATATAATATAATTGTAACCCAAATTTATTTAAAAGAGCAACCCTTGAGTTTCTTGCTCGTTCATCTCTGGGGGGAATCAGCTATGTGAATAAGCAATAACGTGACTTTTCAAGTAATAATTTTTACCCTACGAAATAAATATTTTTTGATTTGGTTTGATTTAAAATAAAGTGTAGGTATTTCTATTGAACTCTATCGCGGTTAGTTTTACAAGGTATAAACACAATTGTGGCACAGGTAGAAAGTGATTTATATCTAAAAGCGTGAGTGCAATCATAAATCAGGTGATGCGAGTTCGATAAACTGCTTATCTTTCAACTACAACGAAGAAACATTCACAAAATCTCATTTTCACTGGAACTTTTCACTGAAATCACATAACATTGCGCGGCCAGCAAGCGCGGCGACAAGTAAGCGCCGCACTCGACAAGCAAATGTTATTTTTCGGCGAGTGCCAACATTTTTTCTTTTTTTTATGCACAATGAGGCTGAAGGTGCAAGCGTACTGACACGAAATCCCCATCTTTGAGAGACTGGCTGTCTTATCTCTGACAATCGGAACACAACAATGCCATTAACATTGCTATTTGGCGGTAGGCTTAGATGGTGGTAATTAGTCAGGCGGACACTTATAACGCCCTACTACCAACCAAACCGAGCACTAAGTATGCATCGTTGGGGATCGAACCCGCGAATCGTAAACACTATATATTGTTTACATAGACGACCTGTTTGGTGTAGTGGTTAGAAACTCTGCTACTATACCAAATGGTCGCGGGTTCGAATCCCGCTAGGAGCATATATTTGTATGATGAATACAGACATGTGTTCCTGAGTTAACACGTTAACTGCCGCGACGCAGACACAATTGAAAATCAATTGTTTTCCGGTCACCGGTGACCGGCGTGGCGCTAAAAGGCTTAAGGATGTTTTTCATTTATACATGTATTTATTTACAAAAAAAATGTATTTGAGTAGTTTACCAACCATCTGGTATCCATAACACAAGCCTAGATGGCGTTGTGTGTTTGTGCAAAGACATTTATATAATTCTACCTATGATTTATTTGTCGATCTATGCTCGATATTGGAACCCTCCACTCATAGTCCGTCCAATTCTAATTAATCGAAACTGTCGCTGATTCCGTGAAATACCCATTTCATTCGACGACATTTGCTTTTTGCCGGTATTAACCCAGTATGAGTACATAGCCTAGAGAGCATCACAGAAAACATCATTCGGGGTTTCTGTGAAAATGTTATTCATCGAGCATGAATTAAATTCTATACGTAATTTTGTTTGAATATATTATAGCGTATGCCAATAGTCGATCTCAGAGAAATTTTTTTTCATTACGGTAAAAAAACTCATCCAGTATAAATATATGCAATCTAGAGAGACAATGGGACTGGCATTTTTTTTCTTTTTCTTTTTTTTTTTATATGAGAGGGCGGCAAACGAGCATGCGGGTCACCTGATGGAAAGCAATCACCGCCGCAACACCAAAAGGGTCACAGATGCGTTGCCGGCCTTTGAGGAAGGTGGCATGTCTAAATGTGGATGAAAATATCTAAAGTTAAATATAGACAAAAAAAATGTATTATGTGTGTTACTTTGTACAATAAAGCATTTACAAACAAACGATTTGAAACACGAAAACACCTCAAAAATTGTGCTTGCTAGTTCTGCTGGTTGGCGGTGCCGATCCGACTCTAAGCTGTTGTGTGCGTTAACCCTAAAGCGTTTACAAGTAGATACTTATCCAAATGCGCGCTCAATTTTATATTTCCACAGCATCTAAATAATGTAGACGGGGTTTGATATCTCGGTTTGTTTAGGATAATACCTTTAATAATGTTTACCGTTTCAAACGAAATATATCTTATTGTTGTCCGACTATTGTTTGAAGCACACTTTCATTGTAAGTACATTCGAGTGTTCTGAAAATAGGATTAATGGTTTCCACTGTCCACTGTTAACAATACTACGTTACACATTATGGAGGCAGTGAGTTCGATCCTTCGCTGGTTACACTTAATACTGGCTTTGTTTTTTTTTTTTTTTTTTTTTTTTTATTAAAAACTTGTTTCGCGTTTGACTACAATCTCACCTGATGGAAAGCGACGATGAAGCCGAAGATGTATCACGCGCACCCAGTAAATGCCTATTCACTCTAGACTTGAAGATCACAAGGTTGTAAGTGTCGGGAAAAACCGATTTTTGGGATAAATACAGCCTATTTCTTACATTTCATGATGATGATGATGCCCGATTATGAATCTTCTCTACTATGACTGTGGTTGAGTAATCATATTAAGCTGTAGCGAGCGAACAATATGGGTCGGGTCACCCCGACACTGTTGGTTAGGTTCAGAAAGTTAAGGCGGGAGCGGGAGTTAAGGCCTTCGATGTAAGGTTGGTTTGTAATAAAACAAAATATGTACCCCTTGTATTTGTCTATCGCGAAATTAAGTTTTCGCGCAAATGAACCATCGCGCAATTAAACTTTCAAGCAATGGTACTTTATTTTTTTATTTTTTTTTATGCATAACGGTTGGTACTTGACCTCAATCACACCTGATGTTAAGTGAAGATGAGGTCGAAGATGGAAGCGTACTGACTCGGAAACCCCAACACATTTGGGGGACTGGCTATCTTATCTCTGACAACCGGAACACGACAATGCTATTAACATTGCTGCTTGGCGGCAGATTTAGATAAGATGGTGGTAGCTAGCCAGGCGGACATTTAAAATGCCCTACCACCACCAACCTACCTACCTTCGCAATATCGTCTTCGCGCTGTTGTCATTCGAGCTATCGTCTTTCGCTATTTAAAAGTAGGTATATGTAGTTAGTTTGTATAGACGATATAGTGCTGTGTGGTTTCGGCATGTAAAAACAATATAGCCAACTTGTCTCTCTCTTGGGTGTAGAAAAAGGCGACTATGGGACGTTCCTCCAAAAAACTTCTATAGATTTGTACGTTTTAACGGTAATGGCCTCACACGCTGTCACGTGTGTTCTGTATATTTCGAAATGTAATCATGGAACCGCAACATTATTTCAATGTTTCTGTTAAAAATAATTAATTTTTCGGTCACTCAATATTGTGTTACGTTTTTCGTATAGGTATTGTCAATATACTCTTGACAAGGGATCATTTAACACTCTGCTTTACAGGTATTTTTGTAAAACACTGTTGATATATAAATAAGAGTTAATGTTGTCAATGGTAAATTTGGGTCGACTAGAAGAGATTCTCATAGGATAAGTCCGACTTTATACACTATATTGGTTGTACAATAAAGCATTTGCAAATAAACAAACCATTTTTTACATCAGATAAACCAAATCTAAACCATGACCAAAAGCATTCCGTTCGTACGTTAGAACCCTTATAAAACAGCGCCCCCTACTTATATTGGAAGTGCTACTGTCGTGCGGGCGCGTGTAACCGTGTATCGGAGAAAAATGATTCGAAAAATATTCTTATGAAATCACTTTTGTAATCTACCTGCAAATGATAAATGACTCCTTATTGTTAATGTATGTTAGCACTTACCCGTACAAAATCTGCTATGATATTTTTCTCACAATTGTGGATCTCGGCTAGGTACCATTTTGTCCATTATTACTGGCAGCTAATCGACCGCTCGGGCAGCGGACTAGTCGCTCTACAGTGCATATACAGTAATGAAGTCGCTCTAAGCGAATTGTAAAGCGGTCGACCCACTTCCAAAGTGATTGATACGCAGAAAATCTAATTAATGCGTTAGAGCGCTTCGTCTGTGTCTGTATATGATATTGTGGTGCCACAACGGCTGTACCGACATGAAAACATTGATTCTAAGGTTTGAGGTAACATACTATATCTAATCTAAGTATTGGGTCTTTACCTATGAAATTGGAGGTTTTTTCTTCGTTAATCACATGTACCAATTCCTGCGATTTTCAAAGCTATATCCAAATTTGATTTTTAATTGGAAAATGGAATATTATTTCAAGGTTTCACATGAAATATTTTTTAATTTCTGGGCTAAATCACATTTTTTTTTTTATTAAAAACTGGTTTCGCGTTTGGCTACAATCTCACCTGATGGAAAGTGACGATGTAGCCGAAGATGTATCACATAATAAAAAAAAATTGAAGAGAGCTCTTTTCATGTGTTCCCCATAATAATTTCAGAGATTCGCTGAAACTTTTATAAAGCGGTTACTTTTAAAAATTAACGCTGCCTATACTTAATTTAATGTTATCCGATAATACACACAAAGTTTAGCTAAATTTGGATTTACCGTTCTCAAAAAAAATCAAAAATGTTTGTATGGAGAAAACGGTCTTAGTGAAATTCTTCATACAAAACAGCAATTTTTTTTTTTTTTTATATGAGAGAGCGTCAAACGAGCATGCGGGTCACCTGATGGAAAGTAATCACCGCCGCCCATGGACACCCGCAACACCAAAAGTGTCACAGATGCGTTGCCGGCCTTTGAGGAAGGTGTAGGCTCGTTTCTTGAAGGTTCCAATGTCGTACTCGTTCGGGAACACCGCTGCCGGAAGTCCGTTCCACAGGGTGGTCGTACGTGGTAAGAAGTTTCTTGAGAAACGTACAGTGGTAGACTTCCACTCATCCAGGTGAGATGATCCAGGAATTTCATAGGTAAGGATCTAATATATAACTAATATATAAATACGAAAGTTTGGATGTTTATTGCTCAATCACGGCGAAACAAATTAACGGATTTGGAAAATACCCTATACTCTAAATTAAGACACAGGTTACTGTGCGTAGTTCCCGTAGGATAAACAAATTAAACATATCCGCGATAAAGATAATCCACGCAGGTGAAGCCGCGAGCGGAAAGCTAGTATATAGCTAGCTGCGGGCGGAAAGTAATGCGAAGGTTGGATATATGTTTGTTTGTTGTTCAATGACGGGGAAACGGATGAACGGATTTGAATGAAATTTGGTATTTAGGTAGGACATGCTCTGGATTAAAACATAGGATATTTTTTAACGTGATAAAGACAGTAGTTCCAGCGGGAAAAAACAATTAAATATATCCGCGATAAGTTATTCAAAACGGACGAAGAGGCGGGCGGAAATATAGTATATTATACGCTTTTGTCCAGCAATGCTGCTGGCTATTGAATTTTTTGAAATTTAATAGTGACACAATTTTAATACGGACTTTTATTATTGTATATATTAATTTAAAATGATACAAAATACTAACTTTTATAATATTGTGTGCTAGAGTAATTATTTGGTTTCCTATTATTATTGTATACCAGTAATGGTTAAGTGTGATTGAACATTATTTAGAAATAGGAACACGACCTGTATCCACCATATTTAAAACAATAAAGATTTAACATTGATGCTATCAAAAGCATGTGAATAATCCAACAGCGTCAACACCGTGCCTTTACCTACATCCTGCTCCACCAATATGTTTGTCAGTAACATCTAACAAGGCTGTATTTGTGCCTCTGTTCTTATGAAATCCTGATTCTGATGATGGCAAAATATTATTCACTTCGATATAGGCACTCAACTGTGTTTGTACATCCCTTTCCAATATTTTAGACAAAAAAGGCAATATACTAATGGGTCTAAGGTCTTTAAGCTCAGTAGGATGATCAACTTTGGGTAGAGGTGCCTCTAATTTGCCTCCTTTCACTGACGGGGACCATTTCCAGTAAGGATAGATTTATTCAAAATCTCTGTTATCACCGTAAGTGTACGAGGCAATGTTAATAAAATCATGTCCCGACTAATACCGTCCGTACCCATGGTATTTGATGTAATGGCCATAATGTACTTTGCCACTTCTGTCCCTGTAATTATAGTGAAACGGAGAACTGTCTGACAATATCGTTCTACTACGTTATGAACGTCATCAGTTACGTTCAGTTACGTTACTTTGTTGTGATTACATTGAGAATAATCGTCTATTTTTGATTGACAAAATACATTATTTTAGACGGTCGGTGTTCAGCTAATCTCCTAAATGGGTTGAAGGGTGTGGAAGGATGGGATTGTTTAACCCTTTTCAGATACACAAAATTAAATAATATTATCTCACAGATTTAATCCTCCAAATTACATTGGGGAAGCCAGGGAACCAAAAGGTTAACAAAGGTGCGGGCTCGTATTATAGGATACACGTAACATAACATTCTCTAAAATATTATTTTTTATTTATTCATCTATATAAATAAATAATTTCGAGCATTTACACCAATTATCTAGACCCAACCAAGGCAATGGATACTAAAGGCCGGATGATATACACAAATATTTATATAAAAATCCAATAATGAATGTTTGTATTCATTACACAAACGTTTATTTATACCCCTAGGCATAATGACATCACGCGCTTCATCTTCGACCAAATAGTCACTTAGGTGAGATAATGGACTATAGCACATTACATTATAAAACGAAAATCGTCGGATTGTTCGTTGAAGTAGCGCAAAATCGCAAGAAATTCTGTATCTGTCGTAGGAGGGGGGTTAAATAGGTGTTAAATGAAATGCCTAAGCGAGGGCTCGTTATTAATGGCGGTCGTTCCCGCCTTTACAGAAAACAGAACTCTCCTTTTTTTTTTTTGTTTTTTTACGCGGGGATGCGCGTGGAAAGCGGGAGCGATACCCACTAAAACCCCGCGGCGACCTTCCTCGGCAGTAGAGAGGACCTGGGAACGCATTAGCAGCTCCAGGTCCCGTACCTCCCCCCGCCTTGCCCCCCCTCACAAGGGGAGGCCCGTTCCCGGAGGGCGACTAGCGCGCCCTTCACGGGGGGCGCTATCGCGCCTCACACCGCAATCAGCGGTCTCTCCCCTACCTACCGAGGCGCGGGTGGTGTTCCTACGCGCCTTCTTGACGTGGCTGGACTAGGAGATTCCAGCCTGTTCAAATGGATGAATACCCCCGTGGCTACGCCGCTACGGTGCGAGTGGAGGAATACCAAGGGGTTTAAGTTGGTAGGTCGGCTTCCAGCCAGAGTGCAACATAACTTGCCCTCCACCCCCGTGGACGGCAGTATGCATGAGCATGTCCCCTTTAAAAATAAGGTTCCTTTGGGAACAATAGAGCAATATTATAAACCACAAAAGCCCTCTTCTAACTCCGCATATTGTGAGAGCAAGTATGTAACCCTAACTGCGCGTGGCCGACACGCACTTGGCCAGTTTTTATTTGTTTGACACCCACTTGCAATACCAACGAATACTAAATTGATCACACTGACCCGCGACAAAATTGGGATTCCCCAAGTTACTTGAAGGCGTACTAAGGGCGGTATTAATAAACCAATCTCAATACAAGTCTTGAGGTTGTATCAAACGAGATGCGTCTTAAGCAGTTGACGCTATCTCAAGCTCCGTGCTAATTTATAAACCAATCTTGAGGTCTACTCAGTTGAGATCACTTCTCAAGTATTCGCCTCAGCGGCGAATGAATGATAGTCCTGAGTTTCGTTTATAAATACGCGCACCTCTCATGTGAGAACTGCTTGAGTATGCACGTGCTTTTCAGGTCTCAAGTTCGGTTTATAAATCAACACGTTTACTTGAGACCGGTCACAAGACTGTTCCCAATCTTGAAAATGGTTTTTTAATACGGGCCTAAGAATGGAATTCGAATGAAGGATTTTTGGATTTCAACTTCGAAGGGGTCAATATTTCAAACAAAATCAATATCTCCGCATATAAGACTTCAGAAAAATGAATATTGGTATATAGACTCTACTACCATATGGAAATTAATAAGAAGTGTTTCAGCATTTTTATGAGACTACCGCAAAAAGTAGGGTAATGTTTTATCGAGTGTATGTATGTATACTTGGCCAAGTTGGAAGTCCAAGATGTTATTCAGTCAACACAGCTGCATTTCGTGGCAGTTTTCGTTATTCAGCTACGAAATGCTGGAATAATATACCACCACCAATCAGAAATTCTGTTTCAATTCCTTCCTTTAAACGCAAATATAAAATGCACCTATTAATTTCACAAAAATGTAAGGTATAATTTAAGAACTGTGCCAAGTTGTATAACATGTATCGAAGCAAAATCTAAGTTTTTCACTTGAGAATAGTGTTACTTACGTAGCTGATTGTTGTATTAGCATTGCGCCTCTTTTATAAGCGGGTAATGAATAAGGTTGTGCTCTCTTTTCTTGACATGCTTGTAACAAATTCTCCTTTCGTAAATCCAATGAAATGCCATTGTACCACTTTATTAACCAATTCTGCGAACACTTTTATGGTTGCATACTAGTATTTGTGCTGTACGGTGTTGTACTCTCCAGTCTCCATCCTCCGGTGTCCACAGAATACCAGCGTCGCGTCACTGGGCTCCGGTGTCGCGACATTATGCTGAGTGGATGCCTTTTTGGCACCACCATTTCATGTATTTTAATTTACTTAATTTTAAGTTAAACAGTAATGGTGCCAAATAAAAACTTTTTCTTTCTTTCTTTCTTTCTATCATTCGGCTGGTGAGTCCACTCCTGATTACAAATATGTTTACCGAGTCTATACGTTGTGCACAATCATCATTTACTTTTAGAGCACAAGTCAAGGCACATTTTCTAGCGTCTTGACTGTTGCCATATTCGTGGTTCTGAGATTTGATAATTATCGTATCCATTATTTTCTTTGTTTGTTATTACATATGTATGTGTATGTCGTAGATGGGCGTGCTAGCGACCGGGACGTTGCCAGTCGCGTGGTAAAGGGTGGCTCGGGCAAAGGCGATATTATTGCAAGCTACCATAGGAAATCGACAAAGTATTCACATTCGATTATAATCATGAAACCTGAGATGCTTTCTGTTGAATAGAAAACATTTGCACTCCCCTCATGCCATACAACTTGGCCCCCGCGTGCAGTCTGTGGAATTCAACCGGACCTGGTCTTCAATTCCTCCTTGCTCATTCCCATGATCAACTTCTTATTAGCTAACGACTCACCGGATTCTTCCAAGCGTCGGTGATAATAACCAAATCATTCACAGTCGTGATGTGTTCAGTGGAGCTCCGATTCCTTCGACGGCTGGTAGCAAAAGTGTATCCCATTTTCGATGTGAAGACCTAATATAACTGTTAACGTCGTCACCGCCATTTCCGGCGATACCAGTGCCACCAGGTTTACTTCCCACTAACCGCGAATTATGATAGGCAGTTGACCGTTTGAATAATGAATTCTATCGCTAATTTGTCGCTATCTGCGACATGTATACAGGGCGTCCCAAAGTTATGGGACATGAAGGGGAAGTACCTTAAATATCGTAGATAGTGAATTTTGCTCAAAGAAGACTTTATGTTATTTTTAAAAGTTAGTAATTCTGCATTCATAGATTTTCTAAAAATTATTTGCTTCGGCTGGGAATCGAACCGACTCAAATGTGAAAAAAAAAACACCCTACTTTTATGATGCCAATCGAAAGAATAGCTAAAAAATAATAACTCTGCCTAAGTAACATAGTATTTTAAAAGAAAGGAACAACGTGAAATTAATCATTTTAATCAAATAAAAAACATACATGAAACTGCCGTAGTCAATTAAGTAGGTATTTTTTTGTAAATTAATTAATTAAATGCTCAAAATGTGATCCCTCTTGTCTTACGCAAATCGCCAATCTTTTAATGAGCCCGCTGCCTGTTGATTTTCTAATCATTTTATGGTGAACACTCGATGTGATATGGCACAATTCTGTTTGCAACTCGCCTACGTTCTCGTATCGCTTTTTGTATAGCATATCTTTCACGTATCCCCAAAAGAAGAAATCTAATGGTGTGAGGTCCGGGGATCTGGCCGGCCATCTAATCGGTCCATTTGTACCAATCCATGTAGGAAAACATTCATTTAGAAAATCTGCTGCTCTCCGACTATTATGAGCCGGAGCTCCATCTTGTTGGAAAATTAAGTTTTCTTGCTCCGCCGCGGAATGGTTTCTTATCTTATCCCTTAAAATTTGAAGTATTCCTAAATACTTTTCTGTGTTCAAGGTTCCTTGGTAAAAATGGATTAAGAAAACCCGGTTTTTTAAAAGTCCGCACCAACAGTTGAGTGAAAAACGCACTTGGTTATTAGTTTCAGTCACTCGTAGGGGATTTTCTTTAGACCAAATACGATTATTGTTGCGGTTATACATACCGTTATTGCTAAAGTTAGATTCGTCTGTCCAAATAATATTATCCAAAAAATTTGGATCTTCGAGCAATCGTGCCTGGATATCAAGACAGAAATTTTTTCTCCTTTCTGTATCGCCCGGAAGTAATTTTTGAACCAATCGTCCTTCAACATAACTCTTAAAACCGTGTTTTTTTAATACACGGTGTATTTTACTTTTTGAAACTCCAATTTCATGTTCTCCTTCTCTCACCGATGCTTTCGGAAAAGCCGAAAAGTAAATTAAAATACCAAGTTCTTCGTCGTTGATCGTATGGTTTTCTTGCTGTGGTTCTCTTGGGCGTTTATCGAAACGTCCCAGAGTTTTCAAATTGTTCACAAGCCTTTTCAAAACTTTACGAGACGGTATTTGTCTATCAGGATATTTTACGCCATACCACCGCAAACTTCTAGAGATATCTTTATCGTTCAAAAAATATGCTTCCATTAGATCAAAACTTACTTGATATGCCATGTTCGCAATAAATTAACACAATAACACTTGTGTAAGTGAATTGAGACTAAACAGATCAATATCCGAAAAACAAACGCTCGCACATACTGTTCCATTTTCAAATTTAAGAACAACATTTAAAAATATCACTTCTTTTTAAAATATCTTAAAAAGTATGCATTCAAACAAACGCTGTCATAAACTGTTCCATTTTCAAATTATAAATTATTTATTTTTGTTTTTAATTTGCCTTCTGTCTAGCTTACAGAGGACGTATTGAAATACAAGTTTTATCATTTCATCTACACGTGCACTTATAATAAGGAAAACTATGTTAGTACCTATTTTATGAAGTGGGTACTTATTTACGAATAATCAATGCTATCTTTGGAATGATAATATCGCTACTTTTCGAACGTCGTCGGCAATAAATAACTTTCTTGAAATTTGACTCAATCATTTTATGTTGTTCCTTTCTTTTAAAATACTATGTTACTTAGGCAGAGTTATTATTTTTTAGCTATTCTTTCGATTGGCATCATAAAAGTAGGGTGTTTTTTTTTTCACATTTAAGTCGGTTCGATTCCCAGCCGAAGCAAGTAATTTTTAGAAAATCTATGAATGCAGAATTACTAACTTTTAAAAATAACATAAAGTCTTCTTTGAGCAAAATTCACTATCTACAATATTTAAGGTACTTCCCCTTCATGTCCCATAACTTTGGGACGCCCTGTATATAACAATTTATCACTATATGTAGGTATATTTTACACTATCATTGCATGTAAGTTGATGTTCATATCTAACGTATGTATGTTTATATCTATTGTTTAGTATCTATTATTTTATATATATGTTTTTTTTAAATTATTGGTGCACAATCTGCTTACTTTTATCCCGTTCTACTTTTTTCTCTACCCAAAGGTTGTCTGGTAGAAATCGCTTAATAGCGATAAGACCGCCCGGTTGTACAATTTTTTTTTTTTGAAGCTATATTTAAGGAGTGTATTGTAGAATTTTTGTGCAAATTGATTGAACTTTCCACTATTAACCATAGCCGATTTCAGCTGAAAATTATTGTATTTCCATACTAAAGGTGATTCCGGAATGTTTTCCTTTGCATGGGTAATCAAAAATTTTTGATCGAATTCGACTATGGTTTGTGTTAATGTAGTTTTTTTTCTTTTTTTTTTTTGCACAACGGGTTGGTACTTGACCTCAATCACACCTGATGTTAAGTGAAGATGAGGTCGAAGGTGGAAGCGTACTGACCCGGAAACCCCAACACATTTGGGGGACTGGCTATCTTATCCCTGACAACCGGAACACAACAATGCTATTAACATTGCTGCTTGGCGGCAGATTTAGATAAGATGGTGGTAGCTAGCCAGGCGGACATTTAAAATGCCCTACCACCCACCAAACCGAGTACTTAAACATGTACCCCGCTGGGGATCGAACCCGCGATCTCCGAAATGTAAACCCAATGTTGTTTACATTGAGCCACGGAGGCGGTTAAAGGCGGAGTTGGTAGTTATGTGGTATTAAAGATGGTGGTTACGTCGAAGGACGGAGGGTTTCGTAAATAAGACTCGTTGTCTATTGTGATGTTGCACGAACAGGCCCTTTAATAGTGAACAAGCGTATACATAATATTGGTATCGGCGCTGACTAAGCGATATGCGTTTATGTTGCAGTAAACCATTACGCTACGGTTAAACACCGAAATAAGGCAAGGTTATCAATACACTACAGGTTCCTTGAGGAAAGTTGTTCGATATTAGGATTGGAGTCACCATTTAACAAGAATTCCCGAGTTAAATTTCACCCTGTAGATATAGGTCAGTGTGTCCACCCACTTCCAGAAATAGTCCTCTTTATGTTTCCATTCCCTGAAATTGGAATTGCAAATGGCCAAAACTTATTCCATTTTGACTTGAGCTATCAAACAAAAGCCGTGTTAAACAATTAGTATGAATTAATGAAGCGTGAACAACTTCAAAGTACTTCACTTAATAGGTTCGCGTATTGATTATCAAAAACAGATCCGACGGGAATGATTAATAATAAAATAAATATCATTGGGCATACATATAATATACAGTGCCATCTTTTAACCGCCTCCGTGGCTCAATGTAAACAACATAGGGTTTACGAATCGGAGATCGAGGGTTCGATCCCCAGCGGGGTACATGTTTAGTACTCGGTTTGGTTGGTGGTAGGGCATTTTAAATGTCCGCCTGGCTAGCTACCACCATCTTATCTAAATCTGCCGCCAAACAGCAATGTTAATAGCGTTGTTGTGTTCCGGTTGTCAGAGATAAGATAGCCAGTCCCCCAAATGTGTTGGGGTTTCCGGGTGAGTACGCTTCCATCTTCGACCTCATCTTTACTGAACATCAGGTGTTATTGAGGTCAAGTCCCAACCCGTAGTGCTTAAAAAAAAAATTCATTTTTGGTGGAAACACCCTTAGCCGCCTTTAATTACACCCACGGGAAAGGACGCGTTGATTCTATTCTTTAAGTGCTGCAACAACATAGTATTTTCATATAATGGTCATAGTAATGAATTATTTAATAACGTAATTATGTACAAGCCTATTTCATTGGAAACACAATATCCTCGTAATTGCTTGAATAAATTGAAATTGATAACAAAGAGCCACGTCAGACTCGTTCTGTTCGAATTCCAGCAGTTATCAAAGCGTTTAAGGCGCGAATTGTAAGAAATGCTACCCAAAAAGGAAACTAATGGCTCACCAAATGGGTTTACGTAGACTGTTAAAAAGGTTACTTAATGAAGACCGAATGGGGTACGAGTTTAGAGAAAGAAAAGCGTCTTTTTCAACGCGCGATGAAAAGTCATAAGACCATTGATTTATGCGCTAACAAATCTTTTTCACGCTTTTCTTAGTAAATCCAATAGCGCCATGTCTTAGAATCCTCGAGAAGTAGTAGGATTAAAACTAAACTTCTGGGAAGGAATAGCCTAAACTAAATAGTCTAAACCAACATTTAAAACCAAATATAGATGTTTTTTGATGGAAAAGCAGAAGATTGGTATACCTTTCCACTGTCTTCCTATCATGAGAATAATATATGAAGCAGTAGGGGGCTGTGGATTGGATCCATAGCTTGGGCATCACAAATTGAAATAGTTTATTATAATTATAACGTGTATAGAATATGAAATCGAAAATTGCAATCCCGCGGGAACTACCCACTTTATCGGGATAAAAAGTATCCTATGTCTCAATCCAGGGTATATTCTACGTATATACCAAATTTCATCCAAATCCGTTCATCCGTATCGCCGTGATTAAGCAACAAACATCCAAACTATCGCATTTATAATATTAGTTCGCCAATCATTGTTTTTCCAATACATGGGATAAAAAAAAATCTAGCTTTAGATTCAGTCCGTTCAATTTGAATAACACTTTGTTGTCGCAGTTCTAACAAGACAATGATATGATACGCATCCCCAAATCCCAAAGGAGAAGTCCTGGCGACAAACAAGGGAAACTCGCGAAAAAAGCGAAGAGATTATAATGAAAAAAGTTTTGGTTTGTCTCAGTTATATGTTCTTAGTATGTCCAATATGTTTGTTGGACATTGCTACCTACTTTCTTTGTGTCAACGGGCAAGGTAACATGCGACTTATATGAAAGTGTTGTTTCGATATCTTGAAAACTGATTGTTGCGGAGTTTCTTATCGCTTCTTGTCCCTAACCATAACAAAAATAAAATTGAAATTCCACAATTTAGACTTAGCAAAGGACTTTACAATAAAATACCAGAACATGTATTGAGTTTAACAGAGCAAAAATTTAAACGCCACATTAAAGTACAGTACAGTGCAGTGCAGTGCAGTGCAGTGCAGTGCAGTGCAGTGCAGTGCAGTGCAGTGCAGTGCAACGCAACGCAACGCAACGCAACGCAACGCAACGCAACGCAACGCAACGCAACGCAACGCAACGCAACGCAACGCAACGCAACGCAACGCAACGCAACGCAACGCAACGCAACGCAACGCAACACAACACAATACAATACAATACAATACAATACAATACAATACAATACAATACAATACAATATAATACAATACAATACAATACAATACAAATACTCTTTATTGCGCAAAATAATTTACAATATTTTTGATGATAACAATGTGTTGTTGCGGAGTTTCTTGTCGCTTCTTCTCTTTAACCATAACTCCTTGTGAAGCGATGTAGTTAAAAAAAATAACATGTTGACTTTCAATAAGTGATATTTTTGTATCTTACATTGAATAAAATATTTTTGATTTTGATTTTGACGCTTTTGGCCTCTTTATGGCGTTATAATTGCATATCAAGTGTATAATAAAAGTACTAGTTGCTTTTAAGGACTGTATTAGTTAAATTTCTTTAAAGTAAAAATTACAACAGCCGTCCGAAGTAAGAAAAAAGGAAGGGGCGAGAATGTTGCCAGCATAACATTATTGCTAGCGCAAATTTCTTAATCCTAGAAATAATCGATACAATTTTATCGACAAAGTTTTGTGTTTAGAAATATGTTAAACATCAAACATTTATCTTATCTGTAAAAACAATTTAGTTTATAATTGGTCTATAGCTACTTCACTATAATATGTTACGTAATACTGTAAATTTCCTAAATAAAAAAAAGTATTTCAACTTGTAAATCTATTGGCAATATCATTTTTTTTTATGATAATCAGTCAAATACGCTTTATTCTTTATATACAAGGACCTTATATAGTGTAGTACAATATCAATAGGGCTACTATTGTTTTGGAAAGGGAAATCATCTATGGGAAAAGAAGCGGCGTAGAAAATCGCTCTACTTATAAACCATTTTTTATCCCGATAAAGTGAGTAGTTCCCGCGGGATAAATCAATTTCCGTGATAAAGTAAAGTGCGGAAAGCTAATAAGTTCATAAATGTTTGAATATAGAACTTGTAGGCTCTCTCTGTAGAGGGAGATTCAAATTAAGAACAATTTTTACACGTCGAATGTGGGACTAGTTAATTCTAAATTTGATTTAAAAATAAAGTGATACAAAATAGTCGCGCAAGATTGCCGCTCGAATCCCAATCCCAACTAATATTATAAATGTGAAAGTTTGTGTGCATGTATGTATGTTTGTTACCTCTTCACGCCGAAACGGTTGAACGGATTTGAATGTAATTTGGTTTGTAGACAGATTACGACATGGACGTTATATGTTACGTAGGCTACTTTGTTTGCTGAACTGATTTTTATGAATTGTTCAACACAAACGAAGTCGCGGCAACAGCTAGTTATTAATAATTGGAATAGGCGGATTTATGTACTTCATTATAGTCTAAAGTGAAGCAGTTTATTGTATACTCGATGGAATTATAAATCACATTCAACTACCTTTATTATGCTAGAGTCATGCTAGAGTAGCCATTGCCATAAAACAAGGTAAATAATACCATAGGTGATTCCCAGAAGTCGTTGAACTGTCCCGTTTCAGTTAAGTTTCGAATTGATTAATAATTTGCGTGCGAAAGGTAAACGGACTCAGAAGTACATATCTACCTACACCAACATAATATACGTTGTCAAATATAGTCAATTTTATTTTATCGTGTGGTCTAAGTGTATGGCGATTCACCCAAAAAATTGTGACAATTTGAGTTTAATGACGGTCTCTATTGGCCTCACAAGTCAGCTCAAGGTCTCGGTGATTTCCTGCGAGATAGAATCAAGAATGAATAGAAAAATGAAATTTAGATAGATAGATAAATCGTTTATTTGTTACTCCAATCACAGACATATATAAAGTTTAAAGAGTATTTCTTAAAAAGAACTTAAAAGGTAAGTACTAGGTACAGAACAACTAAAGCATATGTGTGCTGCAGTAGGACAAAGGGGTCACACACAGCTCAGTGTGTGAGATTGTTCAAAGAACAAAACACTGATTTTCAGCTATTACCCGAGGAGAATCATAGGTACACGTGCAACATAAATAAAAAAAACAATGCTGGAAATGTCAATTAATGTAAGTGATAATATGAGTACAATAAAGAAATATAGAAATGTGTTATATGTATGAGTTGTTGAGTGATTGAAACCTACATCAAATATAAATTATAGATTTTTTTGCAATGTACTGAAATTAAGAAATTTTGTCAATAATTATTGTGACTTTATTGTCTTACAGCAACCGTCACCGCCTCACGATGTCTCTTTGGAATATTTAGCTTTAGGAATTCAAGAATTGATATTTTTACTGATATAGCCCCGCGGATAAATAAGTTGAGATGGCAGTGGGCAGGGCACATAGCTCGTAGAACTAATAACTGCTGGGGCAGAAAAGTTCTAGAATAAAAACCACGTATAAGGCCAAGCGCAGCGTTGGACGTCTACCCTACAAAATACATACATACATACATAATGTCACGCCTGTTTCCCGTAGGGGTAGGCAGATACCACAGACTTCCACTTGCTACGATCCTGACACACCTCTTCTGCTTCCTTCACTCTCATAAGGTTGTTCATACATGCTCGTCAGTTTAGGGTACTCTTGACTTGGCCTTTTTTTAAGACGTCCCCGATTTGATCATGGTACTTGCGCCGTGGTCTTTCCCTACCAACACTACCATCCACTTTCGCTTTGTATATCTCTTTCGTAAGTCTTCTTTCATTCATCCTCTCCACATGTCGAAACCATCTCAGCATACCTTTTTCAATCTACGTGTTCATTCACACTGCTTAACTCCCTAATTACACTATTCCTGATTTTATCTTTCAAAGTCACCCCATTCATACTTCTCAATGATCTTATTTACACTGCATTTATTCTACTTTCATTTCATTTGCCATACCCGGCATTCACTCCCGTAAGTCAGTGTTGGAACCAGCACCCCGCCATGAACAGCCAAAGGCATGCAGTGATTGCAGTGCACCATTTACCTGATTTCCGGCATTCACTCTTCTTTCGATGTCCTTCTCACACTTACCATCCCTTGTAAACAGTGAACCCAAATACACAAACTCACGCACGTGCTCCACTTTTTCTCCGTCTATCAAAATATTGCAATCCGCCATACGTACCCTCTCTACCCTACAAAATATTAGTAAATAAATGGCAATATTAACGTAAATAATCAATGCTGAACAGTAAATATTTTACGTGTTTATTGTAATCTTTACCAAAAAAAAATACTCGCAACTAATTTGATGAGTCGCTATTCAGCGCGAGAACGCCGCTTGCCTGTTGGGCAATATGCCGCCTCGAGGAGATGCGCTAGACGCAATTTGTTACCTGTAGATGTTTGTGTTTATAAATGTTTGTCAAAATTAATCATTTAAATAAAATTTCAATAAAATAAATTTGAAAGAAAGTTATATATTTATATATGGTGAATTTTTCAAGTATGTGGATGACGTAAGAGGAATAGCGAAAAGTACTCTAAAGAGTCTCAGGCCCGATTTTGATGAAAACTAAAACTGCATCAAAATCAAAATTCCTAACCAGGAATCGAAGCCGTTGATTCTGAAAAAAAAACCACTGAATTATTACATCATTCGATAGTGTCGCTAATAAGGAACTAATTCTGTGAAGTAATGACATACGGCAAACTTTAAACAGCGGCTTAACTCAACGAATAAATCAAGACAACTCATATCAAAATTGGACTGATGTTGCTGCAAAGGAGTCATAAAAATAGCCAGTGCAGCAGGAGGCAGGGTCTAGCCATTTGTCAAAATCGGAGCTTAAATTATCATCAGCATCTAATCCTAAAAATTTGAACTGCTCTTTGAGTTACGGGGTAGTTACGGGGCTACTTAAATTTGATTTAATATATAGGTTAAATAAAACTCCACGCGAACGAAGTCGCCGGCAACAGCTAGTTATCACTAAAACCGTTAGGTACCTATCTTGTCTAGGAAATATGAGCAACTCGCTCAACTCTTAACCCTTGTACCGTTCAGTATAATCCTTAAGACTAAGCATACGACGTCTATTTCAATTACTCCGCCATATAGTTGTGTTCATAAACATAATCCCAGTAATTCTCTCTCGGATTTACACAGAATCTGCTATAAATCTCACAGAGGCTGTTAGACATTTCACTAAGCATCCGGGGATCAGACACCTAAAGGATACAGATAAAGGGGATAACAGAAGAAGTAAAAATGTAGAAGAAAAGCGATAAAAATACTATAACGGTAAAGGAACTTTGTAACAAATTGCATGATGGGTGTAGAAAAATAGTTTTTTTTTGTGGACTGCCATCTTATTTTGCGTATTGGCTATGTTATCTTAATTTGCCGGAAGACAACTAATCAGGCTGGCCATAAACTTCATGTTGAGAGCATACCTGATTACGAGGAGAATTTGAAAATTGGAATATGAAAGAAAACTTACCAGGTCAGCAACTGAAGCACTTTCACTGAATTTGGGGGAAAATAGGTTGTGTCAAGAACTTCTGTTGGTATGTGTGAGGTTAGTGTAGACCCAATTATTGCTTTAGGGCGGGAATATAAGTCAGATTATTTTTCCGATTGTCTGATCAATACCGACCGGGGTTTTGTAACTTTATTGGTATCATTATTGATTACGTTGACCATTGAGAAACCGTCATATTGTCGATCGAGCCATGAGCCAACCAATCACATGTCAGAATGTAATCGATGACGATATCGATGTAATTATGTAATAGAACCACAGATTATCTGATCGTATTTACTCGATACTCGTTTTACTCTTTACGCCAGACTTTTCCTGAACTCAGTCGTTCTCGAGCTATATTATCCCTTAGCTTGTATGCGGAGCGAAAAGAAAAAAGGTCGACGAATTACTGTTACTTATTGGATATTTGCTCGTGTTGACGCGAAGGAAGATAAACCGGCAATGAAATCGTTAACGTTAACGTTTCCGACTCGAACGTCCGGTCCGACTATTAGTTTAATTAATATTTAGTTACGTTAATTATCTTTCATTTTCGCGCGTAGTATTCTTCTCAGGCTTCCGCGAAGGGAAGCGTGGGGATACTATTCTACAGAGGATGGTCTGCTTCTAGGAGCTGCTACCGCTATCTGTTGAGACAAATAGGTCGTTAGGGGGGTTATTACCATATAAATACAAGTTCAAGTGGTTTCATTTTCGTGTACGCATGTCGACCTTTCAAAATTGTTTCGCTTTCGCGGGTTTGCTAGAGTATAATTTCGCCCTTTATACATTTGTATGTAATTCTCTGTAATGTGTATTTCGACGTGTGTGTACAATAAAGTGTTAAAATAAATAAAGATATAAAAGGAAGTGGAGTCCTTTCAAGGGGACTAGACGGGCAGAGCGCTCCTGACGGGCAGAGCACTCCTTGACGGGCAGAGCGCTCCTTGACGGGCAGAGTGCTTTGACGGGCAGAGCGCTCCTGACGGGCAGAGCGCTCCGACGGGCAGAGCGCTCCGACGGGTAGAGCGCTCCTTGATGAGCAGACCGCTCCGACGGGCAGAGCGCTCCTTGACGGGCAGAGCGCTGCCGCGCTCGCCCACCCGCCCGGCGACGCTGTAAACAGCCTACAGGCTTGACAGCAACTGTTCCTGCTAAAAAAAAAAGGGCTATCGAAGTAGATTAGGAGAGAAAAAGTTGTCGATAACAACCGCTGACACCGCTACTGTACAAAAAATATTTAAATTTTAAGGCAGGCTTATCTAATAATAAAGCTGTCAACATTGCTGCTTGCCGGCATACACACATAATACAGTTAAAAATGCCTCGACACCAACCAAACTGAGTACTTAACATGTATTCCCCTGGGACTTGAACTCGAGAAGTTTTTATGTAAATCTTATTTTCCTTACATTTAGAGGGATTGGTCCGTCCAGTGGCGCCCTCATTGGATAAATTGAGATTTCCTTTTAAATACAGAATACTAATTATAAAAAAACCAACATAGCGCCCACAAAATACAGGATTTGTCGCATTTTTTATTTTGTAATACTTATTTTGGAAAATATATATATATTTTTTTATTTATTCATACATAATCAACAGCATTATTACATAATCATTTAATACGACGAGTTATTTGGTGTAGTGGTTAGAAACTCTGCCCACTATACCAAATGGTCGCGGGCTCGAATCCCGCTAGGGGCATGTTTGTGTGATGAATACGGACATGTGTACCCGAGTTATGGATGTTTTCATTTATAATAAGTCTATATTTAAACAAAAAAAATGTATTTATGTACCTAATATATCAACCATCTGGTATCCACAACACAAGCCTATAGTTGCTTACTGTGGAACTAGATGGCGCTGTGTGTATGTCTAAGGATATTTATTATTATTTATAAATTAATATTATATTTCCCTAAAAATAATAAGCGCAATGTGTTCTAGAGTTTGTTATATTATTCATGCATATTTTTTTTATTAAAACTGTTATAAACAAACTATTTCGTTTTCCGCGCACGTACTCACCCACATACAGCCTGCCTTTGATATTTTTTTTGATCTTTCTATCAATACCTATTTTTATTACATTAAATTAATTTTGTTTTCGGGAAACGATTTTCTATTTTTAGTCGTGGTAAATATAGTGCAGACGAAGTTCAGTAATGTTTGGTATGGTCAGTCCTTTTTTTTTTATGCACGACGGGTTGGTACTTGACTTCAATCACACCTGATGTTAAGTGAAGATGAGGTCGAAGGTAGAAGCGTACTGACCCGGAAACCCCAACACATTTGGGGAACTGGCTATCTTATCTCTGACAACCGGAACACAACAATGCTATTAACATTGCTGCTTGGCGGCAGATTTAGATAAGATGGTGGTAGCTAGCCAGGCGGACATTTAAAATGCCCTACCACCAACAAAACCGAGTACTTAATCATGTACCCCGCTGGGGATCGAATCCGCGACCTCCGTATCGTAAACCCAATTTTGTTTTACATTGAGCCACGGAGGCGGTTTTTGATTTGATTTATTTTAAGGGATAAAATGTTACGTGTAAAATTCGTAGTACGCCATATCAGTGAATGCATATTCACCCTGTTCATGAGGATCCTTAGATTGTTGGACGTTGCAAAGGCTGATATCTGAAAGGAGTTCCTCGCCTTGGATGTTGGCATTATGAATGAATAGTCAAACCGCTTAGTGCGAATGAAAATCAAAATCATAAAATCAAAAATATTTTATTCAATGTAGGATACAAAAATATCACTTATTGAAAGTCAATATGTTATTTTTTTTAATCTGTATCGTTTCACAATGTATTATGGTTAGGGAGAAGAAGCGACAAGAAACTCCGCAACAGCACATCTTTTCAATTCGTTTCCCTCTTTACAATAATATTACATTTTATATTACATATTACAAAACAAAAGCAATTAACATAACGACCAGCTAATACCCGCCCTTCTTATCGCCTACATAATCATCTATCCTGTAATAACCCTTCTTACACAGAGTTTCTTTAATGTGGCGTTTAAATTTCTGCTTTGTTAAACTCAATACATGTTTTGGTATTTTATTGTAAAGTCCTTGCTAAGTCTAAATTGTGGAATTTCCATTTTATTTTTGTTTCTAGTATTCAAATTATGATTATCAGAATGTTTACGAAATAAGCATATATTTTTGCGTATACTGTCATATATATTTTATATTGAGATGCAACAGTTAAAATACTTATTTCTTTAAACAGATCTCTTAGAGAGTCACAGTTATATTGCTCTGATTGCTCTTTTTTGTAGAACAAATATTGTTTGAATATCTGCAGCCCTACCCCACAGTAGTATACCATAAGACAAGAATGTTAGTATGTCATCGATGTACGGGAGGAATCATAATAATTTATTGCTTTCCATGGTTACACAGGTCTTAATTTTAAAATGTGTACAGTATTATGGAACGTCAATATAAATTTATTATTTAGATTAGATTAGGGTACGTCAATATAAATTTATATAACGTAATTAAGTAGACTTAACTAAGAATAAATGTAATTAAATCTGTTTTCTATAAATTAAGTGCATGAGATAAAATAAAATGTGCAACTTGACCGAATAATAATATTAGACATCAATTAATAATATCTCCCACGGCAAAAGTAAAGATTATAATTAAAATAGTCAACAATATTACGTGTTATATCCTAATTAAAAATTAATTGAATTAAAATTATGTCATATGGCTTAAAAAAGTCTACCACCGACCGCATGTGCCTGTAGAAAGCTTCTAGCTTCAAATGACGGTGTTTTGCGGTTACGTCGAGAAGCCCGTATGCGGCCAGAGTTAAGCTAGTCTGTCGGCTGCCATCGTTGTTTATTCCCTTGTTGATTCAGTGTCGTATTCCGTGATCCACAGATCGATCACTATTCCCAGGACGGGTGAGCAGACTGAGATAAATAGGGAATACGATACCTACTCGTGATCGAGTCGTGACTAATTTTAGTGGCAGTTAAAGTCGGTAAGGATTTACACTAGTGCGTATTGTGTTGAATTTTCCTTGCATTTAGTCAGAATCAATGTGAAAAATTTAGTTTATTTTGTAGGCGCACAGAGTAATTTTCGCCTGAGATGAACAAGCAAGAAGCTCAGAGCGTTATTGTTTTTCAAACAGGATTTTACCCGACTGCCTCGTTTTATATATGACGGTGTATGTATTCGTATATATGTAGATTTCTACGTTAGGTCCTGTATAATAAACGGCTTCACCGATTTTGAAGTGAGACGAGGTGTTGATCCCGTCATAGAATACATTTTCAACTTTTGTATACGCAATTATCTAGTACCATACTAATGTAGTATGATCTACTGCATAAGTTACAAATATGTCAAATTGAATTATAAAATATAGAGGGTGATCGATAATTAGTGGATAACCTATCATCTCCTGATAGAGGGCGCTATGTCCGTTCAAAAAATATAATTTTATGTTTACTTATACATAGGTACGAACAGTGCAAACTAAATAAAAGCTTGTAAAAATGTGCTAGATAGATAGATAGATAAAGCATTTATTTACGCTACTGCGTTCACGCAAGTTTTAAATTACAAAGAAATATACATAGAACTAAACGTAGACTAGAAAATACAAAGAGCGAGTGTGAGCCGCAGTAGCACAAATGGGTTATAACAGAGTGTGGCACATCACTCAAAGAGCGAAACACTGGTTTTCAGTTACAACCCCTACAAGTACGAGTGCATAAAAGTACGTGCATGTTCCCGTCTGCGTGTACATTGGTGTAGTGGATAGTGAAACTGTCAGCGAAACCAACGGTTGCGGGTTCGAATCCCGCGACGGGTAAATGTTTGTGTGATGAAATATGAACATTTATTCCTGAGTCATGAATGTTTATATAAATATTTATGTATGTTTATCCGTAATCTAGTAAACATAGTACAAGCTTTGCTTAGTTTGGGACTAGATGATTGGTGTAAGTGTCCGAAATATTTATTTATTTATTATTATTATTTATTTGTGGTCAATCGTGAGTGAAAAGTGTCGCTTGTTGATACAGCTAGTGTTGAGTAGTAATTATGATAACTAGTTAAATGAATAATAATGATGTGACAAAATGAAAAAGAGAAGTGCATAGGTAGTTCCACTACAGGTAACGCTTTGGAATTCAATTTTTTTGTTTTTCCATTTATTGTGCCCTAAGGTGTTTTTTGAACAAGCATAATGTTCCTACTACTACGTATGTATTATTGATTGGAGTCGGTTTAGAGTTCTGTGTAAATCGTTCCGTAAATAGTTCGCCGACTCGCTAGCGGTGGAGTAAGACCCCTAAGCCTTCGCATCCCCTTTGGATAAAAACAAAGTTTATGTAGAAGCTTACGAGCCCACCTACTTATCAAAACAAATTCTTCTTTAATAGAACCAAAAATACCTACCTACTCGTATCCAAACAAATGCGTCAACAAAATACATTCTGTTAATCGAGTATAAGAGCAAATGGATTTAATTATAAACTTGCCGCATTACTGTTATTGCGGTTCATATCCGACTATTTCAGTTGAAAATATGTGACTCACGAATGTCCCTTAGGGTAAGGGGCTAAATTTATATATATATATATTTTTAAGCACAACGGATTGGTACTTGACCTCAATCACACCTGATGTTAAGTGAAGATGAGGTCGAAGGTGGAAGCGTACTGACCCGGAAACCCCAACACATTTGAGGGACTGGCTATTTTATCTCCGACAACCGAAACACAACAATGCTATTAATATTGCTGCTTGGCGGCAGATTTAGATAAGATGGTGGTAGCTAGCCAGGCGGACATTTAAAATGCCCTATAACCAACCAAACCGAGTACTTAAACATGTACCCCGCTGGGGATCGAACCCGCGATCTCCGAATCGTAAACCCAATGTTGTTTACATTGAGCCACGGAGGCGCCAAAATCCGGAATAAATCCTGTCATAATGTAGGTATGGTATGGAGCGTTGGGTCATGAAGAAGACGGAGGAAAGAAAAGTGCATACAGGAGTGATGAGAATGTTGAAATGAATGAGTGGAGTGACTAGAATGGATAAAATAAGGAATGAGTATGTAAGAGGGAGTTTAAAAGTGGCACGTGTGACAGTAATGTTGAGACGGGAATCGTTTGGCTTGGTATGGTAAGGGGAGAGATCAAAATCAAAATCAAAATCAAAAATATTTTATTCAATGTAGGATACAAAAATATCACTTATTGAAAGTCAACATGCTATTTTTCTTTTTTTAACTACATCGCTTCACAAGGTGTTATGGTTAGGGAGAAGAAGCGACAAGAAACTCCGCAACAACACATCTTTTCAACTAGTCTCCATCCTTACAACAATACTACATCTTATATTACATATTACAAAACAATAGCAATTAACATAACAACCAGCTAACACCAGACCTCCTTATCGCCTAAATAATCATCTATCCTGTAATAACCCTTCTTACACAGAGTTTCTTTAATGTGGCGTTTAAATTTCGGCTCTGTTAAACTCAATACATGTTCTGGTATTTTATTGTAAAAGCGTATGCTGTGTCCCACAAAGGATGTGCTAACCTTGCTAAGTCTAAATTGTGGAATTTCAATTTTATTTTTGTTTCTAGTATTCAAATTATGATTATCAGAATGTTTGCGAAATAGGCATATATTTTTGCGTACATACATTATACTGTCATATATATACTGGGATGCAACAGTTAAAATACTTATTTCTTTAAACAGATCTCTTAGAGAATCACGGCAGCGTAATTTATATATTGCTCTGATTGCTCTTTTTTGTAGAACAAATATTGTTTGAATATCTGCACCTCTACCCCACAGTAGTATACCATAAGACATAATGCTATGAAAGTAGCTAAAATAAACGAGCCTCGCTGTTTTAATGTCAGTAAGTTGTCTAATCTTACGAACAGCATAAGCAGCTGAACTGAGCCTGCTCGCAAGTGTCTCAATATGCGACCCCCACTGTAGTGTGGAGTCCAAAGTGATGCCAAGAAAAACAGTGTTCTCAACAAATTCCAATGGTTCACTATTCAACTTTAGGTTGTTTTCCCCCTGCCTTACATTAGGTAAGGAAAACTTAATACATTTGGTTTTCTTAGCATTTAGAACTAAATTATTCACAGTAAACCAGTTCGAAACCTGTGAAAGAGTATCGTTTACATCGTCAATATCATTCGACCCTCTCTTTATTTTGAATATAAATGAAGTGTCATCAGCAAACAACACAATATCAACCAGGTTCCGAACTAAATAAGGCAAGTCATTAATATAAACTAAAAACATAAAAGGACCTAGAATTGATCCTTGAGGCACTCCCATTTTCACAAAGGATCCTGAAGATTTTTCCAGATTTACTTGAACTTTTTGAATTCTATTTTCTAAATAAGAAGTTAATAAGTCGAGGGCTTTGCCGTGCACCCCATAATGTTCTAATTTAAATAAAAGCGTTTTGTGATCCACACAATCGAATGCTTTTGAAAGATCGCAAAACACACCGATTGCATCGCTGCGATCTTCCCAGGCATTATAAATATTTTTAATTAGAGCTACACCGGCATCCGTTGTCGAGCGCCCGTTAGTGAAGCCAAACTGTTTATCATGTAGTAGTCCATTTGTATTGAAATGACACAATATTTGACCCAGAATAAGTTTCTCAAAAATTTTACTAAGTACAGGTAGAATGGAGATGGGCCTGTAATTATTGAGATCGTTTTTACATCCTGATTTAAAAAGAGGTACAACCTTACTATGTTTCATCAGTTCAGGAAAGACACCTTGATCAATACTCGCATTGAAAATGAAGGCTAAGTAAGGAGCGATCGTAGTGACAATATGACTCAACAGCTTTACCGACATGCCCCAGACATCTTCAGCTTTTTTTAACTTTAGCGTTTTGAAAGCCTTTATAACTTCGAGAGGGTCAACATACCTAAATTTAAGAATAGTGTGGCATTTTTTTACATTAGCCACCATCAATGATTTAGCACGAATTGGTGATGAATCTAGTATTTCAGTAGTTTTGACTGGAATATTTACAAAAAAAATTTTCAAAATGCTGAGCTACTTCTATATCGCGATTGATAATTCTATTATCAATTTTAATTGAATATCCATTGTCACGTTCTTTAACACATGACGTTTCCCTATTTATAACCTTCCAGACTGCTTTAATCTTATTATCAGCAATATTTACAATATTACTAATGTATCTGGACTTAGCAGTAATACAAACTTTTTTAAATATTTTTGAATAATTTTTAACAAATTCGCAGAACTCTAGGTCATCCTGCCTAATTGTCCTATCTTCATAGAGCTGAAACAACTTATCTCTACTTATTCGAATACCTTTCGTGGCCCAGTTACTGAATTTAAATTTATTGGTATTTTTAACTTTTTTAATTTGAAAGATCTGTTCAAACTCTTTATTCAAAACATTGAAGAAATCTGTATAAAATTTATCACAGTCAATTGTTTCAGACGAAGGTAAAGGTAATTTATTTAGCAAAACTTCTTTATACATTTCTACTTTTTCTGCAGGTATAGGTCTAGTAATGAATTCTACTGTGGGATTGGATAACTTAATTAACGGAAAAGCAACAAGTTGCCCACAGTGATCAGACCTTAAACAGTTTAGTATAGACTGATCAATGAAATTACAGTTACAGAAAAAGTTATCTATGCAAGTGGCTGTAGATTCAGTGATTCTAGTAGGCTCTAGGAATACGTTGTTTAAATTAAAAGACTGATAAAAGAAGATGAAACACATATTGCTTAAAGAAAGTGATGAATGTGAATGTCAATGGATGGATAGGAAGAAGAAGACCACAGAAAAGATGGATTGTGTAAGGGATGATATGAAAGATAAGGGCGTGAATGATAAGGTAACGGTCGCTGTCGACCGTTACCTCTCTTTGTCCCATTCTTTTTTTTTATATGAGAGGGCGGCAAACGAGCATGCGGGTCACCTGATGGAAAGCAATCACCGCCGCCCATGGACACCCGCAACACCAAAAGGGTCACAGATGTGTTGCCGGCCTTTGAGGAAGGTGTAGGCTCGTTTCTTGAAAGTTCTAATGTCGTACTCGTTCGGGAATACCGCTGCCGGAAGTCCGTTCCACAGGGTGGTCGTACGTGGTAAGCAGTTTCTTGAGAAACGTACAGTGGTAGACTTCCACTCATCCAGGTGATGTGGATGGAAATTTAATTTTCGGCGAGAAGTGTATTGGTTAAATTGAGCAGCGGGTATTAGCTCGAACAGTTCTTCAGAACACTCCCCATGAAATATGCGATAGAGAATGCAGAGGGACGCGACGTCTCTTCGCAACGCCAGGGGATTCTCCTCTATAGGATTATTATTATTAATGATTTATTTGAAATCACAGCCATAATTACAAATTTAAAATATAAGTTATACATTTAGAAGCCAAAATAGAGATCAGTAAGTTTATACATTGCTTATTTGGTTACCTTATCTATCGAGACATCAAATTGTTGAATCTTCTTATCTATCGAGAAATCAAAGAGAGAAAACATATTATGGAGTAATATGTGCGAGTGTATGTGTTTGTGTATGTGTGTGTATGAGTTGAGTGTGTGTACACAATTACCTAATCTATGTCAGTGCTTTAAATACTGTTGATTTGAACTGATTACGACTCAGATGAAAAATGTCCAAATCCGAAAATTCTTCATTGTATTCTTGCAAACATCGAATCATAGTGGAGTGGTGAGCATAGTTAGTTCTTGCTCTAGGGGTGTGAAATAAGCTCCGAGCATGACGTAAAGGAGTGGCACGCAGACCCACGTGCTCCAACAAACACGGGCAATCTACCGCCCCAGCCAACACCTATTGAAGAAACATTACATCAGCCGCCAGACGACGATTTTCTAGCGGATGTAATCTCAGTCTCTTTAAAATATCCGTGCGACCCATACCCGAAATCAAACGCCGACGGCTTACCACAGCAGCAAAACATCTCTGAATACTTTCGACCATGTCTTTGTATACCTGATATAGAAGGGACCACACCTGAGATCCAAATTGGAAGAAATGAATAATGGAAGAAAGAGAGGTATTGCGCTGACCTCAAATAATTTTGGCCCAGGGCTAGAAGATGACGATTCAGTTGGCCTACAAATGGAAGGTAATGCTTTGATAATATAAACATAATGAAGGAGCTATGGAAGGAAAGCTATGATTGAAAGGACTGCAATAAACACAGGATTGTTATACACGTGTTTTTTTTTTTTTCATTTCCTCGTGAAAGAATCTTGCTCTCTGTATCTGTGTAAAATTAATGTATTGCCTTTTTGTACAATTTTTTTTTTTATATGAGAGAGCGGCAAACGAGCATGCGGGTCACCTGATGGAAAGTAATCACCGCCGCCCATGGACACCCGCAACACCAAAAGGGTCACAGATGCGTTGCCGGTCTTTGAAGAAGGTGTAGGCTCGTTTCTTGAAGGTTCCAATGTCGTACTCATTCGGGAATACCGCTGCCGGAAGTCCATTCCACAATAACCGTTTACAAAAAAAAAAAAACACGCTATATTTCCACCTTCCACCTCCTGGCTCCACCATCAGACCGTCGACACCAAGTATAATGGACTCGTCAAAACGAAACCCAAACTCGTGGGGTTTACTAGTAGCCACTGTAGAGTTTCACCATCCACATCCTGGCTCTATCATCAGATCAGCTCTAAGATACCAAATTATAGTATTGTCTTCAGAATTACATATACATACAAAGTTTCATTTCGATACGACAATTAGAATTAAGTTTAAAAAGTATTTACAACAAAAAAAATGTATTTATGTAGTATATCAACCATCTGGTATCCACAACACAAGCCTATAGTTGCTTACTGTGGAACTAGATGGCGCTGTGTGTAGGTCTAAGGATATTTATGTATTAAAAAAAAAAAAATAACTTCCAAGATTTGATTATATTGTTAGTTACAAGTGAAACTAATAAAAGCGTGTTAAAAGAGTGTGCGTTGAAATTACACAATCTTATTCCACCGTCGCCATTGCGTCTCCAGACTGCGAGTCAGAGAGAGATATCTATGTGGGTGAAGTCGCCGGCAACAGCTAGTTTACGTTATTGCTAGTTTAAAGTGTGATGATATTCCGTAGAGCTCAGAAGCACGTTCGCACGGTACCTACTTGTTATTTATTTACAGGCCGCGTGACTTGCAAATGAACGAGCGAAATCAACATGATGTAAACGGCGCCATTTCTGAAAATATTTTAACCGCCTCTATGGCTCAATGTAAACAACATAAGGTTGATAAAACAGAGGTTGTGGGTTCCATTCCTAACCGGACGTGTGTAGCAGTCGGTTTGGTTGGTGGTAGGAAATTTTTAAATGTTTGCCTAGGCAGCTATCGCCGTCTTATCTGAGTCTTCCGCCAAGCAGTAAAATATTTGTTGAACAACAGTCTACAGTCACAAGTTTGCTGGAAACTTTATAAAAATTAATAATTCTAGTTGACACGCCAGTCTGCGTCAAAACGTTGCCCGAGGAGGTGGTTGTAATTTTATAGTCTGTTTTCCATTGAAAGAGCTCTATTAACTGAATTGTTTTATCATTACTCTACTGCTACTGTAATTCAAACTGGTTGCAAACATGTCCACACATGTCAAAAGTAGTTGCTAATTTGACGTTTCGCTGAGCGAGAACATGTTATCAACACTGCAACACGCAATTTTGCCAGTAAAATCAAATCAAAGTCAAAAATGCTTTATTTTGTAGGTACACAGGATACACTTAAAATAGTCAGATTTTACATTTTAAAAGCTGCTTGTTCAAAAGGCAATTTTCCCCTGAGAAGAACAATCAAGACACTCGAGAGGTTGCTCTTTAAAAAAAAAAGGTTTTTATATTACACAATTATTAATTGTTATTCTATATTATAATATTTCATTAATAATTGTGAAATAGCCTGGTTATGCGAACGGGCTGCTTATGTCCATGAATGTTTATCATCTAAATAATCTGATATTTTATAATATGCTTTCTTAATAAGCTTCTGTTTTATAGTATCTTTAAATTTATTGAAAGGAATATTTTGTAAATCAACAGGTTAAAGTAACTTGTTGATTCAACTTTGTTGATAAATTAAAGTTTACCATGAATATAATTTGTGTTTTAGTTTCCGATAAGATAGTAAATCCCCGAAATAAATTGGCTATACCGGGAGAGCGCGCTTACACGTTCGGCCTCATCGTCACTTAACATTGTATGCTGTGTGGATTCGACATTTAAAAAGAAGAGAGCCATCATGGCAGTACCTTTAAATAAGCCCAAAAGCCCGGATTAACTTACTAAATACTCGATAAGGATAATGAACTATTTAAAGTGTATAGGAAATATTTATTTAAACATTCTCACTTATCAAACTGAAACGTCGTGCTTGATTGGTTTTCGCACATCTATTTAAGAGCTATGCTCTAACTTCAAACTTCAAGCATTTATTTCAACGTAAGATACATGATATCATTTGTTGAGTGACAATTTAAATCTAATGGAAATTAAAAAGTTTATTGTATTTATCTGTCAGTCGGTATGTCCAAACTACTACCGCTTCGGAAAGGGAATTCATCTGCGGCGCAAGAAACCCACAGGATCATTGTTGTCCTTTTTTTAAAAAAATAAAGTATATAACTAATACAATTTTATAATTTTGGGGAGCTGGTCGAAGTACACCAAGCGTGTTTGTCATTCAGGTAGTCACTAATTTTATATTAACCCTTTTTTGCTAATGTTATTTTGACATAATCTTTAAATTTTTCTCAGTTAGATTAATGATGTTCTGAGGTATAAGGTTATAAAAGCGTATATACAGAGGCGATTATTCCGTAACTATTATAGGTATCAAAAAACTTTAAACTGATATCGAAAGTACTTTACCTAATGAGTAAAATGACATTAATAACTTTTTAAAAATAAAATGAGAAATATCCAAAAAAATATATTAAACACTCCCATACATTTTATTTCTTAGTAAGTACAAAATTTTGTACCTATTCAAAGCAGATGTTCAAAGTGACGTCGCGCAATAAATTGGCGGGAACGAGAATCCGCGATAAAGAATTTGAATTTTGAACGAACACCAAATAGTATCTTTTTTTTTTGTTTTTATTTAGTATGTTGCTCTTCAGCCAGTTCAAATCAATGCGATGCGATATTGAAGCAAGGTTTATTATTAATTTGAAGTGGTAAAATAATTAACCTACACGTGTATCTACTTGAAATTCATCACTATCATAATACATAATTATAAAATGATAAGGGTAAAATGAGTTGATACTATTCCACTTAAAATAAGGAAACTAAAATCTCTACTATCTCATGCTAAATTTATGGGAGTGTTTAATGTAATTTTTTTGGATATTTCTCGTTTCATTTTTAAAAAGTTATTAATGTCATTTTACTCATTAGGTAAAGTATTTTCGATATCAGTTTAAAGTCTTTTGATATCTATAATAGTTACGGAATAATCACCTGTGCACACTTAACGATTACAGTGTAGTGTCCCATAAACGCTCTTGTCGGTGGAGTCCTTTCGACACATCTTTTCTTTGACTTCCTGATACGACACGGTATTTACTTTTTCCTTTACTTCTACCTTGGTTGGTTACCTATTTAATTTCACTAGCTGCGTAAAAACCACAAAACATTGTCGGGTCATTTCGAAACCCTAGGCACGTCACTACCGTCATCCCGTGGGTGTCGTAAAGGCGATTACGAGAGTTTACAAAAGAACATTCTAAAGAATTGCACGTTTCAACTGTGACCCCTGTCACGTGTGTATTTCTGTATATTTCTTAAAGTCATCCGTAGATGTTGTTTCAAGCATTAAACATTTAATGTTTCTAACTCCCAAACGGTCATGACATTATGTAGATATGCGATTGTGGTCAGCGCTAACCCGTTGTACATTACCCGGATTCACACTCCTTCAGCTGCGACAGTGGTAATCTGCACGGCGCCTACTGAAGATAGACAGTGCTCTATGTAGTCTATTGCTACCTTGGGCCCCAGACTAATTAAAGAAAAGGGAAAGGTGCGATATTAGCAAAATATTTGCAATACAGAAACGTGCTATTCGAGCAATTTACAAGTTAATTTTTTTTTTAATTATTAATTAAAAACATTGGTTACCTAGTATATACTTGAAAATATCATTTACGTAAAGAAAAATATATCATCTTTTAAGAGATATCGCGATAAACATGATATAAATACAAGAAATAAAAATAAACTTGATCTGTATGCAACTCGACTTCATAAGGTCAGTAATTCATTTAAGGGGCAATGTATACGCTTTTTAAAGGGTTACTCTAGCATAACTGATTACTTGGATGATAATACAACTTGGACTTAATTTTGACTTAAAAGAGCAATCCTTGAATTTCTTGCTCGTTCTTCTCAGGTGATTGCAGCGTTGTGAATGAGCAGTAAATATAAGTATAAAATGTTAATGTTGACGATTTCAAGTGATACTTTGTGTCCTATGAAATAAAGAACTTTTCATTTTCATTTTTTATTTTCGAAAGAGCGTCGGTGGCTCAGGGGTTAAGGACACGGTCTCCCAATTTGGGAGGTTCGGGTTCGATTCCCAGGCAGGCCATGTACCAAGGAGTTATTAAATTTAATTTCTTATGTGCACTTATCAGACTGCTCTTAAAACGGTGAAGGAAAACATCGTCAGGAAGCCTGGCATACCTGAGAAATAAAAATTCAAAGGCATGTGAAGTCCCCAACCCGCATTGGGCCAGCGTGGTGGACTACGGCTCATACTGAAAGGTGTGAAGAAGTATAAAGGTGTAAATTACCGCCTCCGTGGCTCAATGTAAACAACATTGGGTTTACGATTTGGAGGTCGCGGGTTTGATCCCCAGCGGGGCACATGTTTAAGTACTCGGTTTGGTTGGTGGTAGGGAATTTTAAATGTCCGCCTGGCTAGATACGATCACCTTATCTAAATCTGCCGCCAAGCAGCAATGTTAATAGCATTGTTGTGTTTCGGTTGTCAGAGATAAGATAGCCAGTCCACCAAATGTGTTGGGGTTTCCGGGTCAGTACGCTTCCACTTACGACCTCAACTTCACTTAACATCAGGTGTGATTGAGGTCAAGTACCAACCCGTTGTGCATTAAAAAAAATCTGCTACCTTAATTATATGGCTGACTGTACACAAAAAAATCATTTACCAAATTCATTCGAATCCGATGTTCATCTTCGTCAGATAACAAAATTACAATCTATTACTTATAAATGGATTTTCTCAAAGGGTTTAAAAATTGAAACTATTATTAAAAATGCAATGCCGCGGAGATTAAATTTTAAGAAAGATTTTAGAATATTTGCCCGTTAAAAGCTTTTGTGAGAAATTGCATATTTCATTAATTTCTAAAGGCAAATTGGCAAGTTTAATTCAGGGATTGATAACTTTTGGGATAGTAAAATTAATATCTCTCGCTTCAATTCATATTTTGCAATTGCAATAAAAGTTCAAAATTCATTTTGTGTAGAAAGACTATTTATATATCTAACATGTTACAAAGATATATTTACAGGTGTCACAAAAACCTATATATAGGTTTATCCGTACCAATGTCATCATCGGACACTCATGTATGACATAGTGATTTCTATTATACTTTATAATTAGTAATTTATGTATCTTCCTACACACACCTACAGAGACAACTCAAATCAAATCAATTAAAAAATGCTTTATTTTGTAGGTACACAGGGTACACTTTTGTCAGATTTTACATTTTTAAAGCTACTGCTTGTATAAAAGGCAATTTTCCTCTGAGAATAACAAGCAAGAAACGTGAGAGGTTGCTCTTTAAAAAAAAAAGGTTTTTTGATTACAAAATTACTAATTATTATTTTATATTATAATATTTCATTATTAATTGTGAAATAGCCTGGAAATGCGAACGGGCTGGTTATGTCCATGAATGTTTATCATCTAAATAGTCTGATATTTTATAATATGCTTTCTTAATAAGTTTCTAACTATCACTTAAGTCCAGACAAATACAAAAAAGTAATGTAATACTATAATGTAAACACGCCTTCTCTATTATGACATCTTTCCACAAGCTACGAAGGATTTTTTAACAAAAAAATACACGTTTCTAAGTTTTTGCAAGCGACGAATAAAGTTGAGGATTTTCATAAGGTTGCTTACCAGTTCTCATCATTATGTAAGATTAGATGGTTGGGTTCTAACGGAAACTTGTTAGAAGGGTTAACTCGGAATTAATATAGAGAATACCCTTATTATATAAGTTTTGTATATGGTAGAATTTCGGTTTCACTTTTTAAGCCCTTATAAAACGACGGATGTTATGTGCTTGCTTTTTTTATTAAATAGGTTTACAAACGCTTGTTACATCGCTTAGAAGTAATGAAACCTTATGTATATTAGTTTTTTTTTAATGATTTTTATTTAATATAGATATTTAGTAATAAAATACAGACTATCAAAATTATCACAGTAGAATTATTGCGTCGGAGAATATATTTAGAAGTGTTTTAACTATTTTCAAAAAATCGATAAATAACTTCTTTACATTTTATGAACAATTTCACTGAGGGAAAATAACACGACTCAATAAACTATTTTTCGAAAATATAAAGTAGCCATTAATTAATTCTTTAGAAAACTGATTTAGGAGATCTTAGCATCTTCTACAACCCTATGAAGTTCACAGTGGTAACTTTAATTTAATATTGTAGGTTTTATAACTAAATACTTAGAGTACACCAAAAGCAAGCTAAAGAATTGTTAGAAAACATTTTTATTTACTGACAGGTACTCTATCCTTCTACAAAAAAAATCAGGAACTTTAAAAATATAGGAAGTTACCCCACAAAAATTGCGCAATTTTACTGGACTACAAGAAATATTGAGCAGTATTCTCGGGTTTCGCTTGATGTTTCAGAGTAATTACTCACGTTGGTCTGATTTCTCTGGAGAACCGTCGAAAAATTGGTGATCTCAATTTCTTAGACAAGATTGTGAACGGAAATATTCGTGACTACTAGAAAGATACAAATGTCTGGCTTCGGAAGAGTCCTATTGTTATTGTATTTAATTTTAAATGTTGTGGTATTTATGATATTAAATATCGGGATATGTTCTTAGCTATGGGGTACATATTTGAATGACGAAAATTAAAATACCTACTATTAAAAAATCGATGTTCAAAATATTGGAAATTAAAATATCGATTGTTAAAAATTATCGAAAATCATTACATCTAAGTTTAAAATGTCATACATTTAGCAACAATACTTTATTCTTAAATATATATTGATATATAAAACATTTATTTACATATTGCAGAAACACATACAAACATATTCGACCGCTCAATCATTCTGCTTGGTGTTATGGTTTTAGAAATATTCGAAATATACGCAAATGGGCAATAAGATGCACTAACCTAGTTTAATAATGTAAAGCTTTAAAAAAATAATCCGCGTTTGGCCGATTCTGAAATCCTGGGCACGGCACTGCTGTGGTTTTTACCTTTTTTTTTAATATTGTGTGAGGAAATTTTGTTGGCAAACCTCGAATTCAGCACCCCAAAAATATGGATCAATACTACCCCACAACTTCCCTCGTAAACGCACAAATAGACTGAACTAAAAAGTCAACGATTGGAATGCTTAACCTGTTTTCGGTCTCAGTGTGGTTACACCGAGACCGTTAACATAACCATTAAATTGCCTTTTTCATATTACGCAACCATAAAAATATATTACATTCCTCAGTGAACAAGGGTTGACATAAAAGGAGGTTTATCGGATCAAGATTTTGTAGAATAACACAGTAAGAATTTTTCCTTCGTTCTAATATTTAGATATGATAACATAAAAATTTTATTTTTAATTCAATTACAAACAGTGATAATGATTCGAGTGATTAAGTAAAGCGAAAACACACACATATCAATAGCCTATAAAAGTATACGAAGCGACTTACACTTCATGGCAGGATCTCTTTTTTTTCTTTTTTTTTATGCACAACGGGTTAGCACTTGACGTCAATCACATCTGATGTTAGGTGAAGATGAGTTTGAAGGTGGAAGCGTACTGACCCGGACCCGGACGCATCTTATTTGGCGGACTGACTATCTCATCTCTGACAACCGGAACACAACAATGCTATTAACATTACTGTTTGGCGGCAGACTTAACATAAGTTAAGACTTTAGAAAAGATGGCTTTTAAATATCTTATTTAAAATGCCCTACCACCAACCAAACCGAGTACTAAACATGCACCGCGCTGGGAATCGAACCCGCGACATCCGATTCGTATACCCGATGTAGCTTACATTGAGCCATGGAGATGGTTAAAGTAAGGTGTACCTAAACTTAAGACAAATATGTGATTAATGTACTTGTGGTAAAATTTTGTATTGCCCCTAAAATAAGAGAACTAAAGGATAATAACTTACTTTGCTATTTTGTTTTCCTTGTTTGTCCAATGACAAGATTTAAAAAAGGAAAAGAAAGCGTGTTTTGTATTTTTCATGTGTTTTTAACCAATTAGGTATCGCCGTCAAGACAGACATATGACCTCGGACTAATCACGTTAAGCTTACTTTCATCATATGAAGACTGTCAAGTTGCTATCTGTGTCACCTTAAACAAGGTTATTTATTGTATACATAAAACCTAAAATTAGTTTGGTCAGAAGCACGTATAGAAACGATTCCGGCTATATAATCATTTATTTAATTGGGTCGGAAGCAGGTCGTCCCATTCGCAACTCGTCACACATTCGAAACTCGTCCCATTCACACGGCTCGTCCCGTTCGCAACTTGCCCTATTCGCAGCTCGTCAATTAAGGAATGATAAACACCCTACGAGCGGAAACATAACAGTAACTGAATTCGCAACAATCCTATATTTTTATTTTATATTTTCTAGCTATATTGATTACAGAATATATGATATATTGAAGTGTATCGGTTTTTTGGTATACAAAATACAAACAAGTTTGTATTTGATATATGAGTTGTGCCAGCCTTGCACTACTCGAATAAGCAACGTCTATGTTTACCCGACACGTAGGTTTCAATGTTACCTCCTGCAGCCTAAAGGGATCCACCGATTTGCTTATTCGTCTTGATCTCTAGAGTGCGATACGATACATTTTATGGTAAAAAATCCAACGTGGCGCCCGTAAAATACAAATATGGTGTCGGGTTTTTTTGTTTTTTAAATACTTAAATAGTTATCGTTCTAACTGTCTTGCAAGGATTTTTTTTTATGCACAACGGGTTAGCACTAGACCTAAATCACACCTGATGTTAAATGAAGATGAGGCCGAAGGTGGTAGCCTACTGACCCGGAAACCCGAACACATTTGGGGGACTGGCTATCTTATCTCTGACAACTGGACTACAACAATGCTATTAACATTGCTGCTTGGCGGCAGAATTAGATAAGATGGTGGTAGCTAGCCAGGCGGACATTTAAAAGCCCTACCACCAACCAAGTCGAGTACTAAATATGTACCCCGCTGGGGATACAACCCGCGACCTCTGAATCGTAAACCCAATGTTGTTTACATTGAGCCACGGAGGCGGATAAAGACTTAAAGTGCTGCATTTCTGAAGGTTAAGCCAAAACGATTAATTCTTGAATGCTGATCAGGTAAGCTCATTTGAGCTATAAAACGTGGTTTTATGTTCGGTAATTTAAAAGGAACGCTCGAAATTGGCAGCTGAATTCAGTAGAAACACACAGTTATGGCTTTGCTGGAATAGCCGGATAACATTACAGCTACCTGTTTAGCACTGATTTATGAATAATTTCATTTTAAGTATAGAAACCATGGAAATTGTGTCGGTTCACGAAATAGAAAAATCCGTCAAAGTTTGAGAGAGACTAGCACATGGGTGGTTCCGTAGAGATATCATATAGAAATCATAATTATTCAGTATACTGTTTGTGACAGTATTGTCGTCCGAAAATGTTAGTAAATTGTTGGAAGCTTTTTTTTGTTTCTTTTTATGCACCACGGGTTCGTACTTGACGTCAATCACACCTGATGTTACATGAAGATGAGGTCGACGGTGGAAGCGTATACTGACCCGGAAACCCCAACACATTTGGGGGACTGGCTATATTATCTCTGACAACCGGAAAACAACAATGCTATTAACATTGCTGCTATTAACCATATACGTGCCACCTTTCATTCGTTTCGAAGTATTTTACATTTTATACTTTGATTTCGGGATTTTCCATAGATATAAAGGTACAATACATGCTGTCATCTATCTGTATCCAAACTGTAACCCAAACTCGTAAACCATTTTAGGGTAATTGAGCCTGAAACACTCTGAAGAGAACAAAAACATCCCAGAGGAAATGGTCACTGAGATAAAAAGTGCCCTGCGAGTTAATTCACATACATAGATACAAATAGGTAGGCCTGAGGCTACATTATGTGACAGCCATTCGAGTATATAATAGGATCCCGCTTGAAATTAAAGGTTTAAAGGAACCTCAATTTAAAAAAACTTTAAAGATTTGACTGTTAAATAACGTGGTTGCGCCACATCATCTATTTTTATAATTAATGTTTAATAAATAAGGTGTCTAGGCCTAATCCTTTCCACTCCTTACTTTTGATCGTGCACCGTAAACCAGTGCAGCAAGCACGCCGCCGGGTGTCAAAATTATGAACACAAAAGTTGAGAATCCGCTCTTGCCATTGCCGGATGCTTTGCCGTCGGTTTGCATCGGCTTTGATATAATTTAACCGCAAGACAGAGCCATCGCTCCTGCGTCATTTTTCACCACCCGCTAACTAATAGTGTGCGTTGATACTGGAGGACAGTAATAAGTGTCTGGGAGCTCCCATTGTGTTGTGTGGACCATCGCCATCGCCAAGGAGACGCTTCCGAGAGGGTAGGAGCAGCCCTTCCTGTTCAGAGAGGTAGGTGCACGATTTTTCTCTTTCCCCTCCACCCTGGCTGAGACACCTCGCGGTCTTCTATAGTTTTAAAATCAGCATCGAAGGAATCGCATTATCGGCGCCACCATAACGTATTTTATAGTCTTAAGGATTTTTTTTCTAAAAGAGCGCTATTGACATAATTATTATTAATACTTCGACATTTTTATAGCAATGCAAATGTTAGATTTTAAAAATATTATAATTAATTTTAGTTCTTAATTTAAATTATATATGCATGATGATTAATATTGTACGCCTGTTCGAGTTAAGGACTGTCGAACCAATGCAACAATATTGTAATATCACCCATGTTGTCAGTTGTCAGACATAAGATAGCCAGTCCCCCAAACCTTCGACCTCATCTTCACTTAACATCAGGTGTGATTGAGGTCAAGTACCAACCCGTTGTGCATTAAAAAAAAATGTACCACAGTTCTACAATAAATTGATTCTGATACATTCTTGCAAATAAATGATTTGATTTGTTGTAAATAATGTTTTATTCATTCATCGAAATTGATATAAAGCTATCCATTGCCAAATAGATGTAGCAGCCGTTAGAGCTATTAATCAAGCAACACTAAGCAATAACGACGCACAAAAGAAATTTTATTGCTAAATAGCCCATTGTGCTGGAGTGATTCCGGTAATTCGAGAAACAATTGGGACTACAGTTAAGTGGGGGAATTAATTTCAAAGAAATCATTTGTTGCCACCATTTGTATTTAAGATGGAATCTTCTATCATTTATTTCTTGGCACCAGTCAAACGACTAAGCCCTCTTACTCATACCGGATGAGGTTTTTAGGAAATAATAGGGCATATTAGGTTAATGAAGTAAAAATAAATAAATAATAAAAATTGTTTATTTTCTCACCACAAATGACGCTTTTGTTAGAAATACTATTATTTTACTTAATGTTTTACTACATATTTAAAAGTATTATTGTTTAATTTCCTAAATATTGTCTTATTGATAGTAGGTACACTGATCGTGTAAAGATGGCGCTGTTAATATAAAGAGTAGTTGTCTGACCGAAAAGAGTTGATTGCCCCCACCAGAAGCCTTCTGTGGTGGGAGTTGTCAACTTGGCGCGCCCCTTTCTTGTCGACGATCAGTCTACCTCTGATTTTTGAAGTGGAAACATCACCAAGTGTAAAAAGTGATAGTGTATTATAGTGTAAGTGAAGTGTGCATTAAATTATTACAATGTAAGTACAAAGCTATCTTTTATTCTTTCACCAAACCACCGTTCCTTCTATAACACATTAACAGTAAATGAGTATTTAGTACTCAAGTTCGGTCTAGGCGTAACACTTTACAAAGTTATTTTAGGACTAGGTAATATTGGGTATTTACCTATGAAATTGGAGTTTTTTTTCTTCGTTAATCATATGTACCAATTCCAGCGATTTTCAAAGCTATATCCAAATTTGTTTTTTATTTGGCAAATTGAATATTATTTCAAGGTTTCAGATGAAATATTTTTTAATTTCTGGGCTAAATGACATAATAAAGAAAATTTAAACAGAGCTCTTTTCATGTGCTCATGTGCTCCCATAATCATTTCTGAGATTCGCTGAAACTTTTATAAAGCGGTTATTTTTAAAAATTTACGCTGCTTATACTTAACTTAATGTTATCCGATAATACACATAAAGTTTAGCTAAATATGGATTTGCCGTTCCCAAAAAAAAATCAATAAAAGTTTGTATGGAGAAAATAGTCTTAATGAAATTCTTCATACAAAACGCCAATTTCATAGGTAAGGACTTAATACATAGAACACATTTGTTGGAAGACTGGTGCCTGAAAGGGAAGAACCAGAATTACAGGTCACCAGGCCCCCCAGCTATGGACATAGCTACATAGAGTATTAGAGCAAAGATATGTTGATTGAGGAAGAAACACTTAAGGAAAGAAACAAACGAGGAGGAAATCACGAAACATAAGACCTCGTTTTTGGAGTGAAGTTGTATAGTGTTGTGCACTGTTTTTAACCCCCGACGAAAAAAAGTAGTAAATGACGAAAAAAGTAAAAGTTATTGGCATAGGTAGTTTAATTATTTTTTTTCAAAACCATAATCGATCTACTTGCCTGCAGGAGATTGTTTTGCAACTGGCGGGATTCCTGGGGTTCCTATCACACGAATTTTAATTGGAACTCATACTCGTATTTTGTATAAGTTTTTTAAATTTATTTTATTTAATGATATAATTATGTGCAATAGGCCACATGCTCGATCGTCAAATAACATAATGGCATAGGTAGTTTAATTTTTTTTTTTCAAAACTCCCTAACAACACGTGTGATGCCTTTACAGCATGAGTAAACAGAAAGCCTTGAACAAATTTATTGTATAATAATTATACATGTATTTATCTTAAACACAGTAGTCATACAAACACCCTATTATTTTGTTCTTACACACACACACACACACACACACACACACACACACACACACACACACACACACACACACACGCACACACATACTATATTATATTATGTACCAACTCCTTACATCTACAATGCAAATAACATCTTGCCACTCAAACACACCTTATTCGTATCACTTAATATTCAACAATCTTGGAATCTACTTTTATTACAATACTAGCTTTCCGCCCGGGGCTTCGCCTGCGTGGAATAACTTTATCGCGAAAATTTGTTTATCCCGCGGGAACTACTCACTTTATCGGGATAAGAAATATCCTATGTCTTAATCCAGGGTATATTCTACCTATATACTAAATTTCATCCAATTCCGTTCATCCGTTTAGCTGTGATTGAGTAACAAACAAACATCCAAACTTTCGCATTTATAATATTAGTTAGATGATAACTAATTTATTCATAAAATTATGTGTTTGTTGCAGTATTTATTTGTGAGATAACATATGTTTATGGAGGAGCGAGACTTCCTGATACAAGTATCTTAATACTTACTAGGAGGTCTCAACGGAATGAAATAAACATTTTTATATTCTATTGTTAATAAGCAGATTTAGATTCAGTCTAGACCTTAACAGGTTATTGAACCGTAAAGTAATTATTGTGGAAACATTTAAAAATATCTTTGTGAAGAGTTGAAATTTAATGAAAACCTTTTGATTGAAAGTACAATTTGTCAAGTGTCCAGCGTAAGCTCGAGTCTCAAACAGTATTAAAATAACACAATAAATTGAAATGAAATTTCGATGTAGGTAACAATATTTTATATAGTTACACTACTATACACGGACTACAATTATTTATTGTTATGCTGCTCATTATTATATTGACTTACTCGCACTGAAAACCAGCGCTGTGAACATTTTTTTTTCTTTGCACGTATACACAGCGCCATCTAGTTCCACACTAAGCAACTAGGCTTGTATTATAGATACTAGATGGTTGTTAAACTACACAAATACTTTTTTTTTCTAAATAAATACACATATAAATGAAAACCATCCATAACTCGGGAACACATGTCTGTATTCATCATACAAACATATGCCCCTAGCGGGATTCGAACCCGCGACCATTTGGTGTAGCAGCAGAGTTTCTAACCACTACACCAAACAGGTCGTTAATCATCGGTCGTCAACATTCACGGTTCACATACAGACATACATAACGTCACGACCCCCATCCCAAATGGGGTGGTCAGATATATCCCAAACAGTATTGTGGTGTCCCAAACATTAAAAGTTCAATGATTGAAACAACACCCACGGTTCACCTCATGAAATATACAGAGATGCACACGTGACAGGGGGTGAGCCCATCGCCTTTAAAACGTGCAAGTCTATTAGACTTATGGAAAGTCCAATAGTTTCCTTATTACGACACCCACGGGAAGAGACGGGTTGGTTCTATTGTCTTTGCCGAAAATATGCCGAAATCTTCAAAGCAAAAAATAGAAATTTACACCTTCCAGAAATAAGTGAACACTTTCGACAAACATAGGGTTACGACGATTGAGAAGGGATTCCTTATAAACCTATTCCAGTATTAATGCTTGATGCCAGAAATAATGAAAGAGGCTTACCAGTACTAGTAAAATAACAGGCGAGATAATGTTTGTCCAGCTAATTCGCTTGGACAAAATATACAACTATCCCACTCACACTCCAGGTACCAGGATACCATCGTATAGTATTGGAGCAAAATCCCTTAGTCGCTTTCTACGACACCCACGTGAAGAGACGGGTTGGTTCTATTCTTTTCACGTGCCGAAACCACACAGCACGATATGATATATTGAGTTATCCGCTAACATAATAATAAGCAGTAACCCTTGTCGGATATTATCTCTTCTCATATGAGGTTAATAACGTTAAGCGCCGACATGACAGGACTTAAACGATAATAAGACAGGATGATTAGGAGGCCTTGCCATAAATAAAAATACTTTTAGAAACAAGCTTATATTACGCCTTCATGATAATCACATAATTATTATTCTGTTGTAACAGTATTTGCAAGTATAAAGAAGGGAATATCTCGCAAGGTACCTATTCAAAAAAAAATTCAAAAATTATTTATTTTCAGTAACATATCAGTTTTAATAAATGAATTGTTAAGGTCTCCTTGTAAGTATAGCAATACCTGTATCAGAAGACCTCACTCTTCCATAACTATGTTATATTATTTTACTAAGTAAAACAGACAGTGTAAATTTAGTAAGAAACTTAACAATAATAAATAATTAAAAAGGAATTCTTGAGTGAGAAATTGTGAGTTTAATTAACTGTTATGGAAGTTCAACGTGGTCGTATGTATCTATGTGTGTGTGTGTGTGTGTGTGTGTGTGTGTGTGTGTGTGTGTGTGTGTGTGTGTGTGTGTTTGTGTGTGTGTGTTTGTGTGTGTTTGTGTGTGTGTGTTTGTGTGTGCGCGTGTGTGCGTGTGTGTGTGTGTGTGTGTGTGTGTGAGAGTGTGTATGAGTACATTTGTAAAAATAGGTGTGTTTGTTAATAGATATCTAGTGTATAGGATGGCTACAAGCCCTATATTATAACGAAACTGAGAATTTATTGGACACGCTTGCATAACAAAACACACACACACACACACTGCCCGAGGGGTCGAACCTGACGAACTGTAACACAGGGATATCCTTTTTAAGACACCAGATTCTCATACATATTCAACTGATTAATGATTGAAATGAAATCTTATTACTGTAACTTTATCTGAGAATGAAATAAACAAATTGAATTGAATTGATATTCCATACAAACTTTCAAGTCCAAACTTTCGAAATGAATGAACCGATTGTAGTGAAACTTTATAACCATAAAGCACTTACATAAATCTGAAAATTTTGTATATTTTCGAAAAACATTCCATATCACTTTAATACCATAAATAGGGTATGTACCTCTACATTGTTCCTTAGCATTTCACGATTAAAACTATATCATGCTAAACTCAAGCTTAAATTAACCAAATTATTACAATTAAAATAATTAAAACAAACAGAATTAATGACTATAAAATAAATGGTTCCAATTTGAATTTAAATATTAGTAATACGGTTTATCATTTATACAGGGTGAAATTCGTTATTCGGAAAATTAATTCGTGTAATTCCTGTTTACTAGTGATAATTTTCAACAATTTTCTACTAGGAACTATAGCGTATTTCAGCCGAAAATTGTTGGACTTCAGAATGGTTTACTTTGTATGAGTAATTAAAAATTTTCTTGATCGAATGGGAAACATGGGAAAAGTTGTTCGTAATCAAGAGTGGCGTCACCATAACGGCAATTATACGAATTCAATTTCACCCTGTATTCTAAGAAGTGTATGCGATGGGTGAGGTGCTCGGTGGCTCAGCGGTTAAGACGCGGTCTCCCAATTTGGGAGGTCCGGATTCTATTCCCAGGCAGGCCATGTACCAGTTTTTAACACCATAACGGCAATTATACGAATTCAATTTCACCCTGTATTCTAAGAAGTGTATGCGATGGGTGAGGTGCTCGGTGGCTCAGCGGTTAAGACGCGGTCTCCCAATTTAGGAGGTCCGGATTCTATTCCCAGGCAGTCCATGTACCAATGAGTTTTTAGATATAATTACATGGTAATTTAAATGTACAAGCTAGCTTCCACCATCTTATCTAAGTCTGCTGCTAAACAGTAATTTTAATAGCATTGTCGTTTTCCGGTTGTCAGATATAAGATTAGCCAGTCCCTCAAATAAGATGGGGTTTCCGAGTCAGTAAGTACGCTTTCACCTTCGGCCTCATCTTCTCCTAACATCAGGTGTGATTGAGGTCAAGTGCTAACCCGTAGCATAAAAAAAAAACTAATTGTGAACAGTTTAGAACCATTTTACATATTTATCAGTAATCCTGGTCACGGCTCCGCGCAGCTCCAGCCGATACTAGCGCCACGAAGTTTACTTCTTCTCGTAGTTAAACCGGGTACTACGACAATCAAACAATCATGCATGTGCAGGTTCATCACTTGTTCTTCTGTTCTTCTTCTCTTACGTTACTCTTACGTTCTCAGAAGTTCTTTCGTTACCTATTTCGCATGCTGGTCTACAAGACGTACATATTTCGTCCAAACGAATGAGCAGGACAAATTTTACCTCGCGCGACATGATCATTTATGGTCCTATTGCTGGTCTCGCCTAACATAGCGGCATCGGCATTGTACTGTCACCAGCCGTCACAAACTTCGTGTCCTGAAGACGCGACTAGCTTCATTCGAAACGACACAATCTTGAAAGAAAGAAAAAAAAAATTTTAACCCCTCTCATGACACAAATAATCAGGTATTACAGTCGAAACACATACAAAAAGTAAACATCGGTGTCGTAAGGTGGAGTCAAAAAGGTCTCCAACTCGGCAAGGGTAGTAGCCGTTTACTACAACGCTGGTTTTTAGTGGAGCCTCCGGATGACGAACCTCCAGCTCTGCAAGCCTAGACGCTTTCATCAGCCGCCTCGCCAGAAGAATATACGACGGAGCTTAAAACTCAGTGCACCCCCTGATCTAAAACATCGCCTCGTTACACGCACACCCATTAGATATCAGATTACGAGCTTTACCAAAACTGCTTGTGCAGCTCAATCAATAGATGGAGTTGCAGCGCAGCGGCCTAACTAAAAAACGTCTTCAAGATAATGTTCGCTCAGACCTGTTTTTGTATGAGAATATCAAAGTATCTCACTCTTTCTATTGCAGAATGAAGTGAGACGAATTGCCATTACCTATTCTAGAATGAGATCTGCACGACAGAGGAAATTATCATAAAAAATTGTGGAACAGTGGGCGGTACCTGCTGGAATGGCCCATTACATTTCATTGCAATAGCATTTATCGCATCGGAAAACAATTATGTATAATTGGGACGGTGTTGAGTATTTTTGTAAATGTGTGGACGAACAACTATGTATAGTTATTAAGTCGACGTCATCATTATCAGCCTATAGTGAACTACAGTTCACCTCATTAAGACAAAAAGAGTTGTAAAGGTGATTATAGAAAACTATTTCAAAGTAAAAGTCTTCCAGTCCCTATTTTTATGCACAACGGGGTTAGCAATTGACCTCAATCAAATGAAGTGAAGATGAGGCCAAAGCTGGAAGCGTACTGACCCGGAAACCCCATCTTATTTGGGGAACTGTCTATTTTATGTCTGATAACCGGAACATAATAATTGCTGTTTGGCGGCAGATTTAGATAAGATTGTGGTAGCCAGCCATTTAAAATGCTCTACCACCAAGCAAACCGAGTACTAAACACGTACACCACTAGGGATCGGACCTACGACCTCTGAATCGTAAACCCTATGTTGATTACATTGTGCCACGGGGGCGGTTAAACAATATCCGCTTCTTGTCAGTCACAGTAGTCAGGCGTGTTCCTCACTAATCGCCCATAAACTTGGAACCAGATTCAGGACAATAGGTAAATTTGAAGTCTTCCGAGTAAATAACTATAGTGGTGATAGTGCAATGTGGGAGCCAGGAGCGCAACAATCGAAACCCAAATACTCGTGCTATACGTATAATGAATTGGTTATATACTAGTTACATAAGCCGGAGGTTAACCGCCTCCGTGGCCCAATGTAAACAACATAGGGTTTACGTATCGGAGGTCGCGGACTCGATCCCCAACGGGGTACATGTTTAGTACTCGGTTTGGTTGGTGGTAGGGCATTTTAAAATGTCCGCCTGGCTAGCTACCACCATCTCATCTAAATCTGCAATGTTAATTAATAGCATTGTTGTGTTCCGGTTGTCAAAGATGAGATAGCTAGTTCCTCAAATATTTCGGGTTCCGAGTCAGTACGCTTCCCCCTTCGGCCTCATCTTCACTTAACATCAGGTGTGATTGAGGTCAGGTACTAACCCGGTGTACATAAAAAAAACTCGAAAATAACCCTTGGTTAAGGAGATGACAGACGCAAAGAGAACTCTAGAAATCACAGAAGAAAATGCCGATGGATCTCAAATCATAAACATTTATATAAAGCATCATAGTACAGTCGTCGGCCTCTAAAAGTCAGTCCCCCAAATAAGATGGGGTTTTCGTGTCAGTATGCTTCCACCGTCGGCCTCATTTTCGTTTAACATCACGTGTGATTGAGGTCAAGTGCTAACAATAAAAACAAAAAACGTTTATTGAACAGGACAGGAGCTAACATCGTTTACATACGTACTTGAAAACTTTATACTCCTTCTTTGCGCAGTTGAGTAAAGAAGCGGCTTTTCCCACGGTGTTAAATAGAGTGAGGGTACCAGGGTAGCATGGAAATGAAGGCGACAGATGGCCATAAAAAGGGTGAAGGAATTCCATGTAATGAGGGTCGATCACATCAAAAGCATTCGCTCAATCGACAGTTTGGGCTTCAATTTCCAAAAATATCCCATATTTTATAGAGACAGTTACGACTCGATCTGCTGGATCGAACACGGAATATACCTACCTAAAAACCTGAAATGATTTTCCTATTCGAAGCTATAGTAACTTCTACATACTGACTTACATTGAGCTTAAGGCCTATTTTTATTTCCAATAGATTGAAATTGACTTTTAACAAATGATATCATGTATGTTACGATGAATAAATGCTGGAAATTTGAATGGTTTGCACCAAGAAAAACACGCCCCGAATACAGAACCTCCTTCTTTTTTGAAGTCGGTTAAAAAATGATAGATTCGCACGTTTTAAGGGTAATGTGCTCACCCCCTGTCACATGTTCCCCAGCGGGATACATATTTAGTATTCGGTTTGGTACCGTCTTATCTAAATCTGCCGCCAAACAGCAATGTTAATAGCATTGTTGTGTTCCGGTTGTCATAGATAAGATAGCCAGTTCCCCAAATAAAATGAGGTTTCCGGGTCAGTACGCTACCACCGTTGGCCTCATCTTCATTTAACATCATGTGTGATTTAGGAAAAGTGCTAAACCGTTGTGGATAAAAAAAATGTGCATTTCTATATATTTAGTAAGGTAAACCGTGGATGTTGTTTCAATCATTATACTCTAATTTACGATATCTTGGGGTATCTCTGACCACTCTATTTGGGATAAAGGTCGTGCCTTTATGTTACTTATGTTACTAATCGTACTCCCATTGTTTCTGCAGAAACTAACACGACAAAGTTTCAAGAGGTGAACATGCTGTTTATAGATTAACTATACCTTCTAACAACGAAGTTAAGGTATCAGTAAAATGCCATTACCTAAACATTACGCTGTAGTGTCTCTAAAGCCGCATTAGGAAAGTTTTCACCCGTACCAAGCCCTCTACCAAGTTATTCGCGAAGGTTGGCTTAAGGTCCGCACTTTCTCGGATTTATACTTAAGGGTAGTACGTAGTCTATGTATAAGAAACCCTTTATCATAATCAGCCGGTAAACATCCCACTCTAGGGATATAGGCCTTCCCTGGTATATGAGGGCCATAGTCCACCACGCTGGCCCAATGCGGGTTGGGACTTCACATGCCTTTGAATGTTTATTCAGTATTCAGTATGTTTATTGCAGTATCACAAATATAGTAGTACATGCTTACGAGTAAAACTAGGTCTTAAATAAATATTTGTGACGCCCCGTTGGGGCATGGCAATATTATCTTACATTAGGAGAGGGCCTGACAGTTTATTATTTTCTATACTTAACTATAGTTAATATCACAGTTATATATATATTAAGATTTTTTATATATACATTTCTTAAAGCAGGCGTTGAGGAAACATAAGATCCTTAATATTTCTCAGACATGCAGGTTTCCTTGCAATATTTTCCTTCACCGTTTAAGAGCAGTCGGGTAAATGCATATAATGATTTAAATTAAATTTTTAAACTCATTGGTACACGGCCTGCCTGGGATCGAACCCGGATCTCCTGAATTAGGAGATCGCGTCTTAACCGCTGAGCCACCAACGCTCAAGGACAAGGAGCCCTTATAGTTTGCTATGTCCGTCTGTTCGAGGCTTAGCTCAGAGAGTTTTAGTACTAGGAAGCTGTAATTTGCTACGTGCATACAACAAATATATATAATCCTAATAATTATATAATATATATCCTACACGTAAAGTGGGGATTTTTTTTATCTTTGTACCCCATCATATGGGCTGTCGTTGAATAGGCATATTAAGCTTTATAGTAATAATTGTTGCTAGGGTCAAAGGATTTAGATGTTAAACGGTTGGTTTAGGATACGTGATAAAATTCACAGCAGTAGTATATGCAATGAAGTTAAAAAGAAAACTATTACAGGTAATAATAATAATAAATTATAAATAAATAAATATCCTTGACATACACCCAGCGCCATCTAACGCCATTAAGCAACTATAGGCTTATGTTGTGGATACCAGATGGTTGATATACTACATAAATACATTTTTTTGTAAATAAATACTTATTATAAATGAAAACATCCATAACTCGGGTACACGTGTCCGTATTCATCACACAAACATATGCCCTGAGCGGGATTCGAACCCGCAACCTTTTGGTATTGTGGTCAGAGTTGTTAACCACAGGTTACTCATAAAATGTACATTCCGTTGAAAATTATTTGTCAAACAACATAAAGCTCCCTTCGAAGTTCTCATATTGTGAGGGTAGGTAAGGAACCTTACATTGAGCGTGGCCCAACAAGTACTTTGTCGGTTTTTTATTGGTTTGTATCTGTTTCAAGCTTCCTAATACCAAAAAGTACGAACAATATCCCTGATGGCCCTTAGCGATAAACTCGACTGTACCTATTTTGTGATACTTAGGTAATGAATCATCCGCAAAATATTTCATCCTCGGATAAGACGTGGCCCTTTTCGATGAGCTGTCACGTAGTTAATACTAATGTGGGCTTTTCAACCAAAATGAAAACATACTTATTTGGCCAGGTGCCCCTTGTTTTTTTTTTTTTATTTTATGCACCACGGATTGTACTTGATAGAATCCAGTAGTACCACAAAGCTGCGCGTGGTTTTCGATGCTTCAGCAACATCAACATATCAATCACACCTGATGTTTAGTGAAGATGAGATCGAAGGTGGAAGCGTACTGACCCGGAAGTCTCAACACATTTGGGGGACTGGCTATCTTATCTCTGACAACCGGAACACAACAATGCTATTTTGCTCCTTGGCGGCAGATTTAGATTTTTAAAAGACATTTAAAATACCCTACCACCAACCAAACCGAGTACTTAAACATGTACCCCGCTGGGGATCGAACCGGCTCTCCCGATGGGGATGAACCCGATCGAACACCTCTATGGACATTAGTGCGCAATAAACTGATTTAATTTTTTATTTATTTATTTAATTTTACAAATGCGAACATTTGAATGTTGGTTGATCAATCAAAGACTGGCGAATTGTGAAATTTGGAACACATGTATAATTATATCTTGGAATACTTACATTAGGACATACAATACTTGTCATTCCGATAAAGTGAGTAGTTCCCTTGGGATAAATAAATTATATATAGAAAAGTAAATTACGCCTTTTACAAGCAACTGTGTAACGTTTCACATAATATATCCATTTATTTACATAGCCTAATACACTCTTATTTATTTATTTATTTTTATTAAGGAAATCAACAGCTTAATCTTAACAAGTATTGCTTACATATTTCAGAGTATTTTTACAATGTAAAAGCCTTTATAGATTTCCACGACTATTCAGTAGAAAAAGAATACATGAACAAGATAAAAATTTCTTATAACTATGTCTTATATGTTCTGTGTCTTATACAAAGATTGATAACTATAATACAGATAATTAATATAATAATTGAAATTATGTAGTCTTTATGTTTGTTGTTATGGTGGTATTTGTGTAGTAATTTAATAACAGTAACTTATCATATTTATGTTATACTTGTATACAAAATATTTATGTATTTATTATCTACTTTGTCACATTCACACACTGCACTATTACAATGACACAATACTTTCCCGCTACATAACAAGCACATATTAGTAATACACACTCTTTTTACACATTGCTTTCCTCTCCCAGGGTGGGACGGAAGAACAGCGCCCAGTTCCTGAAACTGCTGCGTCCCACTCCTCTTTGCCACAGTGGCACTCAATATTTGTTGTGTTTATATGTTTTGTAGTTCGTTCTTTTTAATGTTTTATATGTTAAGTTTGTTTTGTACATTTAATGTGTGCCCACTTGTGGCGAATAAACTGTTTCCTTTCTTTCACTTAACGCTGAGTGTTTACGCAATGTGAATCTTTTGACCTCCAAAATCGATATAATCTAAATTATGGTGGTCAATGTTCCTTTGTGCAGTGATTCCATAGCCTTGTTGTTGTGAACATTGAGCTTGTTCAAAAAACATCTTAGGGCGCATTTAATGGAAAAACAAAAAATTGGAATTCCAAAGCGTTACCTATAGTGGAACTGCCTATGTACTGCTCTTTTTCTTTTTGTCACATCATTGTCATTAATTTAAATTACTACACAACACTAGCTGTATCAACAACCGACACTTTTCACTCACGATTGACCACAAATGTACACGCAGACGGGAACATGCACGTACTTTTATGCACTCGTACTTGTAGGGGTTGTAACTGAAAACCAGTGTTTCGCTCTTTGAGTGATGTACCATACTGAGTTATATAGCATTTGTGCTACTGCGGCACACACTCGCTCTTTGAATTTTCTAGTCTTTACGTTTATTTGTATGTATATTTCTTTGTAATTAAAAAATTGTGTAATTGTGTGAACGCAGTGGCGTAAATAAATGGTTTATCTATCTATCTATCTTATCTATCTATCTATCCTTGTTTCTACTATGATACAATCCATCATGCACCGCACGGAGGGCGCCATTCACAGTTCTCTAAAATTATAGTGAAAACAAGTGGGTCGTTTAAGAACTGAGATTGGCATAGTTTTAATGGGCATTACGCTTAACCGCCTCCGTGGCTCAATGTAAACAACAGTTGGTTTCACGAATCAGAGGTCGCGGGTTCGATAACCAGCGGAGTACGTGTTCAAGTACTCAGTGGTAATGTCCGCATGGCTAGTTTCCAGCATCTTATCTAAATCTGCCGCCAAGCAGCAATGTTAATATCATTGTTGTGTCCCGGTTGTCAGAGGTAAGATCCTCATCTTCACTTAACGTCAGGTGTGATTGAGGTCAAGTGCTAACCCGTTGTGCAAAAAAATACGCTACCATTAATAATATAAGGAGCGCTATTGATAAAAGCCTAGTTTTTGACTAGATACTTTGAAATATTAGGTTAGTTAAGGAATGCAGCTCTGTTCCACATACTTGTTTACGTACTCGTGTCATCAATCTTGCATTATTGTGTTCGCTTTCCTAAATTAACTAAGTTTGTTCAAGGTTAGTGAAGTCATTAAGAAGAATGTACAGCCGACGTAACGATGAATGTAACGCGACCAGTGTAAGATGGCCGCGAGACGCTACTGGAACACAGAGAGCCCTCGTTTTACTGGAAGTAGATAGTGTACACCAACCTATTAAAGCTATATTCAGATCGTTAATGTACGCGACGTTACTTAATTGGAAATTTAAATAACTCCCGCGATAACAAACGATTATATCATCCAGATAAACAAAACTAACTAAAAAGTAATAATTCATAACTTGGGTAAACGTGTCCGCATTCATCATACAACCATATGCCAGCCCTATTTGAACCGCGACCGTTTAGTATACCGGTCAGAGATCCTAACCATTATATTATATTTACCATTTAAACCATTTATTTATACACACCGAAAAAAAAAAACCACAACAACATACAAGAAATCAAAACAGAGGAAATCAAGGTCCGCATCCCACAAACCGCTCTCGAGGCCGAGATGGCCACCAGCTAACGCTTGAGAACCTGTTTCATATTGAAACAGTATCAAAAAAATAAAAATAAAAGAAAACTATAATGATCCCAGTCTCAAGATCGATCCACCAACACGGCTCTATGACTAACTATAGGTACTACAATGTGTGCGTGTGTGGTGGACAGTCTCAGTAAACACTGAGTGACGTGGTGGATTTGTGTCACACTAGTGTCCACCTGACAGTCAGTGTGACGCCCTTGTAGGCCACTGATTTGACTTGAGTACTGCCATACAGTAAGTATTACAATTACATACATATGCTCACGCACAGGCGTCCCCCAATCCGAAACGGGAATAGTCCCGTGGGGTAGGCAGAGAGTATTGATTTCCACTTGCAACGATCCTGACTATTTTTACTTCTTCCAATATCTCGATTTGGCGTGCCAGTGTCAAAGATTTCATGCATGAGTAGGAGCGTGTCACTTCATAAGATCGAACTTTGCGTACCAATTTTTTCTTTTCGTTTCTTTTATGTTCTTACCCTTACATTATGTAGTTGTGATACCTACTTATATTGACCCAATATTGCTGTGTGCTACTCTTCATTTATAATATCGGTGGAGATTTTTTGTAAGCATTCTATCTTCCTGTATATATATATATATGTAAGCTGTAAATCTTCCTAAAAGTAAATAAATAAAAATAAAAATAAATAAAATATACTTCATACACGCTCGTCGGTTGTGACCTGCCCCTTAGATTACGCAACTACATCGGTATCGTCATCCATTACGTTGACCAATGAGAAACCGTCAAATTGCCGTAAGAGCGATGCGCCAACCAATCCCATGTCAGAACGTAACCGATGACGATAACGATGAAATTATGTAATAGAACCCCTGACCTTTTGTGAGTACGTCAGTCACTTGATTGACTTACGTCCTTCTTGGTCGACTTTTACCAACCCTTCCATTCACGCTTTCGTTATATATTGCTTTCGTTAATCTCCTTTCAATCATTCGTTCTATATATATCTAAACCGCCTAATTGTGAAAATCAGATAGGTAAGAGACACATAGGGAATCTTTATCTTATTTACGACCTGTTTGGTATAGTGGTACAACTTTGACTGCTAATACATATTATGCATATGTGTGTATGATGAATACAGACATGTTGTTCCCGAGTTATCGATGTTTTTCATTTATATATAATGTATGGGCGTGTGGGGGGTGGGCGTTGCTAGCGACCGGGACGGTGCCAGTCGCATGGTAAGCTACCATAGGCAAATCGACAACGTATTCATATTCGATTATGATCATGGAACCTGAGATGCTTTCTGTTGAAGAGAAATCATTTGCACGCCCCTCGTGCCATACAACTTGGCCCCCGCGTGCACTTTGTGGAACTCAGCCGTACCTTGTCTATAGTTCCTCCTTGCTCAAATTCCATAATCAAAGTCTAATTCAGTAACGACTCACCGGATTCTTCCACGCGTAGGTAGTCAGTCCCTCATGGTCGTCGATGTCCAGTGGTGGTCCGACTCCTTCGACGGCTGGTAGCAAAGTGTGTCACATTTTCGATGTGAAGACCTAATATAACTGTTAACGTCGTCATCGCGCCATTTCCGGCGATACCAGCGCCACCAGGGTTTACTTCGCATTAACCGCGTATTATGATAGTCAGTTGACCGTTCGAATAATGAATTCTATCGTTAATTTATCGCTATCTACGACATATATATTATATATTAATTTACAAAATTGGTGTATTGGTGTAGTTTATTAAGCACCAGGTATCTATAATACAAACCTAGTTGCTTAGAGTGGAACTAGATGGCGCTGTGTGTAATGATATTGGTGTCGATTCGGATGTACACCAACTAAACTAAACTAAAACCAGTTTTGGAGTGGTGCCGTCGCATCGTACTGTTCCAGGGAGAAAGAGACAGTACTACTTTAAAACTGGTTTTAGTTTAGTTTAGTTGGTGTACATACGAATCGACACCATTTCTTATTTATTAATTTACTTTATATCTTATTACTGTAGTTATAAGTACGTATACATTTGTAGTTATAAGTAAGTTGCTGTAATTTTCTAATTATTATTAATAATTGTTGCTGTTATAGTGTGGTTTCAAATAAATATATGTCTATGTCTAAGTAAGACTAAAATAATACTAAATTGTGAACATTGCTCTTTGACATAATAATATGTTGGAAAGTAGTATCTGTTCGTCTATAACGAAGCAAGTTGCGGCGGCGGCACTCCGAATTTACGCAGCAATTTCGTACAAAACTTCTATAAAATATTCGAAGTTTCCCCGACACTGTTCGTTGTATTTCGCGAGGTGCGAAAATGTTTCGCCCAATTACGGCACAAAGGTGAGGGCGGAGTGAATTAATTTCACTTTCAAAGTCAGTTAAGGCTGGAATAGTTTTGTTGGAATCTTATTATTTACACCATTGTAGTACACCAAAGAATAGGTAGCCAAAAATAAAGAAATATGTAGCTAAAAAATAATCTCACAGGATTTTTGAAATTTTGCGGACGCCATGTTCGATTTTTTACCATAAAATGTATTCTATTCTTCATATCCTTCAGGTATTAAAACGAATGTAATGACACCATGTACTTCAAAATCGGTCAAGCCGTTTAGACTACAGGATGCACCAAAGAAACGGATATACATTAAGGGTGGGTTGCACCATCTTACTTTAACAATAGCAGGTCAGTTAAAGTTCCGGTTAGATAAAAAACGAGTTGCACCATTTTGACAATGGTCAAATGACGTCATAATTTAACGCTAACTGTAACCGGTTAGTCGGTTAGTGTTATTGTTAGTAAATTCATTGTCTGTCACTCAGGACCCTGTCAAAAACATAACCTGCAAACATGTCGCTCCTCCGAGAAATAATTGCGGAAAGTTCGAAGACGAATCTGATTTGCTTGTCAGCGAAAGACCTAGAAAAAGTAAAGTGTATTTCTTTAGACCTGATCGTTTTACAACATGGGATGACGCATCGTTTTTAGCGAGATTTCGAAAATTGTTTCCCATACTGAGTTTGGGGTAAATTAGGCGTCATTAGACTTGTAACCCTGATAACTTTAACAAATCCACAGATAACGATGGTGCAACCCATGTCGCTACAACGGTTAAAGTTAGCGCTATTGTTACTGTTAAATTTGACTTTAACTTTTACTTTAACGGGTACTATGGTGCAACCCACCATAAGTAATTCGTTTCCTGCGTCAAAAAAAAAAGGTACTTCCAAGATGGTCTCATGTTTACCCATGTTTTCGTTAATTTTGATGATTGTTTTTTGTTCGGCGGTTCAATTATCGGTTCAATTACTGTCAGCGGCAATAATTACCATAGGCGTATCACTGTCACCAGCGGCAACCATCTCGGCTGACTGGCTTGAAGCAGTAGCCTAATTATATTTACACTAGTCTATACATTCACAGTCTCACTATATCCATATTCTGACGTATTTATCTATAATTCGATTCGGTTCGGTTCGAATTCCGCTAGGGGCATATGTTTGTGTGATGAATACGGACATGTGTACCCGAGTTATGGATGTGTCATTTATAATAAGTATTTATTTACAAAAAAAAAATGTATTTATGTATTATATCAACCACCTGGTACCCACAACACACATACACACAGCGCCATCTAGTTCCACAGTAAGCAACTACACAAGCATATAGTTGCTTACTGTGGAACTAGATGGCGCTGTGTGTATGTCTAAGGATATTTATTATTATTATTATTAATTCTATTACGTAATTATAACTATAATTATTTATTATTATGCTGCTCATTATTGTACTGGTGTCTGTGCGTCACTGGGCATTTGGGGGCACTGAAAACCAGCACTGTGATTCGTCGCAGCATGAGCTGAGTGCTAACCCATTTGTGCACGCCGCAACACGTGACAGCTTTGTGGGGATCGTCTCCATAATTGTATTTCTATTTACTACTTTTTGTTTTTGTATCGTGTTGTGGTGTTCATAATAAAATACTCTTATTTTTTAATAAATTATAATATTAGGTCCTTACCTATGAAATTGGCGTTTTGTATGAAGAATTTCATTACGACTGTTTTCTCCATACAAACATTTTTGATTTTTTTTTGGGAATGGCAAATACAAATTTTGTGTGTATTATCGGATAACATTAAGTTAAGTATAGGCATCGTTAATTTTTAAAACACGATGTTGTGGTGTTGATAATAAACTACTCTTATTCTTTAATAAAAAAATTACATATGTCGTAGATAGCGATAAATTAGCGATAGAATTCATAATTTAGACAGTCAGATGACTATCATAATACGCGGTTTCTATGGGAACCCTGGTGGCGCTGGTATCGCCGGAAACGGCGCGGTGACGACGTTAACAGTTGTATTAGGTCTGCACATCGAAAATGGGACGGAATTTGCTACCAGCCTTCAAAGGAGTCGGAGCTCTACTGAATACATCAACGACTGTGAGTGATTCTGATTACCTACTATCACCGACGCGTGGGAGAATCCGGTGAGTCGTTAGCTAATAAGGAGTTGGTCATGGGATTTGAGCAATTGAATACTAGGTCCGGCTGAATTACACAGACTGCACGCGAGGGCCAAGTTGTGTGGCATGAGGGGCATGCATATGTTTACTTTTCACCAGTAAGCATCTCGGGTTCCATGATCATAATCGAGTGTGAATGCGTTGTCTATTCGCCTATATGTGGAGTCGATTATTTTATTTGTTTGTTTTTTTTTTAAATTATTCTATGAGCGCATAACCTCCTACAAAGGTGCCAGCTGAAAATCAGCGCTGTGGCACAGAATAATATACTCAGTACTATATGGTTCTTGCTACAGCATTATGCTGAGCTGGAACCTATGTCAGCTTGCATTATTATGTTTTAGTTTTAATGAAGAAGTTAGAAGGCCCACCTTCCAGTCTCTCTCCAGAATGGTAGCGGTATTTAAAGAGTTAGTACCCCAGGAGGGTACCAGCACTATTAGTGCTGGAGAATCCCTCATCGCTCAGGCTGCCCTACTTATTCTGGGGTGGACACCTTCCTCAAAGGCCGGCAACGCATCTGTGACCCTTTTGGTGTTGCGGGTGTCCATGGGCGGCGGTGATTGCTTTCCATCAGGTGACCCGCATGCTCGTTTGCCGCCCTCTCATATAAAAAAAAAAAAAAAAAAAAATTTATATCTCAAAATTTTCATGTACATGCCCATTGTAAGCTGAATAAATGTTTTTCTTTCTTTCTTTCTTTCTTTCTAGTAGCTTGCAATAATGTCGCCATTGCCCGAGCCACCCTTTACCACGCGACTGGCACCGTCCCGGTCGCTAGCAACCCCCACACCCATCATATATTTATACACCATATATATATCCACAATCGAGGGCGAACTATATTTAGCTCTCATACATTCGTACGAGAACTTTAATTACATCTCGATACATTTATGTTACATACTGTTTATTAATTAAGTTTTGTACACACATAGCGTTATACTAAATTTCAATAATTGAATTTATGGATTAGTTGTTGATGAAGTTTGCATAGTGATGGTAGATTAGATGGATTTTGAAGAGATTAATGGTTTACATTATTATATCAGTACAGGAGCGAATCCAGGGTTTCCCTGCGGTGGTGTGATTTGCCTATTTTCGAATACATATGTCACGACCTTTATCCCAGGTGGTCAGAGATATCCCAAACATTAGCGTTTGGGCATTCCGACCTTCGAAGTATACTGAAATGCACACGTGACAGGGGGTGAATGCATCGCCGTTATAACGTGCAAATCTATAAATCAAATCAAAATATTTTATTTCATAGTATAAAATTATCACTTGAAAAGGTCACTATTAATATTACATTTAAATTTACTGCTCATTCACAAAGCTGACTCCCCAGAGAAGAACGAGCAAGAAACTCTAGGGTTGCTCTTTTAACCCATAAAATTTGTGATTTGATATGAATAATATAAGACAGCTATGTCCATGCTTGCTTATCATTCAAATCGTCAGTGATTTTACAATAGCCTCTTGCTAATAATTTCTGTTGATTGCAAGTCTAAATTTAAAGACTTGTGGAAAGTCCCATAGTTTCCTTATTACGACACCCACGGGAAGAGACAGGTTGGTTCTATTGTCTTTACATGCCGAAATCTTCAAATCAAAAAATTTAAATATCCACCTTCCAGAAGTTAGTGAACACTTTCGAGAAACATAGGGTTACGACGATTAAAAAGGAATTCCTAACAATCCTTCAAGAAACGAGCCTACACCTTCCTCAAAGGCCGGCAACGCATCTGTGACCCTTTTGGTGATGCGGGTGTCCATGGGCGGCGGTGATTGCTTTCCATCAGGTGACCCGCATGCTCGTTTGCCGCCCTCTCTTATAAAAAAAAAAAAAAAAACTGTTCCAGTGTTAATGCTTGATGCCAGAAATAAAGAAAGAGGCTTACCAGTACTAGTAGAATATCAGGCGAGATAATGTTTGTCCAGCTCCTTCGCTTGGACAAAATATACAACTATCCCACTCACACTCCTACGTCAACAAACGATGTCATGCTACGGAGGCTGGTCAGGTAATAGCGCTGTGAGCGATGATATTGTACCATCGTATTAACAGATTATAGCGTAGGTGGCTCCGCGGTTAAGACGCGGTCTCCCAATTTAGGAGCTCCGGGTTCGATTCCCAGGCAGGCCATGTACAAATGAGTTTTTAAATTTAATTTAATTACTTCTCCGACTGCTCTTAAACGGTGAAAACATCGTGAGGAAACCTGCATGCCTGAGAAATAAAAATTTTAAGGCATGTGAGAAGTCCCCAACCCGCATTAGGTCAGCGTGGTGGACTAGGGCCCATACTCCCTCATCCCTATATCCCTGCAGTGGGATGTTTACGGGTTGAGATGGTGATTAACAGATTACATAGACACGATTGCTCAGCCACGTCGGTGGCTCAGCGGTTAAGACGCGGTCTCCCAATTTGGGAGGTCCGGGTTCGATTCCCGGGCAGGCTACGTACCAATGAGTTTTTAAATTTAATTTAATTACTTATGTGCATTTATCCGACTGCTCATGAACGGTGAAGGAAACATCGTGAGGAAACAGGCATGCCTGAGAAATAAAAATTCAAATGCATGTGAAGTTTCCAACCCGCATTGGGCCAGCGTGGTGGACTATGCCCCATACTCCCTCATTATACGAGGGAAGGCCTATATCCCTGCAGTGGGATGTTTATTGGCTGATAATTATGTGTGAGGACGTAAGTGTGTGTATAGCAAGAAACATCGCCGTAAGCGCAAGATGGCTTATGCTGACGTCATTAGCGCCTTCCACGGCGTTCGCCATTGACGCACTTATGGTCATTTGGAACGGGTGCGTGAACGATAATATCGACAAAGCGCGACTCGGAACACATCCTTATTCCTTCTCAGACAATAATCCGCTTCAATCCGGGTTTACACGGCACATGCCGGTTCGTCTGGCAAACATTAGCATTTATATTGCCAGCGATTTACATGTATTTACATTGTTGAATTTTATATTTGCAAGATTGAAAATGCGCCTCGTTTTTGGGTCAATGAATTAACAATTTTGACTTCATTGTTTCGGTGAATCAACTTCCTGTTTTCGTTGTATTTAGGGCTGCGTGCTTAATTTTAGAAAAAAAAAGAAACCCTTATTAATATTACTTTGTTATCGATCTGTTTGTCTGTGTATGCTATCGAAAGTTTCTAACAGAACTAAAATAGGATACGGCCTTTAAAAGCGTATTTTCACACTAAAATCTCTCTGATAGATCGACAATTCTTTCAAACTATTGTCTATCTGTCATACGCTAAAAGTATTGCGTAACTTAAAAAAACAACATGTTATAACCAAAATATTATGTTTATTGCTTTCAAAATTTTACATTTAAACATTTTTTCATGCGATCGAAACATTTTTTAAAAAGGGGGACCAGAAATCTGAAGGCATTTTTATGAGCTGATTGAACGCTATCACTGCCTCTTCGGAGTTGGTAAAACTGAAATCTCTCATCAAATCTTTGATTTTGGGGAAAATACAAAAATCACAGGGTGCTAGGTCGGGGCTATGTGCAGGATGGGTGACGAGTTGTACTTTTTCCGAAGCTAAAAATGACTTTGTTTTGTTGGCCGTGTGTGAAGAAGCGTTGTCATGATGTAGGAGAACGCGGCTTTTTAGTCGTCTTTCGCGCACTTTTTCTAACACCCTGGGTAAACAAATGATAGAATACCACTCGGCATTAGCACTCTTTTGATCTTCTAGTGGAATTGTGCAGATGGGACCCGCAGCTGAGAAAAAAACGCGATCATTTTTTTACCAGTGTTTCAAGCCTGCCTCACTGTTATTGGCCTGTTCTCGTTTTCGAACACCCATTCACAAGATTGCTGTTTTTTTTCGGGTTCAAAACAATAAATCCACGTTTCGTCTCCTGTGATAATGTCATAAACAGCATTAGAATGTCCGTGGTCTTATTTCAGTAGCATCTGTGAGCACCATTCCACGCGAGCCCGCTTCTGCTCCGCTGTCAGTTCATGGGATCCAACGACAACAAAGTTTCCGAACTTTTAATTCTTCGTGTAAAATTTTCTGTATTTGGCTCATCTCTTTCGCGGGTTTTCTTCAATTAGCCGCTTAATAGTAGCCACATTATTTTCGTTGACGGCAGTTAAAGGCCGCCCTTCACGAAATTCGTCATGTAAAGAAACCCGACCTCTCTCAAATTCAGCAAACCATCGCCTCACGGTGCTCAAACAAGGTGCTTCTCTCCCAAAAGCATTTTGAAGACGAGCGGCACAGTCTTGCGGAGAGAGCGAACTTTTAAAATCATAAAAAATCATCGCTCTGAAATCTTTTCGACTTAATTCCATTTTCGTTGCGTACTTCGAACTTTCTTGCTCGTTCTTCTCTGGGGAGACTGCCTAGTGAATGATCGATAACTATATGTCATGACGATTTCAAATGTTATTCTTATAACTTACGAAATAAAAACCAAATCAAAATCAAATCAAATAAAATCAAATTTTTGATTTGATTTGATTTGATGTGTGATAAAAAACAATTGACAAATGATTCCCGCCAATTTATTTTTTATTACTAAGAAGGTTGCAAGTCGTTTCAAAAAATATAACATTCGAAATTCAAATAGTTCCGATTAGCTAGAAGTGCAAAACTTTTAGTGTGCCCCATGTAGTAGGTAGTTCGGGAAAAATGAACCGAATTCTATGCTTTCTTTATAGCTGGTACCCATTTATGCAATGGCTCATGCTTGATATAAATTGGTTCAGTCGTTTTCAGAAAATAAACAAAGAGTTTGACGTTCATAGAATGATTAATTGCTTTCGTCCTCTGTTACAGTATTAACAAATAACTTTATACCTACCTAGTTTACGCTGTCTGTTTATAATATAAGTAGGTCTACCAATCCTGTGGTCAACTTTCTCATTTCCTATTCGTTGATGTAGATACGGGTTGCCCCTCTCCCCTGTAAACGGACAGCGGGTTGGGAATGGAAACAACATAGACCGTATTCTTTTAATCCTCTCGGTTCAACAGCAACAAACAAAATGACCGAACTTATGCCAGACACGGCTATTTATAGAGTTTGATGACATCTAGCAATGTATGCAATTGATTAACTTATTGTATCATAATTATATAATAATAAATAAATAAATATCTTTGCACATACACACAGCGCCATCTAGTTCCACACTAAGCAATTAGGCTTGTATTATGGATACCAGATGGTTGATAAACTACACAAATACATACAAAGATAATTGTGTACACTGTTGTTAACTGTCCCAAATAAATAAAATAAAATTAAAAATATATACAATAGGTATTTTTTGAAGTCGGTGCCTGCGTAGCCTATAAAATACACAATCTAATGAAAGTAAACAGTAATAACTTAATTAATTGAATATTTAAATTGTATGAAAATTCCTTTGTTAACCGACTTCAAAAAAGGAGGAGGTTCTATATTCGGGGAGTATTTTTACTGTTTTATTGATTGTGTATTTTATAGGCTAGGCAGGCACCGACTTCAAAAAGTACCTATTGTATATATTTTTAATTTCATTATTATACCTAACTATTATTGTATAGCATATAACTTGTATTGTATTCTCATTATATATAATAGTGTATATCTATCGATAAAGAACATTCTGCTCTGGTTTATTATTTTATACTTTTCAGTTATTAACATTGCAGTAGTTTAATTAAATTATATTTTCCGGGTTTTTTGAAGTAGTTTTTTTTAAATCCTTTTTATATAATGAGTTGTCCTCAACTGGTGATTCCCCTATAGACATATTCGACTTTAGAACCATACCATTTAACAGGCTAGTAAAACATGTCCTCAACTGAGTTCTATCCCAATTTTACTTTGATGCTTAGCTACAAGATCCGTCGAAGCTAAAAGGGTTTTATTCTGTCGGTATTCTTAAAAAAAATAAACAAAAATACAATAATTAAGCTTGTTCTTGTTTAACCATGTTGTGTATACATGCTTGGGATTCCAATCTAGTTCGAATCAAAGTTAACTTTAAGTTCTTCTCATGTACGATTGTAATCTGTTTTGTGTACCAAGAAAAAAAAAAAAAAAAAAAACTAATTCTAGGCCAGATGCTCATTGATCCTACGACAAATTAATATATCCAGTCATGGCCACATTTACGTTTATATTTCTCAAGAACTTCAGAATAGTTTGATAAAACACCACATGACACACCTTCTTCTATTTTGAAAACCTGTCATTCGCATTTTAACGACCAATTGGTGTATTGGATAGTGACTAGGGTTGCCAGATTGAGAAATCAAATTTTCTGGACAATACTCTAAAATATCTGGACAAAAGGATTTTAGGCTGGACAATTAACAATTTGCTGCCAGTCGGGCTTAGGAGTTAATAACATTATAAATAACGGTAATTTAAATTACTTACGAAGGTGCAAATACAACGAAGGTTTCGTACGAATGAATTTTTGGTCGATTAAATTAAAATCAAAACAAACTACCGACGCGACGACACTTCTCGGCGATGAGCGAGTGGTAGCTAATGAGCGGGACGGGACTCCTGCCGCGGGAGTGCGGGCGACGGGGAGCTAGCTAGGTCAACCTGCGTTCGAGTCGTACTACGTACCGCGAGATGTTCTCGTGAGGCGGCCTAGGCTTTTTATTTTTATCTGGACAATTTGCCTAAAACCGGGACACTGGACAACGTGTGATATTGCTGGACAATCCAGCCAAGTCCAGCCAATCTGGTAACCCTAATAGTGACCCTGTCAGCTAATCCAACGGTTGTGGGTTCGAATCGAATTGTATTGTATTGTAAATGTTTGTGTGATGAATACGAACATTTACTATATAAATATTTCAATACAATTCAAATACACTATATTGTTCAAATTTATGTGTTTATCCGATCTAGTATCTATAAGTACGAGCTTAGCTTAGTTTGAGACTAGATGATTGGTGTAAGTGTCGGAAATATTTAGTTATTTATTTTGATACGGTTCTTAAGGTAGCAGATAGTTCTTTGCTCTGTCCAAAGTCTGCCCCACTGTCATAGGCCGAAAGTGGGCTGAGGTGAAGCGGGGTAATACAGTAGTAGTTATATGGACATCCCATTCTTTTTCTTTTTTTTTTATATGAGAGGGCGGCAAACGAGCATGCGGGTCACCTGATGGAAAGCAATCACCGCCGCCCATGGACACCCGCAACACCAAAAGGGTTGCCGGCTTTTGAGGAAGGTGTAGGCTCGTTTCTTGAAGGTTCCAATGTCGTACTCGTTCTGGAATACCGCTGCCGGAAGTCCGTTCCACAGGGTGGTCGTACGTGGTAAGAAGTTTCTCGAGAAACGTACAGTGGTAGACTTCCACTCATCCAGGTGATGTGGATGGAAATTCCATAATGAATTGTAGCTATAGCTTCTATTATTATGTAAATAACAATTTTTTTAGTAAGATTCCTGATTTCACTTCCGTTCAATCTTCTCCTGTGTAAATCATTGATATAGTTTTTTTGGAAAGTAACAGTTAATATTTATGATAATAATGAAGAGGTCAATTTATATTTAATTCACATTTATATGGCTATTAATTTATCGATATTTTTTTATTAGACGATTTGACGACCTGTTTGCTGTAGTGGTTAGAAACTCTGCTGCTATACCAACAGGTCGCGGGTTCGAATCCCGCTAGGGGCATATGTTTGTATGATGAATACAGACATGTGTTCCCGAGTTATGGATGTTTTTCATTTACATATGTATTTATTTACAAAAAAAATATATGTATTTGTATAGTTTATCAACCATCTGTATCCATAATATAGGCCTAGTTGGTATGGAACTAGACAGTGCTGGGTGTATGTGCAAATATATTTATTTATATTTATTATCTATGTAGGTATACAACATTAATGCAATAAATTGAAGTGAATACTTGTGTCTAGAGCTACTTCTACGTATATGTATCCGGTATCTATACTGTATTAAGGGATATACTTATTCCAATATCGACAAATATCGTTTCTGTCAATACAAATAAATCGTTGTAAGTAATTTTCTACGAACGAGTAATATCATTAGATCGACCCTTCGTTGACTTATCGATGTTTTTTTAGTGCTCTGTGATCAGCGAATTGGAAGACGTCTCTGATTAGCTTTGAGGAACATCCCAATATTTATTAGACCACTATCTTTTGCTCGTGACTTCGTCCACATAATTGCTATGTCCTATTTCACCGTCATCTCGAAGAAAAGTCACACTTAGGAATTATAAAAGAAAAATTTACAAAATAAGAAATAGGTTGTAAAATTGCCAGGCGCATTCTTGGCGCAGAGTGATATGAGTTGGAGCAGACCTAACACAGATTTATATTTTTTTTATAAAAAAAATATGTCGTTTTTTTTTTTTTTTTTTATATGAGAGGGCGGCAAACGAGCATGCGGGTCACCTGATGGAAAGCAATCACCGCCGCCCATGGGCACCCGCAACACCGAAAGGGTCACAGATGCGTTGCCGGCCTTTGAGGAAGGTGTCCACCCCAGAATAAGTAGGGCAGCCTGAGCGATGAGGGATTCTCCAGCAGTGCTGGTACCCTCCTGGGGTACTAACTCTTTAAATACCGCTGCCATTCTGGAGAGAGACTGGAAGGTGGGCCTCCGGCGCCCTCGCTCACCGGACGAAGCGCAGTGGCAAAATGCCACTACTCAGACGTCGGTCTTCTGCGAGAGGGTGGTACTTCCCCGGTCGAGCCGGTCCATTCATGCTGCAAGCTAATAGCTTACAGCGTGGCTCTACCACTACAAAGTACACTTACACTGTGCGAAATCGAGTTTTTATAGTAACAGCACGAGTTCCGTAGTAGCGCTGCAACTTGACAGCTACCACAGACTAAAAATTTATATCTCTCTCTCTTCAAAAGGATCCGAATTACAATGGACATTGTACAACAGTACTTTCATTGAAAGTTATTATAAATTGTGACAATTCATTAAAAATATACGCGAAATCAACCATAATAATCGCGTTTTAATTAAATACCAAACGTGTACCAATCATCTAGTCCCAATGTAAGTAAACCTTGTACTATGGATACTACGTAACGAATAAACGTACATAAATATTTATTTAAACATCCATGACTCGGGAATAAATGTTCGTATTCATCATACAAACATTTAGCCCTCGCAGGATTCGAACAAGCAACCCTTGGCTTAGCTGACAGGGTCTATCTACTACATTCGTCGTCAAATAATTAAGTTTGAGAAGGCGGGTGTGAAATAGATTTTCTAAATTTTCAATTTATTCATATTTATGATTAAATTCGGAGACAGGTTCTTAGCCACGTTTAATGAAAATCAGTTAAACCGTTGCGAAAAAGCTAGCTAGTTGCGAAAAGTTAAGCTAAGTTGGCTAGCTACCACCATCTTATCTAAGTATGCCGTCAAACAGCAATGTTAATAGAATCGTTATTAAAAAAAAAAGTGTTTATTTCTTAAAAAACTTTTACAGAGTTTTGCAGGGGCCTTCCAGAAAGTAGTCTTTCGACACTTGTGTTGGAAGTGCACCGCGTCTTTATTGTTATTATTATTAAATTCTTTATTGCACACAAAAATAAAATACAAAGAACATTTAACATAGATGATGAAGTGTATAAAGGCGGTCTTATCGCTGATAGCGATGTCTTCCATACAACCTCAGTTAAAGAAGCTTTTCAATAAGTAGTTGGATAGTGTAAAATAAAAGGTGAATAACTTTAAATATCAGTAGGTACATAGACGATACATAGAAAATACATAGGTATAGTAGAATACATAAAAAGATAAACACTTACTAAAATAAACAAACGAGAATCGTTGTGTACCGCTTGTCAGAGATAAGATAGCCAGTTCGCCAAATAAATGGGGTTTCCGTGTCATTTCGTTCAACCGCCTCCGTGGCTCAATGTAAACAACGTTGGGTTAACGTTTCGGAGGTCGCGGGTTCGATTCCCAGCGGGGTACATATTTAGTACTCGGTTTGGTTGGTGGTAGGGCATATTAAATGTCCGCTTGGCTAGCTACCACCATCTTATCTAAATCTGCCGCCAAACAGCAATGTGTTCCGGTTGCTGACAGCTGGCTATCTTATCTCTGAAGATAAGATAGCCAGTCCCCCAAATAAGATGGGGTTTCCGTGTCATTTCGCTTCCACCGTCGGCCTCATCTTCACTTAACATCAAGTGTTATTGAGGTCTTGTGGATAAAAAAAACATTGTATCTTTAATACGTCACTACTTTTCCTAAACATTTGCAAATTCCATTTTACATTAAGTTTGCACTTCGAAACAAAAGACCTTTGGCTAACCACTTGCTGATGTTAACAGTCAATTAAAGAGGTCAACTAAACCCATCTCCTGGAGGCTTTGATTCTATGGTAATGGCTCTTGAGGGTTAAGGATACGAGACGGGTCAAACAAATGGGCCCCCGTGGTAAAGTAACTTAAATAGTAAAGATAGCAGATCTTGCTAAATGGAATGCTCTTTCACTATCAAAGAAAATGCAAAATTGCATAATGTTCTTTCACTATCCACTTCTTCTTTAATTTTATTGGACCAAAACTTAGCCACTCTAACAGCACTGTTTGTGGCGTTAAGGAGGTCGTCAAAGGTGCAGCTGTCAGGACACGACGAGCAAGACAATAGGTGACCGATTGTCTGTGGGGAGACTCCGCACTCGCATCGATCACTCCCGCCATCAGAGAAGCCCCACCTGCACAGATTATCTTTGCTGCGGCCAACCTGACTATTCACTGATTTTTAAACGATTGCAAAAGATGGAGACGGATATGTTGCTGATATCTAAGTGTATAATGATTGCAGGACTTCCTGGTGGAACTTGGTTGACAGAACTGAGGCCCCAACCACAAACCAACCTGAGTACTCAACATGTATCTGATGCCTGTCCACACCCTTTTGACGTTTACCGGTGAGCCCAGGTGCTACAGATTCGCCAGCTCTTATAGGTCTTCTGACCGACAAGCGATTATCTCACCGGCCCATGGACCACCTTCAGAGATTCTAAGTACATCATATTTGTAACAATTTTATAAAACATTTCAGTTTTTTTACGAGCAGAAGAACCAAACCATCTGTCCATATGCTCCGATTTTGGGCGAATGATAATAATATAAAACACGGATTGGCTAAGAAAGATGGCGTGTAATTTAGTTAGTTTCGAGCGTATGTTGCAAGATTGTTCTGGGTAACATTGTGACAGACATTAAACGAACAATTCGTACATAATGCACTATAACGAGACGAGACGTCATTCTCGTGTAAAAACTTTATCACATTAGTCCATACTAATATTATACCTACATGCGAATCGACCGCCTCCGTGGCTCAATGTGAACAACATTGGGTTTACGATTCGGAGGTCGCGGGTTCGATACCCAGCGGGGTACATGTTTAAGTACTGGGTTTGATTGGTGGTAGGGCATTTTGAATGTCCGCCTGGCTAGCTACCACCATCTTATCTAAATCTGCCGCCAAGCAGCAATGTTAATAGTATTGCTGTGTTCCGGTTGTCAGAGATAAGATAGCCAGTCCTCCTAATGTGTTGGGGTTTCCTGGTTAGTACGCTGCCACCTTCGACGTCATCTTCACTTTACATCAGGTGTGATTGAGGTCAAGTACCAACCCGTTGTGCATAAAAAAAAAAGAAAAAAAAAGAATGTCTGTCTATCCCTTTCACGCCCACAGTACTCAAGAGGGTTTATACACGGCTTTCCATACAAACTTTCAAGTCCAAATTTATCGAAACAAATAGACCGATTCTAATGAAACTTTATAAGCATAAAGCACACATACACTGCACACATGAGTTTTTTATACCGTAAGGAAAAATAGAGCATATTTGGTAAGTGAAATAGAGGGTATTGAAGGTAGTTTCATTTTCTTTTTTTTTTCAAAACCATTCTGGCATAAGGCATTGTGTCATTTGACGGTCGCGTTTAAAGCATATTCTACATAATTACATCACTAAATAAAGTAAATAAAAAAAAAATATGAGAATCAAATAAATCTTGCATGATGACATTTCGAATCCCGCCAGTCGCATATCAATCTCCGGCAAACGCGTGCGTCGACGATGGTTTTGAAAAAAAAAAAAATTAAACTACATTACGACAAAACTTCTATTTCACTTACCTAATTTGCCCTATTTTTTTCCTTTTTTTCTTTCCCTACAAAGTAAACCATTCTAAAAACCACCTTTAGTATGAAAGTCCAACAATTTTCGGCAGAATTCGGCTATGGTTCATAGTGCAAAGTTGTACGTAATTAAGAGTGGAGTCACGAGCTGAAAATTGTTGGACTTCTACACTAAGGGTGGTTTCAGAATGTTTTACTTTGTATTGGTAATCTATTTTTTTTAGATCGAATTCGACTATGGTGCCTAGGGGAAAGTTGTTTGTAATCAAGAGGGGTCACCAGTTCATGGGAATTAGACGAATTCAAATTCACGCTGAACGCTTTGACGACCGATTGGTGTAGTGGATAGTGACCCTGTCAGCGAAACCAACGGTTGCGGGTTCGAATCCCGCGACGGGTAAATGTTTGTGTGATGAATATGAACATTTATTCCTGAGTCATGGATGTTTATATAAATATTTATGTATGTTTATCCGCTATCTAGTATCCATAGTACAAGCTTTGCTTAGTTTGGGACTAGATGATTGGTGTAAGTGTCCGAAATATTTATTTATTTATTATTTAATGCCAATGCCCTTTCCTTCATTAGTACCTGCATAATCACAGACTTTTACTGCACAATACTTTGCCTTGATTGGCACCCCAAATACAAATAATTGAAGGAAAAAAGAAAAAATGCAACATCGCCGAAATCCCACTAAAAAGTCGACAATTCAATTTGAAAAGTCATGATCCTCTTACAACTAGAGAGGTGACGGCTATTATGCATTGCAATTATTGCCTTTTTTTTATGGTTAACTGGATACGCGTTTGACCACAATCTCACCTGATGGGAAATGACGATGTGGCCGAAGATGAAGCACGCGATCTCAGTAGATACCTATTCATCCTGCTCTTGAAGATCCCAAGGTTGTAGGATTCAGCAAACACTGACGCCGGAAGAGAGTTCCATGCCTTGGCTGTTCTCATTATGAATGAAGATCCTTTAAATATTCCTTTACTTTTACTTATGTATACGTAAGAATAAAGCGTATGTGTGTATAACAGTAGATTTTTAAGCCACCCATGCAAGCCACCGACTTGGCTTAATGATTTCCTTGAAAACTTTGGGACCCGTGTACCGAAGTGCGGAAACACTCCTATCAAAATGCTTAGAATCATTTTTAACAGTATATCATACATGTTTAACTCGTAGATACTCTTTATAGTCAGCCGTAGCCAAATCAGTGGCCTAAGTTGCATAAAAATACTTAGTGTTAGGTGACCTAGTTTGATACAATCCACCAATTTACACCACAAATGATTTAACAATAATTTAATTACTTATGTGCATTTATCCGATAGCTCTTAAACGGTGAAGAAACAATCGTAAGGAAACCTGCATGCCTGAGAATTAAAATACCTATTCCAAGGCATGTGAAGTCCCCAATCAGGGGACATACGCACTATTTTACAACGGGTTTACCGTTCGCACGGAACGTTTTTGGTTTTGGTTTAGCTTTAGTTTAGCTAACAAGTAAACCCAAACCCAAAATGTTTAGAGCTAACTACGAGCATTAAAAAAACTAGGTTAATTTCCGTTCAAATGATTAGCGCGATACGAAATGTGCTTAACGTAAAGTTTTTGATTAGAAAGAAAGAAAGAAAGAAAGAAAGAAAGAAAGAAAAGTATTTATTGCCAACAAATACAGAAAATTTCGTAAGGTATATTTTCCTTATTTAAATGTATGTATTTGTGGCAAAGGGATTGGGCGTCAGCATTTGCTGCCAATATGTCTTATGGCAATTGACAGCGCTGGTTTTCAGCGCAACCCCTCTCTCACTTAGGTTTTCAACATAAAACAGCAGTCAGGCGCGTTCCCACATACACTTATGTGTGAGAAAAAAGAAAAAAAAACTGCTGTTGCCTACTTGAGAGTGCGTTAACAAAAAGAAAAAGACTTAAAAATAAAAATAAAAATCTTATGTGAATTAGCCACTAAGCACACTTTTTACGTCTGTAACTATAATGCTAATACTTATATAATTATAATACTTATAATACCTAATTCTAATAATATAAAAACTTTATAACAATATAATTTTAAGGGCCTATTAAATTATTACCTACGTATCTTATTTTATTTTATGTTTATCGGTATATATGTGTTTGAGTGCGTGCGTTTATGTGTGTTAGTGCGGGTGTGAATGTATATGTATGAGTATTTCTGTGAGTGTGTGGGGGGGGGGGGTTAAGTTAGAGTATGTTTGTGCCTGTGAGAAGGTGTGTTTGTGTGTGAGTGCCTATGCTTGTGTGTGTGTGTGCATGTCATGTGGTTCTCGTCTTTATGCGCTTAGTTTTAACATTGATTGATATTTTTTGTTTGCGTAATAATGATGCCTGGAAAAATTTTTTAACACTATATTGATTCTTGGTGTTATGATATGGTGGAGGGATATCATTCCAAATCTTTGATGCCCTGTATTTAAAGCACCCTTTAAAGCCCGTAGTTTTGTGTATAGGTATAACTAGTTTATTTCCTGTCCTTGAGCGCATATTTAAGTTATGTATATCCTTGAACCAGACAAACTTCTCATACAGATAAGTTGGTTTTTGGTGCGTGATTATTTTGTGAGTAAAGCATATTAAATGCAATTCACGACGCGACTCCATGTTTAAAATGCCCTTATCGTTTATTATTGGAGATATGTGACATTTTCTTGATATACCATAGCAGAATCGTATACATGCGTTTTGAACTCTCTGCACAGCATTTGATGTCTTTTTAAAGAGCCTCAAGCCATAAACCACATCACAATAGTTAAATGGTGATAAAACAATGAGGTCACAAAGTTGCAGTCTCACTTTAATTGTTAAATGGTCTCTTATACCATAGAGTACTTTTAATTTATAAAAGGCATTTCTAATATTACCATTTATATGGTCTTCAAACCGTAAATTCTCATCCATCATGAGACCCAAATTTCTGGCCACAGCAACTCTTTCTATATATTCACTGTTAATAGTTATAGGTATATTTTTCTCGGCCACTCTTCTAATTTGATTTTTCGTGCCAAGTATCATATATTTTGTTTTAAGTGCATTGAGTACCAGTGTATTTTTCACAGACCAATGATATATTGTATTAAGGTCACTAATAATTTCATCATGGGCTTTTTGAGTATTATGAGCATGGAAAGATTTATATATTTGTGTATCATCTGCATATAGGTGAGTCTTACAGTGTTTAAGATTATGGACGAGATCTGCAGTGAAAGAGACAAATAACAATGGACTTAAAATAGATCCTTGAGGTACTCCTCTCTTCAAGTATTTTATTTCAGACCTCTTCTCTCCTTTCCCCTCGACCTCAATTACTACCTGTTGACATCGGTTTGTAAGGTATGAGTTAAACCATCTACAAGCCTCTTCCGAAATACCATAGTACGATAATTTGGCTAAAAGTAATTGACAATCTAAACAATCGAAAGCCCTAGAGAAATCTAATAGTACAAGAGTAGTGCTTTGTCCCTCGTCTGATGCGGAAATTATGTCATCTGTTACTTGTGCCAATGCGCTTGTAGTACTATGTCCGGATCTAAAACCTGACTGAAGAATGGGTAAAATGCCATTTGATTCTAAATACAATTTGAGTTGCTTTTCAACTACTCTTTCGACTACTTTAGACAATACTGGAAGTATACTTATGGGTCTTAGATCTTTTAATTCTTCTACATTTTTGGATTTCGGAATAGGCTTTACAAGTGCTAACTTCCAAGTGTTGGGGAATATTTTTGTGGTTATAGACTTGTTTACTATTCCAGTGATTATTGGTAATGTTTTTGACAAAGTCAGCCTAATCATATCTATGTTTATTTGATCATGTCCGGATGCATTTGTAGCGATTGATAGTACAACTTTTCTTACTTCTTCATCATTGGTGGTGTTGAGATTAAAGCAGCAGTTTCTAAATTTAGTGGTGAGAAAATAATGCAGAGTATCTTTGTCCGGTTCCGGATTACCGGGTAAATTCAAGAAAAAATCATTAATACCGTCTGGATTTTGCAGGTTTTTGGGAATCTGTGATATACAAGGATCATCAACAACAGACGTTCGCTTTAAATGTGACCACATGGCCTTAGGGTTCTTGATGTTGTTATTAACATAATGCGTGAAATATGCCTCACGTTCTCGTTTCAAGCTTGACGTAACGAGATTTCGCAATTCTCTGTAGTATGTTTTATGTATTTCCTGTTTCGTAGCTACTGCTCTATTATACGCATTATCTCGTAATGACATCATAAGTTTTATGTTATCAGTGATCCACGGACGTACCCTTTCTGGTATCAATTTTCTTTTTAACGGAGCATGTAGATTAAATAGATTTATGATATTTGTAGTGAATAATTCTACCATTAAATCTATACTATCCTGTTCAAGAATTACATTCCATGAAATGGCATTAAGATCTTTCTCGAAAGAGTCATAATCGATATCTTTCAGTGATCTTGTGATTCCGTAACGAGGTACTGTTTTAGGCTTTTTGACATCAAAATCTGCAAACACACAAGCATGATCACTCAAGTCATGGTTGTGACAAACTTCGATATTTAAACATTTTATGGCGTTGTCAGTGAGGATTAAGTCGATGAGAGTTTTAGTTTTCTCTGTAATTCTAGTTGGCTCCTTAACTATTAATTCCATGTTCTGTTGAGTAAAGAATGTGTAAAGATCTTTGGCTGGTCCGACCAAAGGTTCAAGCATATCCACATTAAAGTCTGTTAGGACGCAAAGATAGTTGCAATAACCAAACACCGATATAGATTCACTTAAGGACTCGATTGCATCTTTGATCGACACTCCTTTGTCAGGTGGTCTGTAGGCTGTACCAATCGCCATCTTACCGCCCGGGATTGACACTTCCAACCACATTTGTTCCAACAGAGAAGCTGGATGCTTTCGCACATGATAATTAATACCCCGTCTTATGTAAAAACCAACTCCCCCGCCTTTTTTGTTATTGGGGCGAGGTGTGAGTTTCAGAATATATTCTGGAATGCATGGGGCATGTTTCTCGGCTCCCTGTTTGGTCCAGGTTTCGTTCAGGGCTAGAATATCGGGTCTATACCTACCTACCGTCGCTACCAGTTCGTCACGACCTGTGTTCAGCGATCTCACATTTAATAGTGCCAGCCTCAAACGGTTATCTCTGAATTTAATCATTTAAGAATATTAGTGTATGTATGTATATACTGTGAGATTTTGGGCATTAATAATAAAATGAAAATATCAAAAATATTACTTAGTAAAAAATAAATGATTTTATTATGTGTTGATGCCTTTGTTGGTGTAGGGAGGTATCTATATAGTGTTTGACCTATTTTAAAGTTTCGCATGAAATACAGTAATTGTAAAATTAACATGAAATTTCTTAAAACCAAATTAACTGAAATAAATTGTTTATAAAATATTTTGTCGACCCCAGTATGCATCACAATAATTACTAAAAGCGTACGCTCATTTAAACGGTCATTTGTTAAATATAATGTAATCAGAGAACTGAACCCTAGACTTGTTTGATTATTACTGTAGAATACGGCTAAACTAGTTACAATAGAATATCTCACCTGATGAAATTGAACATAACATATCAAATTAAGTGCATAAGTATATAGGTTTTTAAAATATAACACAGTTAATAAAATATATAACAATGAAAAAAGAAACAAAAACAAAAACACGACCCTCTTCTGTTTGACATAGCTACATACGAACTGATTTAGTATTGCGATTGACGGTCTCCTGACGCGTCCCACATCATATCGGCCTTGGTGATGGGGGCACACCAAAAACTCGTTCAATATCCTTCTCCGTTCGGAGTAGGTGGGCAGGAGATCCGCCTTGGTCGGTTCGTCTGGCATAAACACGACCGTCTTTTGTCCAGACGAATCTCCAGTGAAAAGTTCGCGCAGCTTCCCGTGCCTTCCCAAAAATTATGCGGTTTGTTTTAGTGAGGCGCTCATTTATATAAAATGGTTTTGGGTCGTGAGCCGGAAGATCAAGGTCTGTTGTAGTAGTACTGCGGCGAACCCGCGCACTCCTGAGGAGGTCATCACGAAGACTACGCCGAGCCAACCGAACAACTATGGGACGTGGTCGCGTCTGTACTGCCGTGGCCGTCGCGCCAGTAGTGGCTTCGCTGCCCATATGCCGCCGTCTAGGCCCAGCACGCGTCGCACTAACCATGTCACGGTGCTCCAGGCTTATTCCCAATTTAGTTGCTACGAGAATGGCAATATTACTGGTGGACTCGCCGTCGAACTCCGGTATGTCTTTAATCTCAATGTCGTTCAACAGGGTTGATTGCTCTCGCTCGTTTATTTCAGATCGCAGCTGTGTTATAGCCTCCTGTAGATAGGCCACATCGGACGGCGACTGTTGTTGGGACTTTATGATTTTTAATTCCGACTGCAATCGCTCGTTCTCAGTTTCTAATATTTTTATTCTACCACCAATATAACTATAGTCGCGTTTCATGTCTATTAGCTGTGCGGATAAATAATCTGTGGTCTGTGCAAAATCAATCTTCAGTTTTTCTATGGTGATCTGAAATTCTTCCTTCAACTCCTTGGTCACAGCCGATCGGACATTCTCTAATTTCTCGTCTAATTTCACATCTAGAAGGTTGGCAAATTGGTCTATTGAAATGTAGTTGTTGGAGTTATCAAGTTGTTTTGTTACGCCTCCTTCGTGGGTGAAATCATCGCATGACATATTTAGACTCATTTCACTAGGGGATAGATTTTTAAATCGCTGTCTAACGGGCGTATCGTCGCCCTTACGGCGGGCAGTTACATTGCAGCATGTTGGGCAGCGCCAGTTTTGCGAGATGTCATATTTATTTGCCATAAAATATGCAGTTGTCATATTTAGGCATTTATAATGGTATGTGCCCTTACATAGTCCACACTTAATTAATTCTTCTGTACTCACTGGGCTTGGGCATGCAAAACACTTCATTTTGTTCGCTGTAAACAAATTGTGTAGCAGCGGGTTGTTGTGAAAAAACAGGTAGCCCAGATGGTGAAGGTCGCGTCCAAAAGGTTGTATGCGCCGTGCAATAAAGCGTCACATACGCGTTTACTTCCGATGATACAGACGATGCACTGATTTGTTGTTTGTGTTTTTAAATATCACCAAATTTTTGATTTAAACTCAATTTTTAAGCATGTTATTTACTGGTTCACAAACATATATCTATTATGAAGAGTTTTATATGGCAACCACTTAGTAATAATCACTTTTTGCTATATTTACGAATTTTAAAAGAGGAGCATGTAGGCACGCGCCGACTGGTAGTAGCCGATTATGGTTTAGCTTTGGAATTATCGTTCAAAGTTAGCGCGATCGTGTCCGTGGAGTCGGCCAGTGTGTACTCCCATATGAAATGAAATGAAATGAAAATGAAATGAAAATGAAATGAAAATCATTTATTCATGTAGGTAGGCAATACAATATGCACTTATGAACGTCATTTGTTTTTTAAACTACCACTAGCTCGGAACGCGACCACTACTGAGAAGAGCTAGCGAGAAACTCAGAGGGTTTGTCTCTTTTCAATCAATCATTTACAATCAAAAAAGGTTACAACAATTTTATATATCGTGTAGAGGAGCCGTTTAATCCCATGGATTACTTTCATTAATGTAGTCTGAAATTTTGTAATATCCCTTTTTACATAATTTTTGTTTTATAATAAGTTTAAATTTATTAAGCGGAAGATTCCGTATATCCATGGGAACCTTGTTGTAGAAGCGCACACATTGACCTCTGAATGAGTTACTAACTTTACTAAGTCTACTAAAAGGTACATCTAATTGATTTTTGCTCCTTGTATTGACATTATCACAATGTTTCTCGGATGAATATATATTTCTCTTAACATATACAAGATTTTCATATATATATTGTGACGAAAATGTTAAAATATTATTTTTCTTTAAATATTTGTCTTAATGTATCTCTTGACCCTAATTTATAAATTGCATACTCCCTCATTGTACGAGGGAAGGCCTATATCCCTGCAGTGTACGGATGTTTACCGGCTGAGATGATGATGATGAAATAAAGAATATTGTACAAGTGTACACTTGTACAATATTCTTTATTCCGTAGCGGACGGACGAGTTGTGTCGATTAGGCATAGTGCACAAATGTTTTAGGTCTAGCGGTATTTCGATTATCTACCCACTCGTACCCTTCCGATAACTAAAACCGATATCGAGACATAAGAATTCGTTCACGTTCGCCTATGTACATGTCCTTGTAGGAATGTCCGTCTAGGAACGATACGGCACTTCAAAGCCTTTGGGGGTCATTTCTATTTAACATTTACAAGATCCGTATGTTTGTGGCCGTTGGAATGTCTTCGGTTGTACGGTGTATGGTATAAGCGGAGCGAAAATACAACTATGCATGTTCAAAGAACGGCCTCCGTGGCTCAATGTAAACAACATTGGATTTACGATTCAGAGGTCGCGGGTTCAATCACCAGCGGGGTACATGTTTAAGTACTCGGTTTGGTTGGTGGTAGGGCATCTTAAAATGTCTGCATGGCTAGCTACATCATCTTATCTAAATCTGCCCCCAAGCAGCAATGTTAACAGCATTGTTGTGTTCCGGTTGTCAGAGATAATATAGACAGTCCCCCAAATGTGTTTGGGTTTCCGGGGTACGCTTCCACCTTCAACTCATCTGGACTTAACATCAGGTGTAATTGAGGTCATATGCGAACCCGTCGTGCATAAAAAAAAGGAACTTCGGATATACACGAAACTATTTTTAACAATATCCTTAGATTGTCATCAAATCGATAAAATTTATTAATAAATTTTCCAAAAGTAGAAGAACAAAAGTTGTTTGATCTCCTAAGTACTATTACTATACTATACTATACTAGTAAGTAAGAAGGTTTCTTGAATAAATAAAATAAAAAAGCCAATGCTCAATGATACAACGCCGAAAGATAGGTATGAATGAGTTCGTGATAGGTATGAATGTGTTCGTGATAGGTATGAATGAGTTCGTGATAGGTATGAATGAGTTCGTGATGCAACACTACGTTTAGAGAGTGTGACACTACGCTCATACTCCATTATGGATTAGTTCGTGGTTGGACACTACGCTGAAAGATGGTGTATGTATTAGTTCGTGGTGCGGCCCTACGCTGAGATATGGAGTATGAATTAGACAGTGTGGTCTACTTCACACTAAGCAAGAGGAGGTATGAAATGAAATGTAATCACTTTATTTGTATTGATTTTTGGTGGCGTGGGTGGTAAATATATTGCAAAATTCCCGCAAAAACCTGCCTATACGAGGCGTGCAAATATTGAAGGCTTAAATTACAAATTTTACAATTTCCACAATTTTACGAGTACGTAGCTAAGCACAGAGAATTCTAAATTATCTTCGTCATAATTAATAATATTTAATACTAATGAGTTCGTCAAAAAACAGCATTAATTAGAATTTAAATCTCATGTATAAGATAGAAAAACTATTCTCCACTCTATTATTATCATTAAATCTCTGCATTTATAAATTATATTAGTGCTTCCTATATAGTATCAAATCTGTATGAAAAATTCATTCATTGAATATAAACATTTTGTCTAATAGCCAGCCAAGTAGTTGTATCTTGAACTGTTGCAGAGGCAAGTCTTTGATGTTGTCCGGTTGAATAATTCGTGGTGCTACACTAGGCTGTGTGGTGGGGTATGGAATGCATGATATACGCTGAATACATAATGTCTTATCATGAGCCTCAAACAGTCAGTCAAGTCAATATCTTATCATCTTACCTGTTGATAAGATATTGACTTGACTGACTGTTTGAGGCTAACTACAAATGATCATACAGGCATCACATTTATCTGCGATTCTGATGCATTTTAAAGAAATCGATGAACGCTAAATGTTTTTTAAATTGAAATAAATATTCTTTTGTCAGAAACAAAATTAGTTATCTCCTTTTATGAGAAATATAAATAATAGTTGTTAATACATACAATACTAGAATTGTCAGATAGGGGAGACTATTGGAACCAAAAACTATTAATTATTATCTAAAATATTTGAGTTGTCAATAACGATGTGTTTATATGTCAGCACATTTCTATGTTACCTCGTGAAGCCAAAACAGCTTGACCGATTTTAAAGTGCAAGGTGTTGTGTTGTACATTCCATTGTAAAAGATCCAACATGGTGGCTGCAAAATAGATAATACGCTATCGTATTTAAATACCTAAATTATTCTTGGCAAATGTGAATGTGAATATAGTTCAATAAGAAGGTGTAGCATATGCAACTTACTTAAAGTTTTTTATTTTATATAGATATTTCGGACACTTACACCAATCATCTAGTCCCAAACTAAGCAAAGCTTTTACTCTGAATACTAGATAACGTATAAACCCGCAACCGTTGATTCGCAGACAGGGTCACTATACACTACACCAATTATGTTATATAGTATAGTGTAGAGTAGATACAATAGATATATTAACTCATGAGCGTAATGCTTCTCAAAGCTTGAACTTAAGCAATTGGTACGCTAAGCCCGCTTATGACTTGTACTATAATATATTGTAAACAGATGCAGGAAACATACGGACTTCAGCCTTCTTTAGTTCATCTTTCGTTACTTTTGCCGGAATATTACACTCATATGCTAAATCGGTGGGTTAAATATATCCCTAGTCTCAGGTGGTCTGACAAAAATCTATCATTTCGCAATGGGTAGATTTCCATGCGTCTGTCACCCTTCCTGTCAGGAATTAGAAAGAATTTTTATTTTATTCGTACGACGGATTCGTACTTGTCCTCAATCACACCTGATGTTAAGTGAAGATGAGGTCGAAGGTGGAAGCGCACTGAACCGGAAACCCCAACACATTTGGGAGACTGGCTTTTTTTTTTTAAATGAGAGGGCGGCAAACGAGCATGCGGGTCACCTGATGGAAAGCAATCACCGCCGCCCAACACCAAAAAGGTCACAGATCCGGTACCGGCCTTTGAGGAAGGTGTAGGCTCGTTTCTTGAAGGTTCCAATGTCGTACTCGTTCGGGAATACCGCTGCCGGAAGTCCGTTCCACAGGGTGGTTGTACGTGGTAAGAAGTTTCTTGAGAAACGTACAGTGGTAGACTTCCACTCATCCAGGTGATGTGGATGGAAATTTAATTTTCGGCGAGAAGTTTGGCTATCTTATCTTTGCCAACCGGAACACAACAATGCTATTAACATTGCTGCTTGGAAGCAGATTTAGATAAGATGGTGGTAGCTAGCCAGGCGGACATTTTAAAATGCCCTATTACCAACCAAACCGAGTACATAAACATGTACCCCGCTGGGGATCGAACCCACGATCTCCGAATCGTAAACCCAATGTTGTTTATATTGAGCCACGGAGGCAGTTAAAATGCAACATCACCTAATAGGCAGGTTTCTTTTTAAACGACTTCAAAAAAGGAGGAGGTTCTGTTTTCGGGGCGTATTTTTACTGTTTTGTTGATTGTGTATTTTATAGGCTAGGCAGGCACCGACTTCAAAAAGTATCTATTGTACATATTTTTAATTTCATTATTATACCTAACTATTATAGTATAGCATATAAATTGTGTTGTATTCTCATTATATATAATAGTGTATATCTATCTATAAAGAAGATTCTGCTCTGAATTATTATTTTATATTTTCAGTTATTATTATTGCAGTAGTTTAATTAAATTATATTTTCCGGGTTTTTTGAAGTCTTTTTTTTTACTTCACCATGTTCACTACCTTGCCCATAACCTTTTCAATAATAACGCAAAAAATAAACACTTTGAGATCAAACATCATACGTATAGTAATATATGCTTTTCATAGAAAGGAAATTCATCCACAAATAGAACTTGTGGGATATGAAATAATAAAATAAGCTATTTCAAGTACGTGTAGAAGGTAACATACGTATTTTTTTGCATAAAGATTACCTTTGAAGTCGAAGAAACATTACATGTCCACTAAAAGATTACCGCTCGCTTGATAATGGGAAACTTGGGATTAGTATTGTTTGCCTGATGGGCGGCCATTAGTAAAATCACTAAGCGTTGTAATTCTTTTTTTTTATTGTAACACGGACAGAGATTTTCTTTGTGTTCGGAATTCATTAACTAAATGTCTTTTTGTTTTTTTTTGGCTTCTGCAGCCCAAAAGGACACAATAGGATCACTTCGTTGTCCATCTACCTGTTTCAAGACCCAGCTAAATTAATATATTTTTTTAGATCTACGGTCCAAAGCATCAACAAGCAATCAAAAAATGTACAATTTTTTGGGCATCGCATGACCATGACTGGTCCCAAAAAACCTTCCCATTTTTCCGGAATTATTGTGCCACCTCATCTGACAAAATCCAATCCGTTGATGTGACTTATATCGGGGCACAGAGAATATTAGTCCAGTTCTACCATATTCAGAACTTTGTCATGAGAAAAATTACTGAAAAATGAAAAAAGTTTATTTTCGACTTTAGTAGGTATAAACTATTGACTAAGATTGGGACCTCCTATTAAGTATACAAGTATACTTATGCCAGGAGGGCCCGCTCTTCCATGTCATCTAAATGTTACATTGAAAATAAACTTATGTTGGTTAGGTTACAAAATAAATGTTTTTATGTGTATGTGTGTGTGTGTGTGCGCATATGTGTGTGTGTGTGCGCATATGTGTGTGTGTGTGTGCGCATATGTGTGTGTGTGTGTGCATGGAGAGTGTGGAGATACAATTATATTAGCATAGTTAACTTTTATTGTGTACAAACCAATCATCCTAAAAGTATCACATGGGCTAAAGTGTTACCTCCAAAAATTGTTACTTTTCTTATTTTCCTTACCTTTTTATTATTTTAATGAAGTGTTTACGTTTTATTTTCCTTTATAAAAAGAAAAAAAAATACCAAATAGAAAAAAAATCGAATAAAAATTGTCTTAGCCGGATTCGAAAACAGTGTCTTTTCGAAAGACGTTACCTAAGCACTCGTGTCGCTTGCCACTAGACCACGATATCAATTAGCTGATAAAATTTTCTTACACATTTATATGTGACATATTATTATGGATTTGGTTTGAGTGTTGATATTGTATGAATACTTTCTAATAGATGGTGCTAGAGTGCTTCGGTCCATACGGTCCATATAATACTTTTAGGGAGATTCGTCTGTACATTACGTTGGTTATGTCATGCCATAAAACCGTAAATTTCAATTATAATGCAAACTTAAAGAAATAAAGATAATTATAGTATTTCTCAATTTAGAATATCATATTCTTAGTACTATAATTTTTTTTTTTTATATGAGAGAGCGGCAAACGAGCATGCGGGTCACCTGATGGAATTTTAATATTCATCAATCATGGAAACGAAGAAATGTCTTGACTCACTTTGTATTATTTACATTTGCTTTTATGTTTAATGTACCTTGTATGGACCGCTTTGATATTAGAATGATGTGCTTGCTCATTTTACATCATCATCAGCCACAGGACCCTCACTGCTGTATATCGGCCCCTATAGATTTCCATAGGTACCGGTGAGAAGCCGACCTGTATCCAGCGACTTCCCACGACCTTCGTTTCCACCTTATGGGTGGACGTCCTACGCTGTGTTTGTGGATGCGTGATCTCCTTTCCAGAACTTTAATGCCCCATCGGCCATCAAAAACCTCCACATTTTTCCGGAATTATTATGTACCACCTCATCTGACAAAATCCGATACGTTGATGAGACTTATATCGGGGCACAGGGAGATACCTGGAAATATTAGTCGAAATATTGGCCCAGTTTTATCATATTCAGAACTTTGTCAAATCAAAACTTTGATCAATTCTTCGAGCTATGTGCCCTGCTCACTGCCACTCCAACTTACCGCTAGGCTAAGTCGGTATTCAACGGATTTCTTCAATTCTGATTCGATATCGTTAATTGCTCGGCAAGCATCGCTCTCTCCCTAGCTCTTTGCGTGACCTTGAGCTTTATTATGAGGCGCATAGTGCGAGACCACAATGCCATAAGTGATCACTGGTAAGACACATTGGACGCACTGAGCTGTTTTGAATGAGAAGATGCTGCGCAGTTTCCAGACTAACATAAAAAAGGTGTCGCTAAACATTGTTCTGAAAACCAGTCACAACTAGTACCATCCATACATAAATAGCTAAACAAAGCAAGCCGGCCCACGCTCCCGTTTAATATCTACCTATAAACCAACAATAAACACATTAAAACGGGACGTCTTCGCCATGGCCGTAACTAGGATTATAAATCGGGGGGGTTGAGACATATGTGACAGTATACACACATCAGTATCAGGAATAAACAACATTAGTTATTTTTTTAACGAAAGAGCAAAGATGATTTTTTGGTGAGTATTAATTTTGAATAATGAGCGTAGCGAGGATTACAAAGGTAGGAGATGGAAATTAATATACTTAGCAAATTTACTTTTATGGATTGTTATAAAATGTGTTTATCCAATTGCTTTGGAACTTATGGTATGTGTGTGGACTGGAGATACATATAAACGATTTATTTATCTATCTATCAAATAAAAATAAAGTAAAATGAATAGACAAGCGACATTAGTTTCCGAATGTCTCCTTTTTCTGTTTCGAGAAATGCCAATTCATCGAGTTCGAAATTCAAGTTACTTTCTCTCGCTGAAAGCAAAAGAGTGAGCAATACTGGATTTTGTTTGCGACCTTACCAAGTGAGGTCAAAATGATTTAAAATGTAAGTACGAAGGTATTTCCCTTGACGCTAGTTAGACAATAAGCTTTTAAAACATTTCGATGAATAAAGACGTTTGATAGTTTCAATGTTTTGAAGAGGTCATTGTTTAAAGCGAATTAATTTTCTGTTGAAATCTCCATAACATACCCATACAAAGGATGATTCTTTTCTGTTGTGCAAAACTTTGTTTGAATTGTATTATTTTATTTACGGTAAATTGTATAATGTCGATTTGAGACTATAAAGATTTTGGTTTGGGTCCCCTGTGGACGTCCCTGGTCGTCACATGACAGACTGAATTGTTGGCAGTCAAATGTTATGGACGATTATTTTCGCTTGGAACTTTATTAGAGCACTGTGTTAGTATAGGTACAGTAGGTCAGTTAATAATCACCTCGGTCGGACTGGTACTGGATATGTATTCTCTTTATTAATTCGATTATAAAATTAAAAAAAAAACGACAGAACTCCCATTAACTTATTGTATTTTTGAATTGTTATTTGCCTAGATTTTTTTTAATAAATAAATAAATATCCTTAGACATAACACACAGCGCCATCTAGTTCTACAGTAATCAACTACTATAGGCTTGTGTTGTATATACCAGATGGTTGATATACTTCGTAAATACATTTTTTTAATGTAAATAAATACTTATTATAAATGAAAACATCCATAACTCGGGTACACATGTGCGTATTCATCACACAAACATATGCCCCTAGCGGGATTCCAACCCGCGACCATTTGGTGTAGTGGTCAGAGTTTCTAACCACTACACAGGTCGTCTAATATTTTTTTTTTAATAAATAGATCATAGTTCTACACGGCCTACTCGACAATGATCTAGTAATTTTATATTCACGATGAATCCAGACCTATGGTAAAGTTAGTATTATTTGGTAGATCCTAGCCAAGTGCTAACTGATCTTTCCTTCTCTAATTACTAAATAGTGTAAAACAAAGTTGCTATTTTGGTGTCTGCTTGACTGTTTGTGTACTTAGTTGTTCTAGTTCTCACAATCATTTATAAAATGTCTTTCGGAACGTTTCTATGTATGATATAATAGTTAATACTTTATCGTTGATACTTCATTTCAAAATAAATAAATAAATATCCTTGGACATACACACAACGCCATCTAGTTCCACATTAAGCAACTATAGGCTTGTGTTGTGGATACCAGATGGTTGATATACTACACAAATACATTTTTTTGTTGTAAACATAATATGTATATGTATAAATGAAAAACATCCATAACTCGGGAACACAATGTCTGTAATCATCATACAAACATATGCCCCTAGCGGGATTTGAACCCGCAACCTTCTGGTATAGCAGTCAGAGTTTCTAACCACTACACCAAACAGGTCGTCATGATGTAGAAATGTAGATGTAGAAATTAGTGATGTAGAAATGTACAAATGTAGATCTATTAAAAATTACACGAAAAAAAAAATACCTACATATATCTCTAATTTATATTTCCATTAACACAAAGCTTCCTGGATTATCCAATTAAACACAGAAAGCATATCAACTGCATCAACAACTGTCGTCTGCAACTGTAATATTAACTTGATATAATTAAGTACTGCCGCTACTGAACGCTACCTGCACCGCACGGAGGAGACGAAGCGGGCAAAGATTCACATTAACGTCATAGTAAACAGTATGTACAGATATACAACTCACAATTTTACTTGCTCTATTGAATTCCTTTTGTATCCCAAATTTATATTGTATTGGCAGCTTCGAATTTTGAATATAATGCTTTTATTAGAAATAAGTAATGAGACAAAAAATGCAATAATAGCCTTTAAAATATTATGAGACATTCTAATCTGTATCTAATTACGCACGTTCATTTATAAAAGACAGCAAAGGTGCTAGAGCATTACAATGCGCAATGGGCAATTTTTCAGGGAGATTTCTTAAATCATTTTCGCGTCCCAGATGAAACGGGCGGATTTTGTATGAACCTGACCACGTCTCGTCCGGGTTTCCCTCACGAATATATTATTAGTATTTTTTATGCACAACGGGCCTCAATCACACCTGATGTTAAGTGAAGATGAGGTTGAAGGTAAAAGCGTACTGACCCTGAAACCCCATCCTATTCGGGGGACTGGCTATCTTATCTCTGACAACCGTAACACAACAATGCTATTAACATTACTGTTAATAGCTAGCTGGCAAACATTTTTTAAATGTCTTACCGCCAACCAAACCGAGTATTAAACATATATCACGCTGGGGTTCGAACCCGTAAATTCCAATTCGTAAACCTATGTTGTTTACATTGAACCACAGAGGGGGTTAAAACATCTTCTTTTATTTTTAATATCAAACAATGTAAAAAATTCATCCCGTTCCGTCAGGGATGAGAAAATATATTATCCCGTCACATATGTACGAGTAACAACCTTCGTTAGCACGAGTGTTGTAAAGTTTTTCATATTTTTTGATATGAGATTTTAATATGAAAACAACAGAAAAACTATGCTTTTCATATTGGAGAATTTTTCGTTAGACAGTGAATAGTGGATATTGCACTACGGGGTGCCATTTCTTTTTTAATATTTGGATTGCACGTGCTTCGCTTCAAAGCGTTGATATGCCAAAGGGATTTGCTTTATTGGATACAAAGCCTAAAATAATACTATGTGATTAAGTGAAAATTTATTATTGACAATTCATTCGTATATCGTAAATTAGATTAGATTAAAAAGACCCGTATTGGCTGCTAAATCTCGTAAAAAATATTCTACTTTTTAGTGCGAGTGAACCAAACATTATAAAAAATATAATTCCAATTTTTTGCTGTTACAAGAAAAACTTAAAAAAATCTTGTCGACAAATACACTGGCGCCTCCTCCCTAAGAAAATTAGCTCTTTTTACCATACAACGATGTTGGTAGAGTCCCTAAACAAGGTTTATTAAATGTTGTTGATAGAGTCCATAGATAAGCAATATAGAGTATTTGTATTGTATTGTGTTGTGAGGTTTTCCAGCGGTGGTTCTTAGATATGTTTTATCAAAATCGGTTCAGCCGTTTTCTTTTATCGACATGTCATTAACGACTTAAAGATATGTAGGTAACTAGGTTAACTAGGTTAACTAGAAATAAATAAATATCCTTAGACATACACCCAGCGCCATCTAGTTCCACACTAAGCAACTATAGGCTTGTGTTGTGGATACCAGATGGTTGATATACTACATGTATACATATTTTTTTTGTAAATAAATACTTATTATAAATGAAAACATCCATAACTCGGGTACACATGTCCGTATTCATCACACAAACATATGCCCCTAGCGGGATTCGAAGCCGCAACCTTTTGGTATAGTGGTCAGAGTTGCTAACCACTACACCAAACAGGTCGTCAAAATGGAAATGGAAGGCTAATCAGCGTTTCATTACACAAATGCGCGTTCTAGAGTTTCGTGTAAGATGAGTGTTGTCAGCTTATAACGTTGGAAAATGAGAGGAAATCTCTTATCGAAGTGCTTTTAGAAGTTGTAAGTTCTGCACATATTCATCAATCAATCAATCAATCAAGTACACTTTATTGCACAAAATTCTACAATACACTTCTTAATATAGCTTCAAAAAAAAATTATAATTGTACAACCAGCTGTAAAGCAGTTCATCGACAAGAGCTTGTTAAAATGAACTTTTCTCCAAAATTCAAATTCGTTTATATTCAAATTGTTGTACAATAAAGAATATTTTGTTTGTTTGTTTGTTTGTTTATTTTCACTCCACAATATATACATTACAGTATTATAAGTAAATATAAACATACTTGGACATACACACAGCGCCATCTAGTTCCATACTAAGCAACTAGGCTTGTATTATGGATACCAGATGGTTGATATACTACATGAAAAAATTTTTTTTGTAAATAAATATAAATGAAAACATCCATAACTCGAGTACACATCACACAAACATAATTGCCCCATGCGGGATTGGAACCCGCGACCTTTTGGTATAGCAGTTAGCGTTTCTAACCAGTACATCAAACAGGTCTTCAATTATAGTTTATAATTTTAAATAAAAATTGTGGGAGACTGATGCCTAAACTAGGCACTAGCCTGTATTTCAGGTCATCAGGTCCTCCCCCATTACAACTTTGCAGTCGTAGGTATACCTATAAATGTATGTGTATGGTACTCATTGGTAAACGAGATGACGTTTGTGGGGTTAGTAATATGCATGCGCATACAATACATTATTTGTAATAATGTATTGCATGCGCAATTTTTTTTTATTATTTATGTGAACTGTTAAGATGGATGTGTGGTGTGACTAGAACGGATAAGATCAGGAATGAGTATATCAGAGGAAGTCTAAAAGTGGCGCCAATAACAGAAAAGTTGAGGAGTAATAGGTTAGCATGGTTTGGACACATTATGAGGAGGGATGAAAGGCACGTAACAAGACGAGTGTTAAGTATGAATGTGGAGGGATACAGAGGTAGAGAAAGACCAAAGAAGGTGTGGGTAGACTGCGTGAGGAATGATATGTGTGTGAAAGGGGTGAGTACGGAGATGACGGCTGATAGAGGAGAGTGGAAGAGGATGACATGTTGTACCGACCCCACCTAGAGTGGGATAAGGGCAGGAAAATGAATGATGTAACCTGTTAAGTTTATGTGTGTGTAGATATGGGTTTTCTATTGAATGGGCATGGGGGCGTTGGTTTGTGCGTGGGTGGGTGGGTAAGTGCGTGTATGGGTGGATATGTGCTTATGTGGTGCATATGGGCATGTTTGAGTGGGTGTGAGCGTTTATATGTGGGTATATACTGGTGTTGTGCGTTTCTCCATCTTTTTTTTACGCACGACGGGTTCGTACTTGACCTCAATCACACCTGATGTTAAGTGAAGAAGAGGTCGAAGGTGGAAGCGTACTGACCTGGAAACCCCAACACATTTGGGGGACTGGCTATCTTAGCTCTGACAACCGGAACACAACAATGCTATTAACATTGCTGCTTGGCGGCAGATTTAGATAAGATGGTGGTAGCTAGCCAGGCGGACATTTAAAATGCGCTACCACCAACCAAGCCGAGCACTTAAACATGTACCCCGCTGGGGATCGAACCCGCGACCTCCGAATCGTAAACGGAGGCGGATAAAATAAATTAAATTAACATAAATTTAAAATTTAGAAAACTCCTGAGGAACTCAACATGATAATATTATCCAAGTATACAGGGACAATTGCTCTACATACATACACATTGACGACCTGTTTGGTGTAGTGGATAAAAACTCTGACTGCTATACGAAAATGCTGCGGGTTCGAATTCCACTAGGGCCATTTATTTGTAAGATGAAAATGGACATGTTGCACCCGAGTTAAGGATGTTTTTCATTTATATATGTATTTATTTACAAATAAATGTATTTGTGTAGTTTATCAATTTACATTTATTTGGTATCCATATTACAAGCCTAGTTACTTAGTGTGGAACGTGATGGCGCTGTGTGCACGTGCAAGATATTTATTTATTTATATATATAAAGAGAACATCCATTAATCGGGTGAACAAATCCGTATTCACCATACAAACACACGCCCCCAAAGGGATTCCAACCCGCGACCTTTTAGTATAGCAGTTAGTGGAAACCAATACACCAAACAGGTCGTCGTACAATACGCTGTTGATGATAATTATATGACACCTGGTCCCTATTTCACCAAGTTAACAGGTGCGACAATTGTCAAAAAAATATTGCAAAGGAGAAAATTATGAAATAAATATAATAAAATATAAATATAATAATATATATGTCGGAGATAGCGATAAATTAGCGATAGAATTAATTAATTATTCGAATGGTCAACTGACTATCATAATACGCGCTTTGCTGTGGGAACTAAACTTGGTGGCGCTCGTATCGCCGGAAACGGAGCCGTGACGACGTTAACGGTAATATAAGGTCTGCACATCGAAAATGACGGACACTTTTGCTACCAGCCGTCGAAGGAGTCGGAGCTCCACTGAACACATCACCGACTGTGAGTGATTTGATTATTATCACCGACGCTTGGAAGAATCCGGTGAGTCGTTAGCTAATAAGAAGTTGATCATGGGATTTGAGCAAGGAGGAACTATAGACAAGGTACGGCTGAGTTTCACAGAGTGCACGCGGGGGCCAAGTTGTATGGCACGAGGGGCGTGCACATGTTTTCTATTGAACAGAAAGCATCTCAGGTTTCATGATCATAATCGAATGTGAATACGTTGTCGTTTTCCTATAGTAGCTTGCAATAATATCGCCTTTGCCCGAGTACCCTTTACCACGCGACTGGCACGCGTCCCGGTCGCTAGTAACGCCCACCCCCGAACCCGCCTTCTCCGATATACTACTCTGTGTAAAAAGTATCGGGAATATGTCAATAAAAAGACCCGCGTAAAAGAGGTCGTTCTAATTTTTTTACTGCATGTTGGTAGCACTGTACTGATTTAGCGCGCAAAATTTGAGCGGGATCTGTCATTTAATTTGTTTTAAACTACACTTTTTGTTGGTCATAGTTTTGAGTCCTCGGCGATTTTTACAATGGAAAATATTGTTGAACAAAGAGTGTGCCTTAAATTTTGTGTTTCAAATGATATTTCATGTGGTGAATCACTAAAAATGTTGCGAAATACCTACGGCGAATCGTGTATATCGAAAACAAGGGCTTATGAATGGTATAAGGCTTTTAAAGAAGGCCGAGAAGTAGTAGTAGACTTGCCTCGTTCTGGTAGACCTTCAACCGCTACGACCAAAGAAAACATCGACAGAATCAAGAAGCTAGTGCTCGAAAATCGACGTATGAGTCTGAGAGAGTTGGCTAGTGAGGTGAACATATCTTTTAAGTCCGTCCACAACATTCTCATTGACATTTTAGGCATGAAACGCGTCGCCGCTCGACTAGTTCCAAAAGAGCTCAATTTTGTTCAAAAAGCGCAGCGAAAGCATGTCGCTGAAGACATGGTTTCCCGAGCTTCTACGGATCCGACCTTTATGAAACGTATAATAACTGGCGACGAGACATGGGTTTATGAGTACGACATGCAAACAAGCCAACAGTCTTCAGAATGGCGTCTCGAAAACGAGCCGAAACCCAAAAAACCGCGGCAAAGTCGCTCCAAAATCAAGGTGATGCTGACAGTTTTTTTTGACTACCGTGGTGTGGTTCACTCCGAATTCCTTCCAGAGGGAGAAACAGTGAATAAAGAATATTATTTAGGCGTCATGAAGCGTTTGCGTGAGAGTATCCGCCGAAAACGTCCAGATTTGTGGCAACACAACTCATGGATGCTGCACCATGATAATGCACCATCACACACAGCCATTATAGTGAAAGAGTTTTTAGCGAAAAATTCAACAAAAGTTCTCGACCAAGCACCGTATTCACCTGATATGGCTCCGTCTGACTTTTTTTTATTTCCCAAGTTAAAATTACCACTTCGAGGAAAACGTTTTGAGTCGATAGAAGCCATAAAAGAAAATTCGCTGAATGAGCTAAAGGCCATACCGCAAATAGCCTATGAAAAATGTATGGAAGACTGGGTGAAGCGGTGGAGATGTTGTATTGCAAGCGATGGGGCCTACTTTGAAGGCGATAAAATAAATTTAGATGAATAATTTGTATTTTTTGTTTTATTGACAAATTCCCGATACTTAGTACACTGAATGTATATATTATTTGTAATTATATTTCAGGAGAAATTTATTCGTTCTCTATATCGACGGGTTCCGGGCTATTTGTATTAACCGCCATTTTTGAAACTTCACACCAGAGCAGTTTAAAGTTTCGATTTTCAGAAAAAAAATCATAACTTTAGCAAATCGCATTATTTTTTCAAAGCAAAGGAAATTTCTGTTTCTGTTACACATTATTCATATTTTGATTAATGTTTTTTTCTGATATTCCTATTTTTAACGAAAATAAATGTCGATTAATACAAAATGACCCACATTTTCCTTTTTTTTGTTCCAGGCTAAATGACTTAACCGCCTAGGTTTATTAATATATGTTCCAAGCTACTTGACTTAACCGCCTAAGTTTATTAATACATGTTCCAAGCTACTTGACATAACCGCCTAGGTTTATTAATACATGTTCCAAGCTACTTGACTCAACCGCCTAGGTTTATTAATACATGTTCCAAGCTACTTGACTTAAGTACCTAGGATTGCAAATAATAGCTCTAAGCTAAGTGCTTTAACCAATGAGTTGGTCATATTTCAAACCTAAGCTAATTGATTTAAATACCATATCTCAAACTTATTGATGTATGGCTAATTAGTTTATGTGACTTATTTCTTTTTTTTAAATTGTTTGCAATCATACTAAAATAATAAGGTGTGCAGAAATTGACGGCTAAAACATTGATTAATTAAAAGGTACGTTGAAATAATATGGGGTTTCACCTATCTTGTTAATTATTATGAAATGAAAAATAAAACATAGGAAATAAATTGTTCAAAGATAAGTTTTTTATTTACACTAAGAAATTATCACGTCATATTTTTAGGAATCACAAGTTAAACAGCCTTTTTATTAGATATTTGGTAAACAGTCTTTTCCCTGAAATTATAATTCTAATTATTTGAGATAATATTGCAGTTACTCATTCTTCTTTATTGTTAATCTTTAACATTTAGAACTGTTCCTATCCTAATTATAAACAAGTTAAAGAAAAATCTCTTCAATGACGTGGCGCGGGGGAGACGCCTCAAGCGCCCGCGCGCCTTGGCCCCCGGTATTCGAACTCGCGCGGTTAATCACGCTGGCGCCAAAATCAATGTTTTAACCAACGTCTTAATAGTCAATCCATACAAAATTTCGATTGTATTAATGTGTATACTATACTTATTCCGTTGAAAATAAACTGTTTGATGTACTAGAACTTTACTTTTGTTATAGCTGAAACGACAGTGCAAATCAAATATAGACTAAGAAAAATAGGTTTAACCATTATCTGTAAATGTTTACTCTTGAAACCATAAATAGTTCATGCGACCGGTATACCATAATCTACTACAAGCTAAATGGTTGAAGTGACAACATCTAGCATTTCAAGTACCAAGCTTAATGTATGAACCGACACTGGACATAAATTTGACAAAGAGGCTAGTTGTATTAAGCGACACTGGATATGAATTTAAATAAGAACCTAATTGTATTAAGCGACAATGGAATAAGAATTTAACTAAGAGGCTAATTGCATGAAGCGACATTTCTATATATTTATAAGGTCAGGCTAAATGCTTGAACGTACTCTGCCTGTAAATTGTTGCTCCAGGAAAAAAGGTTTAAAGGACTATGTAGTATTTGGTAGTGAGCTTAAGTACACAAGTCTTAAATTTGACAATATTTTGTGTCGGTCCATACATTGCAGTGCAAAATAGGTCAAAAAAATGCGGTTGTATTAAGCGACATTTTCATGCTCCGATCGTCACCTAACTGAGCTCAAACGACGCAGAAAAATTCGCTGATTCCAAATATATATAAAAGTCTAATAGCAAAAAAATGGCGGTTAATTCAAATAGCCCGGAACCCGTCGATATATTCTCCTATATGCGAACTCATCTAAATCACTATCACTGTCACTACTGCTGCTTTCACGGAGAGCCATTTTGTAATTAACAACGAAAACACTACAATTGTCACGCTCGCCTGACACAGCCTCGATCTCATGTCAACAATTTACCGACAAATCTACAAATATGTCGAGTTCAAAAAATGATTCTTGTTTCACAACATAATTGTCATTTGATTGAGATAAGGACAGTTGTCACAAAATGCCTGTCATGTTTATAAGCTTTTCTATACGAAATAATTTACAAAATTGTCATTTGTCACCTGTCCGTTGACAATTGTCAGCCGACATATGTCGCTGACAATTGTCAACTTGGTGAAATAGGGGCCAGGACACATATTATTTTGGAACGATACTCGCTAGCGACTATAGTAAGACATTTATGTATGAAATTATGTACAGCGCCTCTAGCGGTTATCACTTTTTTTTTTTTTTGGTTTCATTCTCTCCGTTAGGAGAAGGCAAAGGGATCTAGCCCATAACAGCCATGTCTTATTTCTCTTATTTCTTCAGTTTGTAAGTCAGTCTCAGTCAAAACAAGTAATTCGTCGTATACTTGGCGTATACAGAGTCTAGTCACGGTCAAGTCATTCTTCAGTAAAGTGGCAGAATGCTTTACAAAAGATTTTGGCGGCTTCTTGTGGGAACCCGAAAGCTCCGTTACGCACTTTAATTTACACTTCCCTTCACTTGTACACTATCACTAACGTTTGCTGCACAATAGTCTGCCATTATTAAGCTTCAAAAGTTAGAATGCACAAATTATAAGACTTATAAAGAAAAATGCTACTTCACTCGCCGAGTTCCCGCCAAAAAGCCAGCGGTTATCACACTGAACTAAAATGGCATTAAGAGTTGTCAATTGTCACTACTCTATTTCCGTTATAGTTAACTGTACTACCTGCGGTCATAGTTTACATATAATTTGGCATGAACCAAGACATGTGCTCTACCACAATGATCGCCAACAAACACTGACGTAAATTCAATTGCGGTATTTCAAACTCTAGACTTAATTAAGTAACAGACCATTTATTCTCGAAAATGAGTTTTCAGTATTCACTAGTCTACCCCTTGTACCCATTTCTCTCCCTTTATAGTGTAAAATAAATTAAGTATAAAGTTAATTAACAAGATATAGATCTGGGCCCGATGGTTTTATTCAGATAACTATTAACAAGGAGACCTCGTGTAAGTCGCATTCTCTATTTGTTTTCAATTAGCGAAGTTAAACAACGTCTGCAGTCACTCATTGGATGGGTGATCATCGCATTTTCATATGAGTTTTCATTTAAATCAGGATGTAAAAACGATCTCAATAATTACAGGCCCATCTCCATTCTACCTGTACTTAGTAAAATTTTTGAGAAACTTATTCTGGGTCAAATACTGTGTCATTTCAATACAAATGGACTACTACATGATAAACAGTTTGGCTTTACTAACGGTCGCTCGACAACGGATGCTGGTGTAGCTCTAATTAAAAATATTTATAATGCCTGGGAAGATCGCAGCGATGCAATCGGTGTGTTTTGCGATCTTTCAAAGGCATTCGATTGTGTGGATCACAAAACGCTTTTATTTAAATTAGAACATTATGGGGTGCACGGCAAAGCCCTCGACTTATTAACTTCTTATTTAGAAAATAGAATTCAAAAAGTTCAAGTAAATCTGGAAAAATCTTCAGGATCTTTTGTGAAAATGGGAGTGCCTCAAGGATCAATTCTGGGTCCTTTTATGTTTTTAGTTTATATTAACGACTTGCCTTATTTAGTTCGGAACCTGGTTGATATTGTGTTGTTTGCTGATGACACTTCATTTATATTCAAAATAAAGAGAGGGTCGAATGATATTGACGATGTAAACGATACTCTTTCACAGGTTTCGAACTGGTTTACTGTGAATAATTTAGTTCTAAATGCTAAGAAAACCAAATGTATTAAGTTTTCCTTACCTAATGTAAGGCAGGGGGAAAACAACCTAAAGTTAAATAGTGAAGCATTGGAATTTGTTGAGAACACTGTTTTTCTTGGCATCACTTTGGACTCAACACTACAGTGGGGGTCGCATATTGAGACACTTGCGAGCAGGCTCAGTTCAGCTGCTTATGCTGTTCGTAAGATTAGACAACTTACTGCCATTAAAACAGCGAGGCTCGTTTATTTTAGCTACTTTCATAGCATTATGTCTTATGGTATACTACTGTGGGGTAGGGCTGCAGATATTCAAACAATATTTGTTCTACAAAAAAGAGCAATCAGAGCAATATATAATTTACGCTGCCGTGATTCTCTAAGAGAACTGTTTAAAGAAATAAGTATTTTAACTGTTGCATCTCAATATATATATGACAGTATAATGTATGTACGCAAAAATATATGCCTATTTCGAAAACATTCTGATAATCATAATTTGAATACTAGAAACAAAAATAAAATTGAAATTCCACAATTTAGACTTAGCAAGGTTAGCACATCCTTTGTGGGACACAGTATACGCTTTTACAATAAAATACCAGAACATGTATTGAGTTTAACAGAGCAGAAATTTAAACGCCACATTAAAGAAACTCTGTGTAAGAAGGGTTATTACAGGATAGATGATTATTTAGGCGATAAGGAGGTCTGGTGTTAGCTGGTCGTTATGTTAATTGCTATTGTTTTGTAATATGTAATATTAAAATGTAATATTATTGTAAAGATGGAAACAAATTGAAAAGATGTGTTGTTGCGGAGTTTCTTGTCGCTTCTTCTCCCTAACCATAACACCTTGCGAAGCGATGTAGTTTAAAAAAAAAAAATAATAACATGTTGACTTTCAATAAGTGATATTTTTGTATCCTACATTGAATAAAATATTTTTGATTTTGATTTTGATTTTGAGTATTTCGATGGGTAAGAATACGGCCTTATTAAACCTAATTTTAAACTCGATTTCATTCATTTTAGCTTTTTCACGTTGTATAAACTGTAATACATGTACTGCATTGCCAAAGGTGCTATTCAATTGTTTTTTGAAGAGTAGGTTAGACATACAGTTTACATATCGACGTGGTCGTGACTTGGAAGTGGCCGTCACTCTAGTGTTAGAGAAATAAAGAGTTTACATACATAGGACTGTCACTACCAGTATACAGTGTGGAAAGGTAAGTCGGGGCCTGGAGGGAAACTACCTTAAATCCTTAAGCTGGCTCATTTTACTTAAAGAAGACATTCCTTTATTTTTAAAAGGAAACAAAACTGCATTGAAAGATTTTCTAAAACTCTCTTGCCTCGCCCGGGACTCGAACCAACTAAAATGAAAAAAAACAAACACTCCCTATTTTATTATACTAATCGATAGTATTATTATTCAGGATAAAATTTCTCTAACAAACATTTGGTCTTAAAAATAAAAATGATCGTTAAATCTAACATTAACTTTATTTTACTATCAATTTGTTACACTTAAATTATTTAACTGATAAATTGTTCGAAATGAGCCCCCTCGTTCTGGCTACACAAAATTAGTCGCCGTTGAAGTTCATTTCTTGTAGCCTTCAGCAAAGTGTTGTGGTGTATGCCTCTAATAACATTTTATACCGCAATCCTTAGCTCTTGAACGGTTTCATAACAAGTTTCATAAATAACATTTTTTATATGACCCCATAAAAAGAAGTCCATGGGCGTCAGGTCTGGACTCCTTGCAGGCCATCTAATCGTCCCGTTTGTACTTATCCAGACATTGAAATTTTCACTGAGGTGTGTATTACTACCATTAAACGATTTTCTTACCGAAGATTTCAACAAGGTACTTAGCGATAAATTAGCCAGCGTGTACTTCATACGAAGTCTTTGAATGTTGGAGAGATAAGAGAACTGTTACGTGTCTTTTACTTGTTGAAAGTGAACAGGAAGTACTAGATGTTCACTTTCCAGAGTAATAAGACCAAATGTTTGTTAGAGAAATTTTATGCGGAATAATAATACTATCGATTAGTATAAAATTCCTATTTTTTATACTGTGTTTGTTTTTTTCATGTTAGTTGGTTCGAGTCCCGGGCGACGCGAACGAGTTTTAGAAAATCTTTCAATGCAGTTTTGTTTCTTTTTAAAAATAAAGGAATATCTCCTTTAGGTTTTCCTTCAGGGCCCGATATATTAGGTCCGTACCTATGAAATTGGCGTTTTGTATGAAGAATTTCATTAAGACTGTTACAAATATTTTTGATTTTTTTTGGAACGGCAAATCCAAATTTAGCTAAACTTTGTGTGTATTCTCGGATAACATTAAGTTAAATATAGGCAGTGTTTATTTTTAAAAGTAACCGCTTTATAAAAGTTTCAGCGAATCTAAGAAATAATATGGGAAGCTCATGAAAAGAGCTGTGTTAATTTTTTTTTTATTATGCGATTTAGCCCAGAAATTAAAAAATATTTCATGTGAAACCTTGAAAATATATTCCATTTTCCAAATAAAAAACAAATTTGGAAATAGCTATAGAATCGTAGGTGTTGGTACATATTATGATTAACGAAGAAAAAAATCTCGAATTTCATAGGTAACGACCATTATTTTTAAAAACTTTATATGGACAGTGAAAAATAACATTATCAATAATATCATGTAAAGACCTAACAAACCTCAATCATAGGAAATGTTACCACATAATGGACAATAAAACTAAACCCGTAAGGGTCCGGATAATTACGACATTTAACTGTCGCTTAGCGAGAATGAGTTTAGGCTTTTGGTCTCAGTTAAATTGTATCAGATTACAAGTTGCGTAGCCCGAGCTATGTAAGATGAATGATTAGATACCACCTGCGCTCTCCTCCCACTGTAACTCCTGTAAGCCAGGATCAACAGTGGTACTCTGCACGGCGCCCACTGAAGGTAGACGGTGCCCTACGTGACTCTATTGCTACCTTGGACCCCAGACTAACTAAAGAAAGAATTTAAGGGTGAAAAGTAGATAAGAAAGAAAGTCCCAAGATGAATGATTAGTGGTTTTTATACAGTTAACGAAGTTAAAGACATCTTAAATAAATAAATATCCTTGGACATGCACACAATACCATCTAGTTCCACACTAAGCTACTAGGTTTGTGTTATGGATACCAGATGGTTGATAAACTATACAAATACATTTTTTTTTATAAATATATACATATACAGGGTGAATTTGGATACGTGTAATTCTCATTATCTGGTGACGTCACTCTTGATTACGAACGATCTGGGGGGTCATCTTTGTGGATGAGGAGTAAATTTAAATGTAATATTAATAGTGACATTTTCAAGTGATAATTTTATCCTATGAAATAAAATATTAAAAACCTAAAAAAAAAAAATTCCCAAAAACCATAGTCGAATTCCATTACCCTTACAAAGTAAACCATTCTGAAACCACCTCTAGTGTGGAAGTCAAACAATTTTCGCTAATTTATCTATCTAAATTATGTTGTTGATATAAAATAATATTTTTTTTTCTCGAGTCTCAGTCCTTAATATAATGTAATTAAATTTACTGCCCTTGCTAGAAAAATAAAAAAAGGTTCACTCTAAACCCGGCCTTAATTGGCGTTAAAAAAGTCGTCAAGAACGTTTCATTAGTAGATTGAAAATAAACATTTCTTTATGAAGTCCCAATTTATTAGCCCAGATCCATTTACCACAATGTTTCCAGGACATATGCAACATATTCCAAAATATTCGATTAAGTGTTAGAATGTTCCAACGCTTTCCTCAGTATGTTCCAGCTTAAAGGTCTATTCAGACATAAGCGATATCGCTGTCGCGCTCGGTAGCGATACCGAATCGGTACGCGATATCGCGACATGAGCGATATCACTGTGGCGCTAGGTTAAATGATTAGTCGTCCATTAATAAACACGAGTACGCTTCGTCTGTGACCGCTAGAATTTATAATTTTTATAATGGATAGCAATGAAGAGGCAGCATTATTGTTATTAGCTTTACTTGACCCACCAATAAGGAATCGAATTAGGATACACGACATAAATGAAGAACACGAAATTCATGGAGTTTTTTACACATTATACCCACGTTTGAAGAGATGAAGATATGTGTGTTTTACAATGCATTTAGAATGTCTACCGAGGGCGACAGCGATATCGCGTACCGATTCGTTATCGCTACCGAGCGCGACAGCGATATCGCTTATGTCTGAATAGACCTTGACGCTTGAAAATTATCATAAAACTTGTCACAGCTTAAACTTAATGAAAGCTGCAATATGACATTTAAATTTTTTTAAATCAAGCGACAAATTATATTCATACTAGACTTCCGCCTCCGGCTTCGTCTGTGTGGAATAACTTATCGCGGATGTGTTTAAATTGTTTATCTGGAACTGCTTACTTTATCGAGATAAAAAAATATCCTATGTCCAAAAAAATATCCAGGGTATGTTCTACCTGTATACCAAATTATATTAGGAAAAATTGTGAAATACACAATGTTAATACAAGATATAAAAATAAACTTGCTGTCCATAGCAGTCGCTTACACAAAGTCACGAAGTCATTCAAGGGACAATGTATACGCTTTTAAAATAAGGTTCCGGTAGACATTCAAAATTTGCCTTTAAATAAATTTTAAACAACCATTAAACGGAAACTATGTGCCAAAGGCTATTATAAAATTTCTGACTATTTGGATGATAAGAATGCGTGGACATGAACCGCTCGCCATTATCCAGTATATTTTATTCTTATTTTTCTTTGTCGAATCATAAATTTTACAATTAGGTATGTCAAATTGTATTTGTATTGACTTACTTAAAAAGAGCAACCCTGGAGTTTCTTGCTCGTTCTTCTCTGGGGAGACTGCCTAGTGAATGAGCGATAACTGTATGTCATGACGATTTCAAATGTTATTCTTATAACTTACGAAATAAAAACATTTTTGATTTTTGATTTGATTTGTATACAATACAATACAAATGAATAGAATGTACAATTTGGCGACCTTATCACTAAAGGCGATCTATTCCAAGCAACCTTTGGGTATAAGTATATCACATTTGAAATAGGTAGGTTGTGCGATATTAAATAGGGATGCAGATACAAACTACGACCAAATGTTTGTTAGAGAAATTTTATCCTGAATAATAACAGTATCGAATAGTATAACAAAATAGGGAGTGTTTGTTTTTTTAATTTTAGTTGGTTCGAGTCCCGGGCGAGGCAAGCGAGTTTAAAAAAATCTTTGAACGTAGTTTTGTTTCTTTTTATAAATAAAGGAATGTTTCCTTTAAGTAAAATGAGCCAGCTTAAGGATTTAAGGTAGTTTCCCTCCAGAGCCCGACTTATATTTCCACACTGTATATTAGATTTTCAAAAATGTACTGTGACGGAAAGGTTAGAATATTATACTTTTAAATCTAGCTCTAAGTGACACTGCAGCATAAAATATCAGATTATTTAGATGATAAACAATCTCTCAACAATAATAAGGTCTCAATTGATAAATTGCGCGAACGGCTCGTTTTTGTAAAACAAAGATTGTATTTATATCCGCGGCATTTCCCCACAGCAAGATACCGTAAGACATCAGGCTATGGAAATAACTAAAATATACTAATCTAGCAGTATTTACGTTCGATACCATTTTTACCATGAAGGTAAAAAATATTTTATCATGCCTGCCGCATCTTTCATGCTTTTTATACAAAGTTTTTTGTGACCACCTTTCAGTTGGGTATTAAAACTTTTTGCACTAAAAGGAATCTCTTAATCGTAAAACCTCATTTATCCAGCCTTAAGTGAAGTCACGTCCGGAAGGAGGCAGTAACTTGCCCTGAAATAACAACGTAACTGTTTGACGTGGGGTTAGACTGTATACTTAGAATTAAGATGTACGACTTTTTTTTATGCACAACGGGTTAACTTCGTCTCAGTCACACCTGATGTTAAGTGAAGATGAGGCCGAACGTCCCTCCCACGTTCCCCGTATTGATCCGAAAATCTCATGTTGTTTGTGGGACTGGCTATCTTATCTCTGACAGCCGGAACACAACAATGCTATTAACTTTGCTGTTTGATAAGGTAACTAATAAGATTACTAGATAAAAAAAAATCTGAAAATTTAGGAATCACTCGAAAGACTATATTTTATTTAATTTTATTGATTCTACAGAATCAACAGCATCGTTATAAAAAATATTACACAAACTCTATAAGTCAAAGTTATGCCAATTACAGATTCTCATGTTTCACTACAATTTTTTTTTTTTAATAATTAGGTGGAAAGTCACTATTAAATAATAATCATTATACAATCTAGAGGTAAAAGTAAATAGTGAGTCAAACTAAGTAATAATAAATAATTTAGTCAATAAATAATATTGCAAATAAAAAATTGGTCAAATAATTCAATCAATGTCAAATAATCGTCGCATGTATGAATTTCGCAATGTCGTGTTTTGTGTGTGTGAGTGTATCTGTGTGTGTGTGGTTTGGGAATGGATCGATGAGAATGATGGAATTTAGTCGTTGCTAAATCAGTGTTAAACGATACACCGATTTTCATCAAACATGGTTAAGAACGTATCAAACAGCCTTTAAGATAACAACTATTTAAATATAAGGTCCTTACCTATGAAATTGGCGTTTTGTATGAAGAATTTCATTAAGACTGTTTTGTCCATACAAACATTTTTGATTTTTTTTTTTGGGAACGGCAAATCCAAATTTTGCTAAACTTTGTGTGTATTATCGGATAACATTAAGTTAAGTATATGCAGCGTTAATTTTTAAAAGTAACCGCTTTCTAAAAGTTTCGGCGAATCTAAGAAATGATTATAGCGAAGCACATGAAAAGAGCTCTGTTCAAATTTTTTTTATTATATGATTTAGCCAAGAAATTAATAAATATTTCATGTGAAACCTTGAAATAATATTCCATTTTACAAATAAATAACAAATTTGGATATAGCTTTGCAAATCGCAGGAATTGGTATATATGATTAACGAAGAAAAAAAAACTCCAATTTCATAGGTAAAGACCCAATATTTAAAAACCAAAAAATCGGGCATATATTTTGCGGACGCCATGATGGATTTTTTACCATAAAATATATTCTATGACACTTCGGATACCAAGACGAATCTACTACAGGATGCGTAACAGGAACGGACGGACTCGAAAATATTACCCTCTTTCCTTGGGCAGCTGGGTAATGAAAAAAACCGCATTGAATTTCAGTAATTGAAATCGTATCACGAAGTACTCAGATACGTCCGAAGAAAGACTATATACACACAAAGACAGTTCACAAACTGATTCTATACGGGGGTTCTGATTTTTCTAGTGAGGATTAGAACACTATTAATTCTTCTCGATTTAACGCGAGAATTTTTAACCGCCTCCGTGGCTCAATGTAAACAACATTGGGTTTACGTTTCGGTGGTCGCGGGTTCGATCCCCAGCGGGGTACATGTTTAAGTACTCGGTTTGGTTGGTGGTAGGGCATTTTAAATGTCCGCCTGGCTAGCTACCACTTATCTAAAACTGCCGCCAAACAGCAATGTTAAATAGCATTGTTGTGTTCCGGTTGTTAGAGATAAGTTAACCAGTCACCCAAATAACCACTACGGCCTCATCTTCACTTAACATCAGGTGTGATTCATGTCAAGTGCTAACCCGTTGTGGATAATTTGTCGCATAGTCGTACATCGCCTAATCATACTTCGCACGAACTATACTTCGGCCACTCGGTGTCGCACTTCAGTAATATTCTAAAAAAAAGAGAATCGAATGAAGTCTTTATTTTAGACACTATTGCAAATAGTGTGAAGGTACAATTTTCTCAAAAGGACATTCCAGTGTCCCTAGTAAATGCTATTATCAGTAATAAATTAAATTTTTCTCTAGCACATATAACTACAAGGCAACAGCCAACAGGGTGGAAAATAATCATAGAATAAATAGGTAGGCAATGCAGAGAGTCCAATTAACAAAATGCCTGCATCTAGTAGCGCTCGGAAGTATTTGGAACGGAGTTATATTCCGCAAAGTTTTTGTTATCTTTGGTAATTTGGTTTATGGTGGAGTAATTTAATCCACCTGGCTAGCTACCACCACCCGTGTTCCTATTTGAGATAAGATAACCATAAATTAAGTCGGGGGTTTCGGGTAATCTCGTAATGACAAACACGCTTGGTGTACTTCGACTAGCTCCCAAAAATTATAACACTGTATTAGTTGTGTTTATTAAAATTAATTAACATCGAGGAACTCTTATCATTAGTAATAATAATAATAATACATTTATTCATTGACTACCGGTTGGTGTAATGGATAGTGACCCTGTTTGTGTGATGAATACGAACATTTATTCCCGAGTCATGGATGTTTATATAATTATTTATGTATGTTTATGCGTTATCTAGTATCCATGGCATAAGCTTTGCTTAGTTTGGGACTAGATGATTGGTGTAAGTGTCCAAAATATTTATTTATTTTTTTGTTGTAAGTATTTGAATTTAATAATTAAATTACCTACTCTTAACTAGTAGAATATAGCTAGACAAGTTTGTACATGAAACAACAAATTTATAAAACACAATTAAAAATACCTATATCTTATAGAAAAAATACGCCGTCCAACTCGCTTCCGTGAGGCATAGTACCTAGTACGCTAGCGCTATTGCCCCGCTGAATGCATAAGCTCAGCTGCTGAGCAAAGTAGGTACCAGCTCTCACATCTCCAGATTATTATTTATTTATTCATTCACATGAATAAAATTACACTACATGATTTATATTTATAGTTATAATATATGCTAATTTAGTGGCTAAATAGGTTGGATCCTCAGCAAAATAGTTGTTTAACAGTCTCCACCTCGTGCATTCTCTGGTAACTGAACGCATAACACGTTTCAAGTTGTCGTAAACTAATACTATTGGATACTATCCCAGGGAAAATACGATGTGACCTCGGAATAAAGAATAACTGTGATTTTCTTTAAACATTTAATAAAGTATTGTAAATGTAGTGACAATTGCAAAAAATTAGGCATTTGTAAGAAACGCAAGTACTAAGTAAGTGACTAAATAAGATAAAGTTGAAACATGTGTTTCTTTAAAAAAATTAGAAAGATGGTGGTAGCTAGCCAGGCGGACATTTAAAATGCCCTACCACCAACCAAACCGAGTACTAAACATGTACCCCGCTGGGGATCGAACGCGCGATCTCCGAATCGTAAACCCAGTGTTGTTTACATCACGGAGGCGGTTTAAAAAGTCATGGGTTGCTCTTTTCAAATAAGCATTTTTACAACTTATAATTCGACAAATTAAAAAAAAATGGAATACTAGTTATATGGAACTCACCCTCTGTGGTGGTCATATGATAGGTACTCTATGGTGGAAAGGTCAAACCTTTCGCCACTACACTGAGTCGTAAATATTAAAGTCCATAAAAAACCGCCATATCAAAGCATTTCAATGGCACTTGAAATGATCCCAGCGTTTTGAGAGGTTTTCGGGTTGTTTTTCCAGACCTTTAGCTTTTAGTCAAATATAGCTTGGTCACTGACCGTCGCGAGCGTTCTGTAAAATACATTGTCTGAGGTTTGAACTCAGTTTTATGTTAACAAACTTTAAGCATTCATTATGATAATTATACAATAGGGTGACATCTACCACTGCTGTTGGGTCTCGGAGCAAAATTTGATTGGACCAGACCTATTTGTGGGACTCTAAGAGCACCATCCACGTGGTTTTGAATACTCAGGTTAGAGATAAATACGCTAAGCAGTGGAACAAACTCGACGGTCTAACATATTCTAAAATGTTTTTTTTTATACGCTACGGGTTGGTACTTGACCTCAATCACACCTGATGCTAAGTGAAGATGAGGTCAAAGGTGGAAGCGTACTGACCCGGAACCCCAACAAATTTGGAGGACTGGCTAACTTATCTCTGACAACCGGAACACAACAATGCTATTAACATTGCTGCTTGGCGGCAGATTTAGATAAGATGGTGGTAGGTGGTAGCTAGCCGGGCGGACATTTAAAATGCCCTACCACCAACCAAACCGAGTACTTAAACATGTACCCCGCTGGGGATCGAACCCGCGACCTCCGAATCGCAAACCCAATGTTGTTTACATTGAGCCACGGAGGCGGTTATAACTTATTATGTTTACTAGAATACCTTTAACCTATGCCATAGGTAAATGTTTCAATGTCACAGCTGTTACCGTGTAGGTTATAGTAATATATTTTATTGGCGAAACCCTTCACGTTAGACGAAGGGACGAATAGATTAAATTTCGCATCGTACGGTCGATCTACAACTACCCAAAAATTATACCATTAATGTATTTTGTATGAAAAATGAGAAAGCGAAAGCATGGGAAATAAAAGCGAGAACAACTATAGGCTTGTGTTGTGGATACCAGATGGTTGATATACTACATAAATACAGTTTTTTTGTAAATAAATACTTATTATATGTGAAAACATCCGTAACTCGGGTACACATGTCCTTATTCATCACACAAACATATGCCCCTAGCGGGATTCGAACCCGCAACCTTTTGGTATAGTGGTCAGAGTTGCTAACCACTACACCAAACAGGTCGTCGAGGTCGATCATAAGTCTTAAGACACAAGGTAGTGGTTAGAGCTGTAGTCGATCATAAGTCTTAAGACACAAGGTAGCAGCTGATCCTGGTGATCAGGGTATCCGTTACCCAGATGACGCATCATCATCAGCCCGTAAATATCCCACTGCAGGGATATTGGCCTTCCCTCGTATAATACGGGTTGGGGGACTTCACATGCCTTTGAATTTTTATTTTTCAGGCATGCAGGTTTCCTCACAATGTTTTCCTTAACCGTTTAAGAACAGTCGGATAAATGCACAGAAGTAATTAAATTAAATTAAAATTTAAGAGCATCGGTGGCTCAGCGGTTAAGACGCGGTCTCCCAATGTAAAAGGTCCGGGTTCGATTCCCAAGGAGTGGAGTCACCAGCTGAAAATTGTAGGAATTCCGTACTAAAGTTAGTTTCAGAATGGTTTACTTTGTATGGGGTAATCGAACATTTTTTCGTCGAATTCGGCTATGGTTTCTTAGGGAAACTCTGTACAAGAGTTAATTGTTAACTTCGGACCCCTTTTTTTGACGCGAGGAAACGCATTAATCGCCTGGGGGGACGGCGAGACGCTTGTGTGGGACTCCCCTTCCTATTGGCAGGGATGCCCACTAAATCTCCGCGGCGAACTTCCTCGGCAGTAGAGAGGACCTGGAAACGCATTAGCGGCTCCAGGTCCATCACAAAGGGAGGTCCGTTCCAGGAGGGCGGCTAGGGCGCCTTCTACGGGGGGCTCTGTCGCGCCTCACACCGCAATCAGTGAGCGGTATGAGGCACGACGGGGCCCGATGCGACGACACCCGGAACTCTAAAAAACGTTAGTGATATTTATTCAATGAGTTTTGTTGCCTGATATTAACCTTCGAATGTAAACTAGTTTACCGGTAAGAATCTTCATCCCAAGGTTACCTTAACGGGATAGATTTAATTATCTCGAACCTTTTCTTGAACTTATTGGATACTTCGAACTATAAATAGGGACACGGAGATAGCTGTTTAAGAACCCAAGATGGAGAGACCTGATAAAGGTCGCGGAAAGTACCTGTATGGATTCAGGTCGCCTCAACTGGTAGCTCTGCAAATAAAAAAAAAAAGATATTTATACATTCCAAAATTCACAAATTTAATTAGCAAACTAAGACTTTGTTAGAACTGGAAAAAAGTTGAGATGAAAGGGTAGGGGCTCCCTACTCAGCAAAGCTGCTGATTTTCAGTCCCCCCCAGCAAAGTAATTGCTGCCACCAAAGAATGTATTTAAGGCAGTTATAATAATAATTATAGATAAAATGTCATAATTAATGTTAATAATTAAATTTAATGTAATTAAAGTAAAGATTATTCTAATAAAGTTTATGGGGGAGGGCGTTGGTAACGTTGGTCTTGTGGCTGATATAATAATAATTATGAAGCTTTAAATTTTTCTTCATCAGGAAATTAAACATCCCCACTGTGGGGTCACAGCCTCTTCTCACTGGAAGCCCATACCCCCATGGGCCAAAAATAACGCATTTTTTTTTTGTAGGCTGGAACTCTCTGATAGTCCTAAAGACTTTTTCAGCTTAACCGGGCGCTGGGGTGAGCGCGAAAGCATGCATGACTTCATGCAACAGGAGTATTTACGAGTATACGCAAATAAATAGATAAACTTATAGAATAGAGTGTGAAGTGTGTGTATGTGTGAGAGAAGAGTATATGTGGAAGAGTGTGTATGTGGATGGTGAGAGTGTGAATGTTATAGTCGTCTTTTATACAACACCTACAAAAGAGCGAGGCAAATACCTCTATATTCAGCTTAAAATGACGATTTGGAGAATGAAATTGCAAATAAATGTCTCACGCACACACACACACACACACACACGCACACGCACGCGCACGCGCACGCACGCACGCACGCACGCACGCACGCACGCACGCACGCACGCACGCACGCACGCACGCACACACACACACACACACACACACCACACATACATGTTCACACACATGCCCATAGTTAACAAAATGTTACAATGTCACATTTTTATTGTAATTTACAATTTAATCAGGTGAGATTGTAGTCAAACGCGAAACCAGTTTTTAATAAAATAAAAAAAAAAAAACAAAAGGACGATTGTCTGGTGTAGTGGTTAGAAACTCTGTTACTATATCAAATAGTCGCGAGTTCGAATCCCGCTAGGGCCATATGTTTGTATGATGAATACAGACATGTGTTCCCGAGTTATGGATGTTTTTGAAAGAAAGAAAGAAAAACATTTATTCAGCTTACAATGGGCATGTACATGAAAATTTTTATATTTTTTTTTTTTTTTTTTAATTTATGCATGTATTTATTTCCAAAAAAGAATGTATTTGTGTAGTTTATCAACAATCTGGTATCCATAACACAAGCCTAGATGCTTACTGTGGACCTAGACCTACCGACTAGTCCGTTGTACCTAACCTACCCTAGGTACATCGGACATTTGCTCACTAATCACCCAATGTAAATGTCAACCCTTCTGGAGTTGAAGACCTGGTGCCTGTAATACAGGATACTTTTCTTAGTATAGAAACCAGGCTTCACAAATTTCTAAATGTTACTAATTTATTGATTGTATCTGTTTAATATGTACTGATGTAAACTTGTGAAGTGATTAAATGATTAATTACTTTTTAAGAAACACGGATGTATTATTGCAGGCTTCAGTAATAATAATCTAAGTTTTCTTTCAAGAAGCGAATTAAAGCACATCTGCTAGAAATACAAAAGAAGAATATTCCGAAAGCATTTGCAACATTTCGAATAGCTTAGCGGTAGCTGCTCACGGACATCTTGACTCGATCGCTTTTGAAATTATTATTTTAAACGAGTATCATTATGATCCATACAATTGCTATACACCACCGTACAACATGATCTTTATAGAATACTCACTTATGGTTGTTATTGAAAATTTTTACACTAGTACCCTACCCTCGCTTTCTCTCGCAGGGCACTAGCTGAAAATCAGTGTCTTACCGCTATAGGTGAGGATCCACACTGAGCGATGGCCCATTTGTGGTACAGATACACATACAACTCTATTATAAGTTGTAACAGTTGTACTTAATTTTAGTTTTTATTTTTGTTACTGTGAAATAAGGGTACATTTTGTAAGAATAATACCAAGCAGAATGATCGTTGCGGTCGAATATTTTTGTATGTGTTTCTGTAATATGCAAATAAACGCTTTATCTATCTATCTATCTATAATCATTCTTCATTTTTAGAATCGGACTTTATAGTGTACACATGACTTGCAAAAAATTTAACCCTACTTTGGCGTTGACGCGTAGACAAACCTTAAAATATGCCTTTCTCGAGGTAACATTTACTAACCGTGTGTGAAATACGCAGGAAATTCCCAATCGATGCTACACCATCAATCAAGTAGAGGCATTTCAACGCAATTATTCAGTTTTGATTAATGGGTGCTATTCGAATTTTCGCCCTCGTGCGAATTTGTAGATGTAGGAGAATGTTAAATTTATTTAGAGCAACGTAGGGTAATTTTATTATTGGGGTGTTGACGACCTGTTTGGTGTATTGGGTACAAACTCTGACTGCTGTACCAATAGGTTGCGGGTGCGATTGCCGATAGGGGCTATGTATTCCGCCTCCGTGGCTCAATGTAAACAACATTGGGTTTACGATTCGAAGGTTGCGGGTTCGTTATGGCAACACTGGCTACCCACCGGTTTGGTTGTGAACTTAATTTCTCTTTAATATTTTAATTATTTTTTATGGTTTTTTCCAATTAATGTGTAATTAATTTTGTGATAATTATACCTTGGTACACAATAAATGTAAAACATAGTAAGTTAAGAGCGTAGACATTGTAAAAATAAGTGTACTGTGCCTTAGAGTGACCATAGTGACAAGTAGACCGTTAGTACGTATATTTTTGAAATATTACCCCAAAATTAACACGAATTATTTCAAGTGTACTAAAATCATCGATAGTTTCTCTGTTCAAAGCTATTTATGCAATTGTAGTAAGGTTACTTGTTCGCAGTCGCGCTAAACATAACCTCAATCTTACCGGCTGTTCGCGGCGGTTAGCCTATAAATACCAATCGAATCTATTTTGTAACCCATTTACAATGTCAACAAGGATTACTCGAGGTACTGTTGCCACTCGCCAGCTGGAAAATCAACTCCAGTTGACCTTGAACGAGCTAAAGTCATCCAAGGCCTTATGCGAACAGCTGTTGAGAGAAAGGGATGATAGCGAGAAAGAAGTACTAGAAGTAGTAAATAAAAACACAATGTTAAAGTGTGAGATGGCAGAACTACATACTCGATTCACGGACATGGTAGGGCAGAGAGATCAACTTCAGCAAGAGGTGGACCAATTTGACACGAGCAGCCAGGAATTCGAGGACGCCCTCGCGCGTATCGCTGGCCTGGAGGCCGAGTTGCGTGATGCTAACCGACAGATATCCACACTGCAGACCACTCAAGATGACCAACAATCATCGCGTACACAGTCTCTTTTTGATGAGCTAGTAGGTAAAGACCCGTCCCTGACTACTGCCATCTCACCAGTAACTATTGATCTGACAAATTGTAATGACATTACATTAAATTCAACTCAATTGAAATCGCCTATATGCATGACTAGTAAAAATAAGTTGAAAAAATATGTAAAGATCAATAGGTACATTAAAAAAACTCAGTCTTTAGTTAAGAAAAATAGTGCATTTTGTAAGAACATTTGCCTAACAAAAGAACGTATAAACCTGCTTCATCAATTAGGCGAATGTAATATTAGTTTAGAAAAAAGCAGAAAAACTTATGAATGTGACACACGGCACCTCCGCTTGGAAATACACAACCTTAACGAGGCTTTGGTCACTATGACCAATAAATATGACACTGCCCAGAAGGAAATTAGTGAGCATGTACTGGCCATGGATAACTTATTAAAGTTATCCAATTATAACTTAGAGCGATTTGATTCGTTAACGAATAATCACCATTGTGAATGTTTGTCAGCGAACCAGGCACCATCCCCATCGCCCGTAAGTGGCACTCCTCCGTCGGCCGCCGAGCCCGGGGCGCCGAGTGCAACAGACCATAACACGTCCATTTCGAATAAGATAAATGTTTTGATGTACAGTGATGAATTTGGAAAAAACCTTGGTTCACAACTATACCGATACATGGGTCAGCCCATTACTAATATGTGTATGCCTGGTGCAAGCTTCTCCAATATATTGGAGAAGATTGTATCAACTGAATTCCGCCCTGATACAATATTAATTATATTTGTTGGCAGAAGGCACAAGGCGAACAAAAAAATGTTATCTAATTATTTTTCACAGTTGGCATTAATGCCTAACATAATTAAAATTGTTTTGTTTGCCTTGCCCTTCAGCCATAGTCATACTGATGACGAGAACAAGACAAGGCATTATGTAAATTGTTTATTACATACATTAGTATGTCGAAATGCAGACAAATTTCACATGATTGACACAAATATACTTGTAAAAAATTTTTATTTGACAAAAGGTAGATATTATTATCTATCCAAATTTTATAAACAACAGGTAGCAGAGTCGCTATCTTATTATATTAATAACTCTGTCAATATTTTGACAAAAAAATTGACCACTGCTTCTATTGAGCAGTGTAATGACATAAACAAATCTTTGGAATTTGTTCCAATTTTAAATAATTTAAATTAGAATTTAAGACAACGGAGAGTAACTCTGGCACCTTATTAAAATTAATTAAGAATTATAAAACTATTAATAGCCAGCCCACAAAAATATGTAAATTGAACAATAAATATAATCTAAAAGTATTTCATCAGAATATTCAGGGCATTTTGCAGAACAACCGATGCAGGTGTTGAGCTAGTTCAACATATTTTTGATGCCTGGGAGAATTCGCGGGATGCAATTGGCGTCTTCTGCGATTTGTCAAAGGCTTTTGATTGTGTTCATTATGATATATTAATCAGGAAATTACACCATTACGGCATACAAGGTCAGGCTTTGAATCTTTTAAAATCATACTTGTATAATAGAATTCAGAGGGTAGATGTTAATGGCACTAAGTCCTCTGGGTCTGAGGTCCATATGGGCGTGCCACAAGGTTCAATTCTAGGACCATTTTTGTTTCTTGTGTACATTAATGACTTGCCTCATCTTGCCCGGAATAGATGTGAAATAGTATTGTTTGCAGATGACACCTCTGTGCTATTTAAAGTTAAGAGATATCAATCATCTTGTGACGATGTAAACACTGCTATTTTTGAACTTGTTAACTGGTTTACAGTAAATAATCTTCTTTTGAATGAAAAAAAAACTAAATGCTTAAAATTTACTTTACCTAATGTTAAACAAATGCCTATTGACATATTTGTACGAGGTGAAAAATTGGACCTTGTAGACACTACTGTCTTTTTAGGACTGACATTGGATGCTAAGCTTCAGTGGGGGCCTCATATTGAGAAACTAGCGAAAAAGCTTGCTTCTGCTGCGTATGCAGTCAAAAAAATCAGAAATTTAACAGACGTTCATACCGCAAGACTGGTTTACTTTAGCTATTTCCACAGTTTGATGTCATATGGCATATTGTTGTGGGGAAACGCTGCTGACATACATATGATTTTTGTTCTGCAGAAGCGTGCTATTCGTGCCATTTATAAATTAGGACCTAGAGAGTCTCTTAGAGATAAGTTTAAGGAAATTAATATCTTAACAATGGCATCTCAATACATTTATGAGAATTTGTTATATGCAAAAAAAAATATAACCTTATTCGCTAAAAATAGTGATAGGCACAATGTTAATACAAGGAATAAGAACCAGTTATCTATTTATGTTAGCCGACTTCACAAAGTTAGTAAATCCTTCAAAGGGCAATGTATACGCTTTTATAATAAGGTTCCAGTAGACATTCAAAATATGCCTTTAAATAAATTTAAAGCAATCATAAAACAGAAATTATTAACAAAAGGCTATTATAACATCACTGACTATTTGAATGATAAGCAAGCATGGACATAGCTGTCTATTCATATAATTATCAAATCGCAACCTATAATCTGTTTAAAAGAGCAACCCTAGAGTTTCTTGCTCGTTCTTCTCTGGGGAGTCAGCTTTGTGAATGAGCAGTAAATTTAAACTATAATGTAATATTAATATTAATAGTGACGTTTTCAAGTGATAATTTTATCCTATGAAATAAAAATATTTTGATTTTGATTTTGATTTTGATCCCCAGCGGGCTACATGTTTAAGTACTCGGTTTGGTTGGTGGTAGGGCATTTTAAATGTCCGCCTGGCTAGCTACCACCATCTTATCTAAATCTGCCGCCAGGCAGCAATGTTAATAGCATTGTTGTGTCCCGGTTGTCAGAGATAAGATAGCCAATCCCCCAAATGTGTTGGGGTTTCCGAGTCAGTACGCTTCCACCTTCGACCTCATCTTCACTTAGCATCAGGTGTGATTGAGGTCAAGTACCAACCCGTAGCATATAAAAAAAAACATTTTAGAATATGTTAGACCGTCGAGTTTGTTCCGCTGCTTAGCGTATTTATCTCTAACCTGAGTATTCAAAACCACGTGGATGGTGCTCTTAGATTCCCACAAATGGCTCTGGTCCAATCAAATTTTGCTCCGAGACCCAACAGCAGTGGTAGATGTCACCCTATTGTATAATTATCATAATGAATGCTTAAAGTTTGTTAACATAAAACTGAGTTCAAACCTCAGACAATGTATTTTACAGAACGCTCGCGACGGTCAACAATATAGCAGCGGACCAAGCTAGTTTTCAAGTTTCAATAATATTATAGTTTTAGCAGTTTAGGAAAGGAAGTCGGGCAGACACTGTTTAACCGCCTCCGTGGCTCAACATAGTGTTTACTATTCGGAGGTCGCGGGTTCAATCGCCAGTGGGGTTCATATATTTATTACTCGGTTTGGTTGGTGGTAGGGCATTTTTAGTGTCCGTCTGGCTATCTACCACCATCTTATCTAAGTATGCCGCCAAACAGCACTGTTAATAGCATTGTTGTGTTCCGGTTGTCAGAGATAAGAGAGCCTTCCACTCCCACCTTCAGCCTCATCTTCGCTTAATATCACTTGACCTCAAGTGCTAACCTAATGAGCATAAAAAAAAGACAGACTTTAGCATTTCATATTATCATTCGGCGTGGAGTGGCAAGTTCCTTTGAACGTGCCAAACAATAGTTCAACAATCGACACCACAAGGGGTGTCCAAGATGCTCTAGTTTCGCAAAGATTGATAAGCTGATACAGCTTCTTAAAGTCCGTAGCTCCCCTGGCGATACGTCTGAGGAACGACGTAGCCGTTGGCGGGAAGAGCACTCTCTCATTGTTCCTACCACCTAAAGAGGAACATCCCTCTGGTTAAGATTTGCCACGGTTGACTTGGAAATCCCTGAATAGACTTCGGATCCAGGTCGGTCGATGCAAGGACAATCTGTGCAGCTGGGGCTATGTAGACGAAACAAGCACCCGATGTAAGTGCGGTGATTCCCTATAAACTATGTCCCATCTCCTTATATGTATGATCAGCGTGCCCAGACACCTGCACGGTTAAAAACCTATTCAGTGCCAATGATAATGCTATTTACATGGCTAATTACTGGGCTTCAAAAAATTTACGCATTTACTGGTGCCATCGACTCGAATGAAGAAGATTATCATGGATAATTTCTGCCGTCAAATATCAATGTCCAATTTTTTTGTACCCTTCAATATGAAGTATAAGAGACGGTGAAATTACCGACTCATTAGTTATTCCTTCAGTTTGGAGTTAGAGCAATGCAATTTCCGTTTCTCTCTGAAAATTTTATTTGTGACAATTTAAAATACTTTTTTCTTAAATAATAATGAACTCGTTGTTATCATAGGGCGCTCCGCGAAAAATTTGCAGATGATTATCACTATGGAGGGTTAGGTACGTGCTTAGGATCGTAAAAGGTTGACCCGCCTACGTTTACGGAATTCATAGAATCTTACTTAATAAGAAATTTGATAGGGAATAGTGTTACAAAATTATCGATTATTTTGATTGTCGATAGTTGTATAGTTGTGTTGTAAATCAAGAGTACGAAATGTCACAATTCCAATTACGATCGGTCGGGATTGGTTTCAAGAGTAAGCCTGGTTCAACTATCTATATCACCTATATAAAGACAAAAATGTCGACATGTTTATTCTTCAGTAGGACATATTATTATCATTTTTTGGCGTTTTATTGCCTCATACCAAAAACGGAAAAACCATCCTCGCATTCGTTGTCTATTTAATTATTTAGTTATTCACACGAAATTTTAACGGCATTTAAATACATATTTGTCGTAGATGGGCGGGTGGGCGTTGCTAGCGACCGGGACGGTGCCAGTCGCGTGGTAAAGGGTGGATCGGGCAATGGCGACATTATTGCAAGCTACTATAGGCAAATAGACAACGCATTCACATTCGATTATGATCATGGAACCCGAGATGATTACTGGTGAAAAGTAAACATATGCACGCCCCTCATGCCATACCACTTGGCCCTCGCGTGCAGTCTGTGGAATTCAGCCGGACCTAGTATATCATTGTTCCTTGCTCAAATCCCATGATCAACTTCTTATTAACTAACGACTCACCGGATTCTTCCACGCGTCGGTGACAGTAGGTAAATATCTGAAAAGACAAAAATTATTTTGTATGATGCACCGCCACCTAATCAATACTATAAACCAATATCTGCTATTTAGATAAGTCATTGATGTTGTTACTTTTTAAGAATGTCACTGAACTATCGATAGAGTATCGATAAATTCTCTATTCACCACTAATAGAAACCTTGGCGTTAATAGTTCGGGTACTCAATAATGCAAAGGGATCTTTATAAGATTCCGTGTAGGTCCAAATAAAGCAAGCCTTTGTTTTCAATTAGTCAGTGCTAAAGAATGCTCCGGGGAACTAAAAATATTTATCAAAATTATACAAAAAATTAAAAAACTTCATAAAAAAATAATCAGTCCTTTATAAATCCATTACCGCCTTCAAGTTTTTTAATTTGTTGTTACTAATCGATGATTGAAAACGAATAGCTAACGCCACGAGTGGACTGCCCTTAGATTTTGTAACTTCATCGGTATTGACCAATGAGAAACCTTTAAATTGCCGAACGAGCGATGAGCCAACAAATCACATATCTAAACGTAATCGATGACGATAACGATGAAATTATGTAATAAAACCCCTGGTCGTATTCAGTGAATCACAAAAAATCTATTGGCGCAAAAGTATAACTTGAGAAATAAAGCACCATTTAAATTAAATCTAAAAATACCTTAACAATTTAAAGAGATAGTAGATTACGAAAGGAGGGGGCGTATTTGACACTTTCCTTGATAAAGGCAATTTGTAGCGGTCCGAGTCATTTCTTTTGACAAGTTTTCCTTGAACAATAATTTATTACGATAAAAGAAAATCATAATTGCAATTCTTTTTTAAAATACAATCCTGCCTCCACACTCCTCCCACTGGAACTCCTACTAGCTGGGATCTACAATGCCAAGACGCCTACTAAAGATAGATGGTGCCCGAGGTGAATATAGCTGCCTTGGGCCCAGGTTAATAAAGAATAAAGTAGGGTCTATAGCAAATATTAACCCAAATGCGCACGTGAACTTAAGAAAAACACTCCCCATAGGGCAAAAAGGGCTTTTAATAACAAAAAACATCTATTTAAAGCTAAAATAAGCAAAAAAGCTAGAAAGTGGCTGATAAAATGCTATGCATGGAGTATACCTTTATACGGCTGTGAGACATGGACATGGACAGACAAGGAAAGAGAGGAAGGGGGAGATCTTGGCGTAATTACTTTGACCAAGTGAAAGAAAAGGTGAAGGTGTCGTGTCGTACCAAGAGGTTAAAACGAGGGTGGAAAGTAGAGAGACTTGGTCGTTACTCCACTGACAAGAGCATAGCTCTTAAATTGAGGAAGAAGGGCCAAATGGCAAATTAATGATATCTAGTTTAAAATACTAAAAAAACACGCTGCCTTCATCATCAGATCGTCGACACCAAGTGTATTATATTGGACTCTTCATAACGAATTATATGAGCACAAATTCGAGGGTTTACTAGTAGCCACTGAAGTGTTTCACCATCCACCTCCTGGCTCCATCATCAGATCAGCTCCACAATACCAAATTATAGTATTGTCCTCATAATTACATATACATACAAAGTTTCATTTCGATACGACAATTAGAAGCGAGTTAAATTAACTTTCAAGATTGGATTACATTGTTAGTTACAAGTGAAGCTAATAAAAGTGTGTTAAAAAGATATAATTGACCATCAGTGACGTCACGATTTCGGAAATATAACTATTATAGTTTGTCAACTGTTTTGTAACAATATTGGCGATCGAACGTTAAATTTTTTACATGATACGATGGTTTTGTCCCAATTTTACAGATTTGCTTTACAGATTCCTGTCTCTACAAACTCTCAATTCGAGGGGCTCTTAATTTTACAGATTTCCAAAATCTACAGATTCCCAATCTGACAATCGTAATTCTACAGACTCCCAATTCTACAGATTCCCAACTCTACAGATTCGTTACTGGTCTATTATTTGAAACAGCTGGAGCACAGTAACTTAGATCATGATGGTGGTAACCTGGGTTGGCGGACATTTAAAAATACCTACCCCCAACCAAATCGAGAATTAAAGATATACACCGCTGAGAGTGGAACCTGCTAACTCAGTATTGAAATGCTTGCATTCATCAAGCATATTTTTTTTAAATAAATATTTCGGACACTTACACCAATCATCTAGTCCCAAGCTTGTGCTATGGATACTAGATAACGGATAAACATACATAAATATTTATATAAACATCCAAGACTCGGGAATAAATGTTCGTATTCATCATACAAACATTGACCCGTCGCGGCATTCGAACCCGCAACCGTTGGTTTCGCTGATAGGGTCACTATCCACTACAATCGGTCGTCAGTTTGTTGTTTAATTTCGTGAGGTGTAAACGCTCTTAAGATAGATTATCAGTCTTATCTTATCAGAGTTTTTCTGTTTCAGTGTAACAAACATTTTCCTGGTGAACCTGTCGGTGGCTGATCTCCTGGTGACGTTGTTCTGCATGCCAGTTCAGATCGCCAAGTCGGTCACACTGCTGTGGTACTTTGGCGAGATCATGTGCAAGACTGTGAACTTTTTGCAAGGTCAGTCTGTTTTTTATAAATTCGAGGATATACGTGATCTATGAAGATCTTCAATTCTATTCAATATTCAAATTTCAAATTCAATATTCAAGGCTTCTGACCTTTGAGAGCTGTTTTCATGTGCCGACCACATATGACACACTTAATTCTTGGCATACATTTGATTTTTGCTGTAATCGTCTTTACAACACATCCAGATAGATTGGTCTTATATATTTTTATATCGACAGAACAAAATAGGGCACCCTTATCAATTTAATGCCTTTCAAAAATGTAATAATGACAGTTTTTGGCACAGATGCGTCTTAAAAGTAAGATGAAAGCAACACAAAAGAACCTTTCTTGGAAATATTTCTAGAAATGTCTATTTTTCCTTAAGTGCTAGAGATTTATGTTTGAGCTTTGTCATTTGTAATAAATTCAAACTATCATAAAACAGACATTATTTACCAAAGGCTATTATAAAATATCTGACTATCTAGATGATAAGCAAGCATGGACATAGACCACTCGACGATATTCAGTCTAATTATACAATATAATATAATTGTAACCCAAAACTTATTTAAAAGAGCAACCCTTGAGTTTCTTGCTCGTTCTTCTCTGGGTAATCAGCTTTGTGGATGAGCAATAATGTCAATAACTTTAATAATAAGATAAAAAATTTGATGTTTCCAAGTATTTTTTGATTTGTTTTGTTATGACAAGAAAGGAATAGTCACCCAAGTTCTGTCACAGCAACAATTATAAGTCCACTGCTGAAACATGCCTCTCTAGAGGTGTGAAGAATAAAAACAATCTGTCTCTTTCAATGGACAATGTATAAGGATTTATGAATATTTTTTACGAACGACTGGCAGCGAGTTTGACCACAATCTGGCTAGATGCAAAGTGACGTTGCAGTTAGTGAAACCCGGGTCACTGTTAAATCCTATTTTTGACTTGAAAATAATAAAAATACGCTGATAGGAAGTTCCATGTTTTTTTTTGTTTTTTTTTTTTTGCGCAACAGGTTGGTACTTGACCTCAATCATACCTGATGTTAAGTGAAGTGAAGTGATGTTAAGAAGGTCGAAGATGGAAGCGTACTGATCCGGAAATCCCTACACATTTAGGGGACTGGCTATCTTATCTCTGACAACCGGAACACAACAATGTTATTAACATTGCTGCTTGGCGGCAGATTTAGATAAGATGGTGGTAGCTAGCCAGGCGGACATTTAAAATGCCCTACCACCAACCAAACCGGGTACTTAAACATGTACCCCGCTGGGGATCGAACCCGCGACCTCCGACCCGCAAACCCAACATTGAACGTTTTACATTGAGCCACGGAAGCGGATGTCTTAGTAATATAAGCAAATATTTGGTATGTCGGGAAGAAACGGGTGGAAGCGCTCGTGCAGCCCGAAGTTGGAAAAACTATGGTGAAGTGAGGATAAGGTACAACATGGCTTACCGTCAATTGAAAACAATCGAAATCGACAGTGCCATTTGCCATGCGAACGGAAAGGTACTTTGTAAATAATAGTATACCGGCTCTCGTTAACGTATTGCTGCCGGGAAGGGACCTACGCGCACGAGTTGAGCGACGCTAGCGCAGCAGGCAGCAGGGGGGGGCACACTTCAAATGTCATCAATTTTCATAGCAGACTGCGACCTCTGAACTGCGGTTGACGAACTAACCGTTATTAGTGTTCTGTGGCAGCAGCCGCCATCTTACCGGTGGGTGATGTCATGTCGAGCTCTCAGTCAACGTCGATTTCCTTTTGAAAGTTTTTGTAAAAGTTCAGGTTTTTGATAATTTGTTGTTTGTTTTTGTTATACTTGTTTTTCATAGATAATTTAAAGAAATTAGTTATGAGAAATAAAAATTTCCTCATAAACAACAATACCTATTTCTAAACCCAGTTTCTACCTATTTAATCAGTGTACGTAGGTATGTATAGATAGATTTAATTCCTCAACCAATCGCTGGCAGCAGCACTGTCTATACATGCAAATTTAACCACGGAGTTGCCACTATTTCTCAGTAAATAGTTACTATACTCTTTGGTAGGCAGCTACCCGGCAGGAAGGTTATATAAGGTGGCGTCTTAGACAAATTTATTTCAGTTGGAATTAGTTCGTCAAACAGTGCAGTCAACTAAAACTACCCCACTCTGGGATAAATATACAGTTAAACAGAAGTGTATGGTGTATTCTTTCTCAACGGTTAACACAGGTGCAACATGGCCTTACCGAGGGGTACCCGTGGCCACGCCGTTTCGGTGCGCGCGGAGGAACACCGGGGGGTTTTTAGTGGGTAGGGGAGGCGGTGAGTCCCACATATCCGGGGGTCAGCGGCGGGTCGAACTCGTAAATGTGTTTTACCCCCGTCAAAAAAAAAAAAAAAAAAAGGTGCAACATGGCCTGTTCCTTCATCTTATAAGTGTGCACGACCTGTGCACACTTTCGTTAAAATAGAGACTATTTGGTCAGACATTCAATGTTTTATTTAACTTTCATTGTGATATCATCCTGACTTTTCTCTACTCTGTGGCCCTTATAATAAAAAGCGGACAAATCCCGTTGAACCCCTCGTTATTCCGTTAGGTTGGTAGCTAAGTCGATTGTACTCTTAGCAAAGTTTCATCCCATCCCATTGTGGATGAGCCACTGTCTAAGTTAATTTACCTTGAAGGATCTCAAACGAATTAATTGACGTATTACTGGATTTGTCGAGATATTGTGTTTCAAACTGAAACTTTCGGCGTTATTCTTGGGACATGTGGTTACTGTAATAGCCTTTCGCAATACAGTCGTACTTACGTCAACTATAGTACGAATATGTTTGTATGATGAATACAGACGTGTTCCCGTGTTAGGGATGTTTTTCATTTATATGTGTATTTATTTACAAAAAAAAAGTATTTGTGTAGTTTATCAACCATCTGGTATCTAAAAAAAAGAATGGAGTGATCAAGATAATAAATTTATCAGGTTTTATTCGATGTTTCTTTTATGTAATTTTAATTTCATCTCTATTTTCAAAAATTACATAAAGATAATACAGAGTAGATCATAAGTACACAAAGAATTTTGCATATATTTACAAAAACGAAATAGTAAATACACATTTTCAAATTACAAAAAAAAAACACACATTTACATTTAAAAATTACCTTTTCTCTTTTATTTTATTTTTAACACTTTATTGCATACACAAAAAAATAAGAACAATGCAACTTAGCTATTATCTCTAAGAGACACTCTAGGTCCTAATTTATAAATAGCACGAATAGCACGCTTCTACTACTACGCACTATACATTCCGTCTTTCCTTTGACTTCTTTTAATAAACTATCAATACTAAATTATTTTAGGGATAGTATTAAATACAATTCAGGTTGTGATAAGTAATGACACAGAAAATACAAACTATACTAGCTACAAATAAAAAAATAATCTTATTCGGTGCCGAATGTTACCGTATCTAGGAGGCTGGCAGCGTTACCTCTCTGTGCCGCATGCTAATACATTGAGAGAGGTTAGCTATCAACCCTCTTGTCGTCCGAGATATCGAGCAAATGCATAGATAATTCCTTTGCTAATTTTATCGCTTCTGGGGCCCCATTTGCCCAATATTTCTACCCTAAGCGGTGGAAATATGAGACCTCAGAGAGTGATTAACGAAGTCATGTTGACATGGGATGCGGCCAAAGTATCTACGCAGGTTGCATCCCACACATTCCCAATTTCGAAGGGCCCAATGTCTTGCCATCGATCATTTTGTCGTCACTTGATTTGAGTACAGCAGGCACATTAGCAGAGATAAACTCTCCATACAATATCGTCCAAAGTCATGTACTTAGCAGACCATCAGCACTTTAATAAATATTTCCAAATGTTACAGCTGTTATCTGGTCCCAATCTAGCTAAATCTACGTGAGTTGAATATTTACAAACATTCCAGAGTCACAAGTGGTTATATGTATAAACATTTATGTATGTATCTCCGGTATTCAGCACTCATAGGCTTTGCCTAGGTTAGAATTCGATAATTGGGTCGCCTTGTCCGATTGCGACTCTGAGCTAACAGATGTGCCTTTCAAAAATCTGAAATCCTAACACCACAGGTTATTAATATGTACGGCTAGGTAGGTACGGCTATATCCCACTGCAGGGATATAGCCGTACCTCGTATATAAGGGAGTATGGGGCGTAGTTCATCACGCTGGCCCAATGCAGGTTTCCTCGCGAAGTTTTCCTTCACCGTTTGGAAGCAGTCGAATAAATGGACATTAGTAATTAAATTAAATTTAAAAACTCATTGGTACATGTACAAATTGGGAGACCGCGTCTTAACCGCTGAGCCACCGACGCTGGCTTCAAATGGTTTGTCTCAATTTATACACCGACCTGTACGACCTGACACAAGGCCGAGTGTTTAAATCTAAAACTGCTCTGAACTTGAAACCCTGCTCTTAAGCTGAATATTTAAATGGAGTGATTCCTAACCTAATAGTTACAAGTTCATACACCGTTACATACAAGTTACATCGAAAACAAACGTTATCATTATGAGAGACAGGCACGTATTTAGTTGTAGCACCCGGAATTAGCGCCCCTGTGTTTTAGGACAAATTGTCATAATTTTACGCTGGTGATAGACTATATTTATTAGTCCATTGAAGAGATGATTGTGTAGGTTCAAAGATTTCCAAACAACAATTTATAAAAATAATATTGAAAAAAAAACACTGCACATGTCGGCGATAAGTATCGCTACCGCACTCAAATTGTAGGCGGCAATGGATCGGGGGCCCAAATAATTTAGGACTTTACCTGTATATTCACCACAGAATTCTTCAATCAATCTCAGCCCATATCCACCCACACGTGGGTATAGCTTCTTCTCCATTATGCCAAATCTACGTGGTCTACGTGGCGTGAGAGTTTTAATAAACCACATTTCTTGATATTGACTTGACGAAGTTTTACGGTCAATCATTTAGATTGCAAGCTATTCGGCTATGGAACTTACTACCTGATTCAGTTAGACGTGCTCAGTCACTGAACGTATTCAAAGCTCATGTGAAGGAGTTGTATCTAGCCCTCTAGCTCCTCTATCTATCCTCTTTTCGTTTCATACTCGCATTAATTACTGTGTGCTTAGTTACGTACTATTCTATTTAATTAGTATAAATTTAAATATGGGTATATATTATATGTATTATTTCATATATATATTATGTATGTATATTTGTATGTATTCAATTAACGTATGTATTTATATGGGTGATTTATTTATTTTATTAAAATTAGTTTACCGCGTACGCTACCTACATATCATATGCATAATGCTTCCTAGCCCAAAGGTTGCCTGGAAGAGATCGCTTTTACAATAAAGAATATTTTGTTTGTTTGATTGATATTATTCTCGAAACGCGCATGTTTGCTTTCTGTGCAATATGATAGTGACAGCAATACCCCAAGTCATTGGCAGCTACCGACCTCTCAATAAGCTACGTATGTAATAAGGACAAATCTTCGAATTGTCAAAGGTTCGGGATTGTTATTGACCGATTGAAATATCTCCTGCTGAAAGTTTGTATGCTTAATTGTATGGTTCACAATAGGTATCGTCATTTGTCACCTGGGTACAGATGTGAGTGGATTCTGGAAAATCTCTAACATTGTAAAAAAGTGAGTTCTAGTTCTACTTTTGAAATGACCTCATCTATAACTTATGGTACGTTATCTTGTATAACACTATTTATGTTATTATATATTTTTATTATTAATATGTCACACTAATTTATTTTTTTAATCCGCAACGGGTTAGCACTTTACCTCAATCACACCTGATGTTAAGTGAAGATGAGGCTGAAGGTGGTGTCGTACTGACCCGGAAACCCCATCTTATTTGGGGGACTGGCTATCTTATCTCTGACAACCGGAACACATCAATGCTATTAACATTGCTGTTTGGCGGCTGATTTAGATAAGATGGTAGTAGCTAGCCAGGCGGACATTTAAAATGCCCTACCACCAACCTAATTAATTACGATGATTCTTACGCTAAAATCTTCTGAATACGTCCCTGGTCACAATTTTCATCACAGATCTGGACACAAAACGTTCAACATTAATCTTTAGACCCTCATTTCCAGTAACTGTTTCTCGTTACATGTCCAAGTGACGTGAAGAGAAATTATGGCGGAATTATTATCCGTACTTATATGTGTGTCTAGCGTTGATGGACTTGATTCTACTTCTGATCTTGTGATATAATAGTAACCTACAATATTAAATGTTCCATCTAAAGTCTATTGCTGTTATTATTACCGATTGGCGGACGACCGATTGGTCTAGTGGATAGTGACCCTATAGTTAGTAATCCATGTGTATCATATGACGTAGCAACTTATAAAAATGTATATTAAATCAGTCTCCATTGCGTGAAATTAGTTGGCGTCCCACGGGAATCATTTGGAATTTCGGGATACTAAGTAGATACCGTTATGCTAATACAGGATAACCTTCTACCCTACCTCCGTACCTCTCATCGGAAACCATTCAGGCGTTTTAGAGCTTATTTTTATGACCGACTTTTATTAATACTGAAAAAAACTCTATAGCATAATATGATTTAATTTCTCGGGCAATTCAAGAAACCTCATCAAACTGCCAACATTATTGCGATCAGATAACAGCAATAGGTTCTGGACGCGTCCACCTGAGTCTTCCCTTCGACCTTATCTCTTTATCGAATATCGTTGCGAACTGTTTGGTGTAGTGGTTAGCAATTCGAATACGGTGTGTGGGTTCGAATCCCGCTAGATGCCCCTAGCGGGATTCGAACACGATGTTTGTGTGATGAATACGGCCATGTGTACCCGAGTTATAAGTATTTATTTACAACAAAAAAAATGTATTTATGTAGTATATCAACCATCTGGTATCCACAACACAAGCCTGTAGTTGCTTACTGTGGAACTTGATGGCGCTGTGTGTATGTCAAGAATATTTATTATTATTTATTATTATAGAGGTCGCGGGTTCGATCCCCAGCGGGGTACATGTTTAAGTGCTCGGTTTGGTTGGTGGTAGGGCATTTTAAATGTCCGCCCGGCCAGCTACCACCATCTTATCTAAATCTGCCGCCAAGCAGCAATGTTGAGGTCAAGTAGCAATCCGTTGCGAATAAAAAAAAAGAGAGAAACCCTACAGCTACGTCCCTGAAGTACGTTTTAAGGGAATGTGACCTCCAAGTTTATTTGTAACTTTAAGATTGCAGCCGAATTATAAAGTTCTTTCAGGAAGTTTGCCCTGTAATTACGCTTGGAAGACCGCCAGAGGAGTAGGTATCAAAACAATTAGATAAAGAGCACAATCAGCCATTAAACATCCAAACTTACGGCTATTATTTTTAATTAAATCCAGTAAGTAATTGCAAAGCTAAAGCATGGGACAACAGCATTCTGAGAATGATCGCTGCTAGATAAATAATAATATAAATAAATATTTCGGACACACCACTCATCTAGTCCCAAACCGCCTTCATGGCTCGATGTAAACAACATTGGGTTTACAATTTAGAGGTCGCGGATTCGATCCCAGCGGAGTACATGTTTAAGTACTCGGTTTGGTTGATGGTAGGGCATTTTAAATGTCCGCCTGGCTAGCTACCACCATCTTATCTAAATCTGCCGCCAAGCAGCAACGTTAATAGCATTGTTGTGTTCCGGTTGTCAGAGATAAGATCCAGTCCCCCAAATGTGTTGGGGTTTCCGGGTCAGTACGCTTCCCTCTTCGACCTCATCTTCACTTAACATCAGGTGTGTTTGAGGTCAAGTACGAACCCGTCGTGCATAAAAAAAAAACTACATTAGATGCTATTATTAACATTCACAAATAAATTTGTAATAATAACTCATTTCACAATGTTCACCTTTGTACAATATTTCCGACTGATTGTCAACATGTTTTTTATGTGCAATAAAGAATATATATATATATATATACTGTTACTATATGTTAGAATTACTCCAACATCAGATAAAATTTCTACTTCATGACTCCGAGAGTTCGGATTATGGAAATTGGGCGTGCCGTTGTTATGAACAAGTTCCGTCAATACTTTTGAGTTCGTTTCCACTCAGATAATTTAGGAGATCTCCAGGAAATTCAGATTGTTTCGAAAAGTTTTTGTGTTTTTTGTATTAGTGTGACGCGGCATGAGCGAACGCGATATTCGACGAGTCAATTTATATTTTGTATTTATTTAAATTAAATTAAAATCTTTACACATACACACAGCGCCATCTTGGTGCACAGTAAGCATCTAGGCTTGTGTTATGGATACCAGATACTACGCAAATACATTTTTTTTAAATAAATACACATTTAAATGAAAAACTCTATAACTCGGGAACACATGTCTGTATTTATCATACAAACGTACCTATGCCCCTAGCGGTATTCGAACCCGCGACCTTTTGGTATAGGAGCAGAATTTGGTAATGACTAATGATATCGCCTAAGTTAGGTAGCCTTATTTTTGGGGTTCCGTAGTCAAAATTAGATATGGTTTCGCCGTATCTGTCTGTCTGTCCGAGGCTTAGCTCCGAGGGTCTTTATACTAGAAAGCTGTAATTTGACATGGTTATACCGACAAAGTGGTACCAATGAATTTTCTTTTATTTTTTACCCCATCTTATGGAGTGTCGTTGGATAGGTCGTTCAAAAATATTGCAGGATATCTTTTTTTCGATTTAGGGTTGCCTTTATGCAATATTAAGCTTTGAAGTGTTGCAAGTAGGCTTGTATTATGGATGCCAGATGGTTGATAAACTACACAAATACATTTTTTTTTCTAAATAAATTATAAATGAATAACATCCATAACTCGGAAACACATGTCTGTATTCATCATACAAACATGTGCCCCTAGCGGGATTCGAACCTACTATCTTTTTTTTTCTCTGACAACAACTGACAACCGGAACATAACAATGCTATTAACATGTACCCCTCTGGGGATCGAACCCGCGACCTCCAAATCGTAAACATCCCTTCAGGAGTTATACAATTTTACAATCAAAGCTTTCCTTATGTCGCGTTTGCTTATAACCTTTTTTCTGTGGACAGTCATTGAATTTCCTAACAATAAATTTAATTCTGCTCCATTCACTCGTAACTTGACACCGTATATTATGCCTTATCTACCCCTGAAAGCGAACACATTTTCGCTGTTATGCTTGTACTTAAAATATGGGTATACCTTGGTAGCGTGTCGGCACGGACAGAAGTATGTTACAATACCTATATTAGAGTAGGTATATATAGGCAATCACCTGCTAGGCTATTCATGACCGTAGTCTCTAGGGCAATACCAGATTGTAACCTGCTGTCACTCGGAAGGCTTATTGCGAGTTGGAGAGATTGATAGCTATCTCATCTCTTTGTTGAGAGGGTACTGGTTATAAATGCAGGTGTATGTAGGCCTTTGCCTGCTAAGCTACCATTACCCGTAATACCGCCGAAACTACACACTTTATTGGGATTTATATTGGGAAAAATACTATATATAATAAAATTTAAAGAAATAAAGAAAGAATGGAAGAATAGTCTAGTTTGCAAGCCGCGTCAAGACTGACTAGTTTTTGAAAATAATTTAGAATTCAGAATTTTGAATAATGTTCCAAAAAAGAAAACGCCAAAGAGATTACCGAAAAGAAGACAGAATTTAGAAGAGGTTGTACACCTCGTTACATACATACATAAATATTTATATAAACATCCATGACTCGGGAATAAATGTTCGTATTCATCATACAAACATTTACCCCTTGCGGGATTCGAACCCGCTACCGTTGGTTTCGCTGACAGGGTCAATATCCACTACATCAATCGGTCGTCAATAGAATAGAAAGAACCCGTCTCTACCCGTGGGTATCGTAAAAGGCGACTAAGAGACTTTGAAAGAAAGAAAGAAAAACTTTGCTCCAAGACATCTATAGATTTGCACGTTTTCATGGCGATGGGCTCACCCCCTGTCACGTGTGCATCTCTGTATATTTTATGAGGTGAACCGTGAGTGTTGTTCCAATCATTGAACTTTTAATGTTTGGGACACCACAATACTATTTGGGATATATCTGACCACCCCATTTGGGACGGGGGTCGTGACGTTATGTATGTCTGTATGTGAACCGTGAATGTTGACGACCGACGATTGACGACCTGTTTGGTGTAGTGGTTAGAAACTCTGCTGCTATACCAAAAGGTCGCGGGTTCGAATCCCGCTAGGGGCATATGTTTGTATGATGAATACAGACATGTGTTCCCGAGTTATGGATGTTTTTCATTTATACATGTATTTATTTACAAAAAAAAAAATGTATTTGTGTTGTTTATCAACCATCTGGTATCCATAATACAAGCCTAGTTGCTTAGTGTGGAACTAGATGGCTCTGTGTGTATGTGCGAAGATATTTATTTATTTATTTAATGTTTATTGCGAGTAGAGCTATTGACAGCTATCTCATCTCTTTGTTGAGAGGGTACGAGTCATATATGTAGGTATATTTAGACATTCGCCTGCGACGCTATCATTATCTGTAGTTCCTCTACAGCAACACAAGATAGACACCTGTTATCACTTTCAAAGCCTAATACGAGTAAGAGAGACTGAGAGGCTAAGGGCCGTATTAATCATTCCGGGACTGAGTCGTCAACGTGACAAATGTCCAGAGGACGAATTGTTTAATGGTCATAAATCAATGTTGAGATTGCGATCGCATCTTTCACAAATTTTTTTGATACTGTTTTAACATGCAACATGTTCTCAAGCGTGAACTTAAGGTCATCTCAATCCTGAGAACTGTTTATTAATATAGGCCTTTTTTTTGACACGGGGAAAAGCATTACGCGTACCGCTCGCCTGGGGGACCGCGAGTCAGTTATGTGGGACTCCTTTCCCTATTGGGAGGGATACCCACTAAAACCCCGCGGCGACCTTACTCGGTAGTAGAGAGGACCTGGGAACGCATGAGCTCCAGGTTGTCAGAGATGAGATAGCCAGTCCCCCAAATGTGTTGGGATAAGTACCGTGCAGTCCGGGGCGCTTAAGTATATCTCTCATAGCCAAGATTGGAATGTCAGTATCACAGCACTTCACCATGTAATTGTTAGCTAAAATTTTTCAGTGTATTTGGACAGTTAGGTATTTCACAGTGTACCAGTAGAATATTTGAGACTTTAACTATTATATTCACACTAATTAGACTTGATAACAGCGATATTCAGACATTAAAATTATTTTAAAGTAGGAGTGAGGTTATACGCGTCCCTATCGAACCAGATCGCGCGGGTAGATTCAATTATATATTCAGCAGTGGATGACCTGTGGCGGATATGATGATGTATAAAATTAATTAAAATTTGAACAGCCAGCCCTTGACGCAACACTCTTGTCCCCAGGAGTGGCAGTTGCTTCGAGCGTGTTCACCATCACAGCGATGTCAGTGGACCGGTACCTGGCTATCACACAGTCCCTCCGACAGCCCTGGATGCCGTCGAGGCGTGGAGCCTGCAGTCTCCTCATCGCCCTGTGGCTGGTGGCGCTGGCGATCTTCGCACCGTTGCTGGCAGTGGCTGCTGTTGAGAGGGAAATGGTGCCGCTCTTGTCCAGGACAAGGAATGGTTCGGTGAGTTGGTATTTCTTTTTGACAAAAAGTCCGTCGCCTTATGACAAGTCATCTACATAACTTCATTTTGAAGAACCATTTATGGGCCTTGTATATCTTGGAGACATTAATTTAGGCAGTGCTTTAGGAGTCACACACCTGCTGTTAAGTGAAGATGAGGTCGAAAGTGGGAGCGTACTGACCCGGAAACCCCAATACATTTGGGGGACTTAACTTATCTCTGACAACCGGAACACAACAACGCTATTAACATTGCTGCTTGGCGGCAGATTTAGCTAAGATGGTGGTAGCTAGCCAGGCGGACATTTATAATGCCTACCACCAACCAAACCGAGTACTTAAACATGTATCCCGCTGGGGATCGAGTCGTAAAACCAATGTTGTTTACATTGAGCCACGGCGGCGGTTAAAAATCATCCTGCATCCTGCGACTTCCCGCGACCTTTGTCAGATCGTCTGTCCACCTTGTGAGTGGACGTCCTACGCTGCGCTTGCCGGTGCGTGGTCTCCACTCGAGAACTTCAATGCCCCACCGGCCATCAGTTCTTCGAGTTATATGCCCTACCTCTGCCAGTTCAAATTGCTAATCCACTGGGCTATGCCAGTGATCTTCGTTTGCCTACGGATTCTTCATTCCTGATTAGATCACGTAGTGAAACACATGTTAAACGCCGATCATCGCTCTATCCACAGTTAGTGACTTTCAACTTTCATGCAAAGTTGAATTTTTTACCATGAAATGTATTCTAGACACTCTGGGGATTAAGACGAATCTGGCAACATCTTACACATAAACGCTTTATCTATCTATGTATATTCCATATATCGTATAAATATCCATCCTCATTAATACTGTAAAAGCTTAAATTCCACCAACACCACTTAGACAGTTGGAAATCCACCACGGTGCGGTTCAGTAGACATTTCCTTCCACGTACCGTTACTTTTTGGAATAAGCTCCCAGCGGATGTCTTTCCGAACCGATACGATCTGGGAACCTTCAAGAAGCGAGCATATTCCTTCCTTAAAGGCCGGCAACGCCACTGCGGATCTTCCGTTTCCGTAGATGGTTATGGGCAGCGGTGACACTTACCATCAGGTGCGCCTCTTGCTCGTTTGCCCACCTCTTCAATAAAAAAAAAAAAAAAAAAAAAAGCATCTCTCAGTAAGCCACAAAGATACGAGTCTCTTAAATTTATTAAATGAAAGTTCTTTAAAAATGTCAGGAAGCTTATTAAATATATAATACACATATTAGAGCTGTTTTTTTTACAATAACAGTCAACTTAGCAAAATGGTCAGATTTTACTATTTACAATACAAATACAAATAAATAATAATAATAAATTAAATTTCCACATACACACACAGCGCCATCTAGGTCCACAGTAAGCATCTTGATTTGTGTTTTGGATACCAGATTGTTGATAAACTACACAAATACATTATTTTTTGTAAATAAATACATGCATAAATGAAAAATTTCTATAAGTCGGGAACACGTCTGTATTCATCATACAAACATAATGCCCCTAGCGGAATTCGAACCCGCGACCATTTGGTTTCTAACCACTACACCAAAAAGGTCGTCGTGTAACCAAACTTATAAATCGATTATATGCTGTATGGGCTTAAGGAGAAACTATAAAAATGTTACACCCTTTAAACATTAACCTCCTTTTTGCGGCAGTCGGTTAAAATAGAACAAATTTTATGTTATTAATAATAGGCTGTTTTTTCTTTTAACTTTAATAAGTATACCTAGAGTATGTCTGAAAGGTTACAATAAAAATATTAACAATTCTAACTTTCAACTTAAAATTTTATAAAATCCACTCCGGGCTAAGTACCGATTCTACTCAGGATTCTTTATTAAAAAGTCTGCCTCCAAATTTCGTAATAGTATTCTGTAAATTTATAATCCATTGGCTCCTGTACTATTTTATTATTCTTTGAAATGAAGGTAACGGGGTGGAATTGACCTTTGCTACTTTTCGGTTGAATATTTCTTTTTGTTTCAAAGGACTTTTTAGCGTAGTATTAGATTAACTGAATGTTGAAGGGCAGTGACGTCATTGGGGCAAAAACCTTCAGAATGCACAAACCTATGGTAGCCAACTATATTTTTGTTTGAAATGACTCTTTAATTCCATTAATGCAATTTAAATGATACGTTTATTGGAGTATTTGGGTTAATAATTTTTCTAGTCTTATATTCTTATATTTTGGAGTTTATAAGTAGTTTTATCTGATGATGAATATGATATCAAACACAGGTCGTCCACTGCTGAACAATTTTTTTTATTTGGTGATAATTTAAGCTGTATCTGTTTAATGCTTGAAGCAACGTACGCAGCTCACTTTCTAAGTGTAAAGAAATGCACACATGATAGGGGTTGAGCCCATCGCCGTTAAAACGTCCAAATCTATCGATGTTTTTTGGTGGTAACTTGAAATTAAAAAAAAAAAGAACTTATCGATGTTTAATCGACCTCAAAAAGGAGGTTCTCAATTATTATTCTTTTAATATGGTCCTCATCAAAATTATTGTAAACTATACTGCTATGTACTATAAAGATAACATCTGGATAACATAATATATTCTATTAAGTATTTATGGTAACATAAATATGAGCGCATTTCTGGCTGTGACGCGTGCTTTGAATGGCGTTGATTGGCTTATTTCGGCGTATTTATCGTCGCCCCAATTCTGACATCAAGTCTTATACGTCAGCTTACGTGTCGTTAATACACACCGTGTACGTGGAGACTGCTGTATTATATTATGAATGAATTTCAAAGGAATTTTGTTGGCTTGTTAGCAAAGGTAAATGACGTGAGGAAATCTGCATGTTTTAGACGAATGTTTGATAACACGTTCCTTTTTAACGCCCGATGAAACCTATGGTTTATATGGTGTTGGACGGTGTTGAATATGTGTGTGTTTGTCCAGTCTATGGTCGATCTGTCTCAGTAATGTATGGTCTAAATTAAGAGCAGTTTTTAATAGATTAGGTCCTTACCTATGAAATTGGCGTTTTGTATGAAGAATTTCATTAAGACTGTTTTCTCCATACAAACATTTTTGAAATTTTTTTGGGAACGGCAAATCTAAATTTAGCTAAAGTTTGTGTGTATTATCGGATAACATTAAGTATAGGCAGCGTTAATTTTTAAAAGTAGCCGCTTTATAAAATTTCCTGTGAATCTAAGAAATAATATGGGAAGCTCATGAAAAGAGCTGTGTTCAAGTTTTTTTTATTATGTGATTTAGCTCAGACATTAAAAATTATTTCATGTGAAACCTTAAAAATATATTCTATTTTCCAAATAAAAAACAAATTTGGAAATAGCTATAGTATCGTAGGAGTTGGTACACTATGATTAACGAAGAAAAAAATCAACAAGTTTCGTCTTTAATATTAGGTTTTTTTTTTTTTTTTTATGCACGACGGGTTTGTACTTGACCTCAATCACACCTGATGTTAAGTGAAGATGAGGTCGAAGGTGGAAGCGTACTGACCCGGGAACCCCAACATATTTGGGGTACTGGCTATCTTATCTCTGACAACCGGAACACAACAATGCTATTAACATTGCTGCTTGGCGGCAGATTTAGATAAGATGGTGGTAGCTAGCCAGGCGGACATTTAAAATGCCCTACCACCAACCAAACCGAGTACTTAAATATGTGCCCCGCTGGGGATCGAACCCGCGACCTCCGAATCGTAAACACAATGTTGTTTACATTGAGCCACGGAGGCGGTTATTAAAGACGAAACAAAGGGAAAGGTGCTTAGCCAAGTTTCATGAAAATTTGGTATGCTGTAGATATTTAGCTTCTAACACAGTTGTTTTGTGTATTTGGATTATAACATAGTTTTCTAAATTTTAAAAACCGAAGATACGTTTATATAATTTATAGTTATATGACGTTATTACTGGCGATCTGTAAGAGATACGCAGCAATATCCGATATTTAGAACTCCTGGAGTCAGAGGAATGTTCTTTCTATTTTCTTTCTCTATTCTCTAAATCACAGAAAAAGCAGGAACAAAATATTTAGATATACATAGAATACAATTAATAAATAAATAAATAAAAATAGTTTATTTCAATAACCTAAATTAATCAAAACATTGCAGGTTTTGGAATCGCCATTTAAGCAAGAATTTGCTTGTGTTAGGAGAGACCGCTCTTCTATAACAATGTTATATTTTATGTACTTAAAAGTTTTTTTAGCATTATTAATATTACTGTTACTTAATTATTTAAGGTAAGTAAAATATTTATCTATCTATTTTCTATTAATTTATTATAAATATGTAAGTGTCTGTGTGCGTGTGCGTGTGTGTGCGTATGCGTGTGTGTGCGTACAATTAGATATACGTACACTGAGAAAAAAAATAGGTTACAATAACCCAATATTTAACGTAATCTAAGGTAATGGTCGGTCACCCTACAGGTTGAGGTTAACACTACCGAGTGCGATAGGTACTGAAAATTACCGCGTAAATTAGGTAAATGCAGCCCATTAGGTTAAGGCTAACTGGTACCTAATAAACTAGGTATATCAACATAACCTAATTATTAGGTAAATGCTCATCATCATCATCATCATCGATATTTTTACATACCTAGTACTAGGTTTCTATTACCTAATATGTATGTGGAAGATACCAATTTATTAGGTGTAAGATAATTCTTAATCGCGTAGTAGATACCTAATCAGTAATAGGTGCTATAGTAGATACCTTATCAGTAGCTAACAGGAACCCACTATTTTGGTGTTGTTAACCTAATGGTTACGTAAAATCTATATAATTATTAGGTGTGGGGTAACTAGCTCATTGGTATTGAATGCCTAGTCTGTACGCATCCGTAGCATATTAACTAGCTTTCGCGCACCTATTTTGTAGGTAAAAATTACCTAACAATTGCGTGTCGAGTACATAGCTAGTAGGCAGTAGATGCCTATTCTATAAGTAACGTTAGCGTATTATTTAGGTTTTGTTGACCAAATTGATACGTAGAAGTTACCTATTTATTAGGTTTTGGGTAACTAGCTAGTGGGTAATAGATATCTAGTCGGCAAGTAACGGCAACCTACTATGTAGGTTTTGACAGCCTAGTTGTTAGGTAGAAGTTGACTAATCATTAGATGTGGGGCAACTAGTACGTAGGTAATTAATGCCTAGTCTGTACGTATCGGTAGCGTATTAACCAGTTTTCGTGCACCTATTTTGTAGGTAGAAATTAACTAACTATTACGTGTCGAGTAAATAGCTAGTAGGCAGTAGATGCCTATTCTGTAAGTAACGGTAGCGTATTTTTTAGGTTTCGGTGATCAAACTGATAGGTAGTAGTCACCTATTTATTAGGTCTTGGGTAACTAGCTAGTGGGTTATAGGTATCTAGTCGGCAAGTAACGGCAACCTACTATGTAGGTTTTGGCAGCCTAGTTGTTAGGTAGAAGTTGCCTAATAATTGGATGTGGGGCAACTAGTACATAGGTAATTAATGCCTAGTCTGTACGTATCGGTAGCGTATTAACCAGTTTTCGTGCACCTATTTTGTAGGTAGAAATTAGCTAACTATTACGTGTCGAGTAAATAGCTAGTAGGCAGTAGATGCCTATTCTGTAAGTAACGGTAGCGTATTTTTTAGGTTTCGGTGACCAAACTGATATGTAGTAGTCACCTATTTATTAGGTCTTGGGTAACTAGCTAGTGGGTAATAGGTATCTAGTCAGCAGGTAAAGGCAACGTACAATGTAGGTTTTGCTAGCCTAATTATTACGTAGATGTTACCGATTATTAGGTGTCGGGTAACTACCTAAAATATAGTGGATACCTATCGTGTAGGTTACAGTAACCCACTATGTAGGTTTAGTTAACCTATCAATACTACTACGGTTACCTAATTATTAGGTGTCGCCTTAATAGCTAGTAGGTAGTACACACCTAGGCCGTAGGTAACGGTAGCGTTTATCTATGTTTCTTTAACCTATCTTGTAGGTAGATATAGGTGTTGGGTAAACAGCTAGTAGGTGGTCGATACCTAGTATATAGGTAAAGGTTACGTATTTTGTAGGTATCGTTAACCTAACTGATAAGTACTATAATTGAAAAGCTAGTAGGTAAGTTAATTGGTAAGAAATATGATGTATCATTTGTACATGTGTAGAAGTGTCCTAATTGATATTTATAAGTACTTTAACTACTAATAAATATTTCATAATATGTTGCAGTTATGGAAGGATAGTTGCCATGAAGGTAAGAGTCGGTACCAAATACATAAAACTATTTTCATTATATGGCGTTAACAATACAATACTACAATACGCAACATTTAAACAGCCTTCAAATTAGTGACTGCAAATTTAAGGAATCCGATATAGTTTTATAAAAGTTTCGCTTTGTCAATGGCGTACTTAGAATAATCACGAACGCCAATATATGTATTTGGTACCGACCTTTATCTTCGTGGCTAACTATCCTTACCTAACTGCAACATATTATGAAATATTTATTAGTAGTTAAAGTACTTATAAATATCAATTAGGACACTTCTACACATGTACAAATGATACATCATATTACTTACCAATTAACTTACCTACTAGCTTTTCAATTATAGTACTTATCAGTTAGGTTAACGATACCTACAAAATACGTAACCGTTACCTCTATACTAAGTATCTACCACTTACTAGCTATTTACCCGACATCTATGGCTACCTACAAGATAGTTTAAAGAAATTCAGATAATACGCTACCGTTACCTCCTGCCTATGGTATGTACTACCTACTAGTTATTACCGGGACATCTAATAATTAGTTAACTGTAGGAAGTATTAATAAGTTAACGAAACCTGCATAGTGGGTTACTGTTACGTACATGATAGGTATCCACTATACAATAGCCATTATATTTACACAATTCAGTTTATTACCTGCTGCCTTGACAAATATCACCTACTCACTATACAAAAAAGAAACAAAATTTGATACAACAGTTAAGTATATTGAGTAAAATCTAAATTTAGTGCTAAATTGGACAGATGTGGGGTCGCATAGTATTTAATTATGGAATGTACATATCGCTAATTAAAAACTCATCTTACACTAAAAGACTACTATCATTGATTGCGTCACATCGATCATAAATTGATCACTCATCAAAAAACCATCTAACACATAATGGTGTCGATTCGTAATAATTCGGATGTACAGTCGACTGCACGTCAAGCTAAACACTACCAGTATAAGCTGAGCTGTCATACGGTAGGTACACCATACAACGTGTAGTCGGTCCAAGATCGAAGTGTTACGTCTGATGTGCGGTCGACTATACAACGAACTATATTCTAACCACTAATATGCAAGGGACGACATGTAATTTAGCCCTGTCACAATAAGATTGGAGTTCTAAGTATACATTAAGTTCTAAGAAATGCTTATCTTGAACGCTCTGAACTGAATTTGACAGGACTAAAATAAATGTCGTCCTTTCAATTTTTTGGGGTTAGAAAAAGATAACATTTCTTTAAATTTAGTTAAGTGTGTGCTATCTAGAATCGATACTAAAGTCAGTTCATTGTGGTCGGTTAACACTTTGTGACAGCATTGGATACACTAAAAATCATAAGACATGCTCTGAATTTAACTTGATAGGACTCAATTATATGTCATCCCTTTCATGTATGTATAAAACTAGGACATTATATTTCTTTAAATTTACATCCGAATTTACATCATTATTAAGAGTACTCATACTATACATATATTATAGTACTGTATAATAAATCTACACATAAGCAAGCTATATACACATAAGCACTAGTTACCTCGGCCCACGTTCTGCCAATTGCTACTACTAGCGGTTGCAGTTGCCTCTTTTTATTTTTCAGCATGTTTCGTCGCTCCTCAAGTGTACTTTCTACGTCAGCCAACGAAGGAGCTAACAGAACGAATGAACGAGATGCTTCAGTTCGCGACGATCTGCCCCCCTTAGCGTTTATTTTACCACCGCTCGGAAACACATACGGCAGTAAAAGTAGTGCCGCCGTCAGTCCATTGCTGTCTCCATTATCTTTAAAAGAAAAAAGCAATTTAAACGTTTAAATTCAGTGAGGTCCCCGGTGACAGAGGGCAAAGTAGGATACTCGAGGTCACTGATGACTATCACTTAAGATGTTATGATTAAAATGTTTCAAGATCTGACCTGAATCGTAAAGAGCAATAATTTGTTCCACTTGAGTTTTTTGCGTTTGATCTCGAAATTTCGAAGCTTTGTCTCGAGCAAATTGTATAAATTTTTTTTCACATTTCGAAATTTCACTAGCGAGAGAGAGCGTAGAATCACTCTCCGGCGGCGTACAATAACTGTAGTCAATGTTGATCTAAAAGTATAACATTGGAAATTAATGCAATATATATTACATTCAATAAGAAATCAATTAGGTATAGTCGACAGCACGATGACTGTTGGGGTGCCTAACACCATAGTATAAGCACGTATTATTGCATACACATTTCTTATAGTATGACTACCATACTATAAGAAATGTGAATGTTATGGTCGTCGTCGTGTCGTCGACTGTTCATAAAGACGTACCAGCTTCACAGCAACGTTTTGATTTTTCAACACTTGAAATCTACTTATATAATCTGTGGTAGTGATGTCCTTTTCGGCCAAGACTTTAAGACATTCTTGTCTACTTCTAATCCAGGCATCTGTCAAGTATTCTGTTATATCCTGACCCTGGAAATCTTCAACTATTTTCATATGATGGGTTTCAGAATCTATGGGCAAAAAGTTAAAAGTTTAAGTTAACTTGAACCAAGTTCCAAACTTTCATTATTAATAGGAAAATTAAAACAGACGTCTTATCAACAAACATACTACGCACATACCTGTATGTATTTCGCCAGAATTTTCTGACGTATTTTCTGACGCCGGATCGGATACAGCCGATGTAGAATTGTTCCGTTTATTATACGCTATTGAGTTACTTTCTCTTAACACTTTCCTATAGTTGTTCCATCGGTCCCAGAAACATCCATAATATTGGAAGGAAGTTGTCGACAGCCATACAATTGATTTGAAGTATTATGTGTTGGTGCCACAGTGTAGAAATAAAAGGTAATGTCATCTTCAGGAAAAATTGCAATTGCATATTCAGCCCACTGCTGTATTTGAAGCGGTGTCAACACACCCCCTGAAGTTATATTGACAAGATGAGGTATTACTGCTCTTGCCACTTTACTGCGTTGAGACTTTGACAATTTTTTATAAGACAGTTAATGTCTTAAAGATATATCTGTCTCGATAAATTTGTACACTGCATTATGTTCATCCCATCTGGAATACAAAAAGAAATTTTTACTCGAGTGTAGATCATTGAAGCTTCATATTAAATAATTTTAATGTAAATTTTTTAAATATTATCTGTAAGTTCTCCTAAAAGTAAATAAATAAAAATAACAAATTACTTTTCATTTAGCACCTCCTTGGCTGCCAGCTCATCATCTGACTTTTCGGTTTGAGAGCTTATAACAGAAATCGTTGTAGCTGAAGGAGACTGTTAGACCTCTCGAAAAATGGCAAAACACCTGAATCAATCTGCATTGCCATGCTGCTAATTACATATATTTGGGTCGATCTCCGAAGTTTTCACTGGTGGTGAACCCTATCAAATAAAAAAAGAATTTTCGCAATCGGCGAAGATAACGGGAAACAAACATTAAAAAAAAATCGTCGAATTGTGAACCTCCTCCTTTTTTTAAAAAGACGGTCGAAAACACATGCATATGCAATTTAATTAAGAAAAAGCATGCTTACATCTCTGTTCTTCGTTTCAATTCGTAATTGTCTCCATTCATTCCATTTTGTGATAAAAATTTGGCCCGGATCCCAATGCCAGGAATAAGTGATACTAGGTCATCCTCTATGAGATATTCTAGAGCCTCGATGTCAATATTTTCTTCTGTAAAAACAAAAATCCATACAGCTTGGGACATGCAGATAGCGAGACACACGTAGGCACAGAATATATATATATATATACCTAACCACCTTGGCTGATAGTAGTGTTGATGCAATCTGGTACGTACACAATATTCAACAGCACACAGCCACAAAAGCATAGGCAGGAAGTACTTTATTATGGAACAACTGATTTTTCTGTAGTAAAACTTAATAAACCAGCTTGAAGGATTTAATAAGCCACACTGTATAATCATTTTATCCACCACCCAGAGCAAAATACTACATGCATATCATACAATACCAAGCCACCAAAATCAAGGTGTACGAACAGGCAGAACGTACCTACAGAAATCTTTATACATCCCACCCAACATGAGTTAGCCGAACAGTTTTCTTGACATCGGAGAGTGTAGTTGAACTTTCCATTATAATACGGAGATAAGTATGTTTTGCTAAGCATTCATGTGGCTGCAAAGAAATATCAAGTATAGGTAATATTTTTTAATAATAACTAATGCACTTCGACAATAGTTTTTTGAAATATGGTAATACTTCATACATCTCCCATTGATTACAAAAGGATACTGATTGTTACTTATGATCATAAACTGTAAACAACCTCTAACACTAAATACAATTGTAAATTTTCTTATTTAGATAATGGGTTTTCTTGGCATCTTTAAGTTTAAATTGGGAGAAGCCACTGGCTCCTAATATACAGGTTTATTTAACCTAGTTCAGGTTTGTAGCAATTTAGTATGGCAATAAAGAGATTATTATAAGTACAATGGAAAGAGGAAATTTTATAATTGGCCTAACAACTTCAATAGTATAGGTAGCCTGTTGAATAGCATACTTTGTCTGATAATGACGCTATCCAATACCGGTCTATGGTTGGATATGTCTACAATCTCTTAGAGTTTATACAGAATGACACGGGTTGGTCTGCCAAAAACATATGTATCACTGACTTACCCTTCAATTTTAAAATCAACCCGTGAGATATTTGCCATGACCTTAAAAGCACCTCAAGAGGGTCTTCCACAGATTCAAAATCAGACATACTGGCTGTGTTGTGTCCTCGTCACCTTAACAAGAAAGCGATATTAAGAAGTTTTAATATGATTAAATGTAGATAGGTATACATACCAATAGGTAAAACATTTACGGTGCATTGCTTCTGTCTTTATCACAGCAGCGACCCATGGTTTAGGGACACGCCACACACAGTAAGGCTACACCGCGACCCAGTAGTCACATAGAACATGCGTCACTGTTTTGCCCCTTATTAGTTTTCAAAGAAAATTCTAAGACGCCGACCGCCATTTTGCAAACAAACAACAAGAAAAGAATATAACTTTCCGTGGGTGTAATACGTGTACATAACGTGAATCATCATCCAGTGGGAGAATATTTGATCATTAAGCACTTACATGATTGTAAATATGAAAGTTATTACTTTCATACTAATTTGTCGGCATATATTATAGGTTATAGGGTTCATGTGTGTTCTACTAAGAAAAAAGCAATGCATGTAATCTAACCTCTGAAACATGTACCTAGTAATATCAAACAATAAAAAGTAGTATATTGGCAAAAACTTCAACAAACAGAGCTGTCCCAATAAAGAAAATCACTCACCACTATGAAAATGCTGCTTGCTGCCAGCACAGAACACTATTACTCCTGACGAAAATGCAACCAGTATGGATGGACAAATCGCAACTCACACTCACATCACAAATACGATTTTTTTTTTTCGTTTTGTTCTCTCCTCTAGGAGAAGGCAAAGGGATCTAGCCCATAACAGCCATCTCTTATTTCTTCGGTTTGTAAGTCAGTCTCGGTCAAAACAAGTAATTCGTAGTAAACTTGGCGTATAAAGAGTCTAGTGACGGTCAAGTCATTCTTTAGTAAAGTGACAGAATGCTTTACAAAAGATTTTGGCGGCTTCTTGTGGGAACCCGAAAGCTCCATAATGCACTTTAATTTACACCATGTATACCATCACTAACGTTTGCTGCACAATATTCTGCCATTATTAAGCTTCAAAAGTTAAAATCCACAAATTATAAGAATTATAAAGAAAAATGCAATTTCACTCGCAGAGTTTCCGCCTCACAAAAACGAACAAATGCATTTTTTTTATTATTTAAGGCTTTGGTAGATGCCTTCAGCCTAAAGCATTGACAATTAATTTACTCACAATTATTTTTATTTTGTTAGAATTTTCCCCTCTCGCAAAGGGAACTAAGCCCATACAGCCATGTTTTCAGTTAGAATGATCGTTTAAATTTTTCATGAATTCATACAAAACGAAGGTCACCATACCGCCAGATAGTTATCAAAATTCTGTGAACAATGAGCCCGATAACGGTAACATTCCGACTTGTGGTTCCGGAGTAATCCGAATTTGAAATTTGCTTTTGACGTTTACAATCGGCCATCTTGGAAAACTTAGAATGCGTTTTTCTAGGCTCTGGTGAAGCCTGGAAGAAAAACTTTTTCTGCTTTGACTTTCTCTCGATCGTCTCTATCGAATGTAGTATGTACGCGACCCCTCCCCGCCACCGTTTTCCTGGAAAAAGCGTTCTTTCTAAAAGTGGTCCGATTTTGATGAAATTTTGCAATTCGCTAGATTATGGATGTACCGACCGCCCCCGTGATTTTCATCTCGATCAATAGATAAATCAGCGAGCTAGAGCGTGAAGAAAGTCAATTTTGACAGTTTGTATGTCGGTCGGACGTACTCCGATCGCGTCCAAATTTTGTTTCAAACTACATTTCCACTACGACTACCCTTCGTGTAAATAGTTTCCCGATTGGTATATAAATATAAAAGTTATTGTTCTAAAACCCATTCCGTTTCCGATTTATAGGAACTACTTGGATATTGTCGATCTGAATTTTTGTAATCGATTTGGTTTGACTTTTTTGCAACTATCTCGAAAACCGCAAGAGTCAGCTCAAAAATAATGTCTTTTTTGAATGTTTCACACCCTAAGGGTGTGACTTTATCGGAAGCAATATCCAAAAAAAGTTTCAGCCCCCCCCTCCCCCCCAATCACTAAGTCATAAAATTTTTGTTGTGTTAATTACAAAACAAGAGTACGACTGTATAGACAATCTGAATATCTCTTCAAATTGAAGAAAAAAAAATGACCTTGAAACTTAAAATTTGACCTTGATCTTCAACGCTCGAAAGCTGGCGACAGCACGATAATTATGAGTATACCTGCAGAAAGTACAAGTCAGACGCAACAGAACGCAAAAAGAAAATTTGCTCTGACACATCGAATAACAGAGATACGATCGTTTAACTTTTTCCAGAATTCACACAAAGCTAAGGACACCATACCGCCAGACAGTTATCAAAATTCTGTGAACAATGAGCCCGATAACGGGAACATTCCGACTTGTGGTTCCGGAGTAATCCGAATTTGAAATTTGCTTTTGACGTTTACAATCGGCCATCTTGGAAAACTTAGAATGCGTTTTTCTCGGCTCTGGTGAGGCCTGGAAGAAAAATTTTTTCGGCTTTGACTTTCTCGCGATCGCCTCTATCGAATGTAGTATGTACGCGACCCCTCCCCGCCACCGTTTTCCTGGAAAAAGCGTTCTTTCTAAAAGTGGTCCGATTTTGATGAAATTTTGCAATTCGCTAGATTATGGATGTACCGACCGCCCCCGTGATTTTCATCTCGATCAATAGATAAATCAGCGAGCTAGAGCGTGAAGAAAGTCAATTTTGACAGTTTGTATGTCGGTCGGACGTACTCCGATCGCGTCCAAATTTTGTTTCAAACTACATTTCCACTACGACTACCCTTCGTGTAAATAGTTTCCCGATTGGTATATAAATATAAAAGTTATTGTTCTAAAACCCATTCCGTTTCCGATTTATAGGAACTACTTGGATATTGTCGATCTGAATTTTTGTAATCGATTTGGTTTGACTTTTTTGCAACTATCTCGAAAACCGCAAGAGTCAGCTCAAAAATAATGTCTTTTTTGAATGTTTCACACCCTAAGGGTGTGACTTTATCGGAAGCAATATCCAAAAAAAGTTTCAGCCCCCCCCTCCCCCCCAATCACTAAGTCATAAAATTTTTGTTGTGTTAATTACAAAACAAGAGTACGACTGTATAGACAATCTGAATATCTCTTCAAATTGAAGAAAAAAAAATGACCTTGAAACTTAAAATTTGACCTTGATCTTCAACGCTCGAAAGCTGGCGACAGCACGATAATTATGAGTATACCTGCAGAAAGTACAAGTCAGACGCAACAGAACGCAAAAAGAAAATTTGCTCTGACACATCGAATAACAGAGATACGATCGTTTAACTTTTTCCAGAATTCACACAAAGCTAAGGACACCATACCGCCAGACAGCTATCAAAATTCTGTGAACAATGAGCCTGATAACGGGAACATTCCGACTTGTGGTTCCGGAGTAATCCGAATTTGAAATTTGCTTTTGACGTTTACAATCGGCCATCTTGGAAAACTTAGAATGCGTTTTTCTAGGCTCTGGTGAGGCCTGGAAGAAAAACTTTTTCGGCTTTGACTTTCTCTCGATCGTCTCTATCGAATGTAGTATGTACGCGACCCCTCCCCGCCACCGTTTTCCTGGAAAAAGCGTTCTTTCTAAAACTGGTCCGATTTTGATGAAATTTTGCAATTCGCTAGATTATGGATGTACCGACCGCCCCCGTGATTTTCATCACGATCAATAGATAAATCAGCGAGCTAGAGCGTGAAGAAAGTCAATTTTGACAGTTTGTATGTCGGTCGGACGTACTCCGATCGCGTCCAAATTTTGTTTCAAACTACATTTCCACTACGACTACCCTTCGTGTAAATAGTTTCCCGATTGGTATATAAATATAAAAGTTATTGTTCTAAAACCCATTCCGTTTCCGATTTATAGGAACTACTTGGATATTGTCGATCTGAATTTTTGTAATCGATTTGGTTTGACTTTTTTGCAACTATCTCGAAAACCGCAAGAGTCAGCTCAAAAATAATGTCTTTTTTGAATGTTTCACACCCTAAGGGTGTGACTTTATCGGAAGCAATATCCAAAAAAAGTTTCAGCCCCCCCCTCCCCCCCAATCACTAAGTCATAAAATTTTTGTTGTGTTAATTACAAAACAAGAGTACGACTGTATAGACAATCTGAATATCTCTTCAAATTGAAGAAAAAAAAATGACCTTGAAACTTAAAATTTGACCTTGATCTTCAACGCTCGAAAGCTGGCGACAGCACGATAATTATGAGTATACCTGCAGAAAGTACAAGTCAGACGCAACAGAACGCAAAAAGAAAATTTGCTCTGACACATCGAATAACAGAGATACGATCGTTTAACTTTTTCCAGAATTCACACAAAGCTAAGGACACCATACCGCCAGACAGCTATCAAAATTCTGTGAACAATGAGCCTGATAACGGGAACATTCCGACTTGTGGTTCCGGAGTAATCCGAATTTGAAATTTGCTTTTGACGTTTACAATCGGCCATCTTGGAAAACTTAGAATGCGTTTTTCTCGGCTCTGGTGAGGCCTGGAAGAAAAATTTTTTCGGCTTTGACTTTGCCTCGACTGTCTCTATTTAGTGAATACGTTGTGATACTCTATTCTATTTAATGAATACGCGCTATGAATCGGAAAATTACGTTTTTTATACAATTAGGTGTATTTACCCTAACAACTAGATTGGTGTTATGGACATTGTCGGTTGGTATTACCTATTTAGTTCGTAGTGCTATAATTTTTATTTGGTGTTTTTAGCCTTTGTAATAGGTCGTTTCCACCTAGTTGTAAGTTGTAAGTACCTAGTAGCTGGGCGAATGACACTTTATTGCCTACACTATGACTAGTTTGTTTCCACCAAGTGGTTACGTCATAAGTACCAAATTATTAGGCTGTAATGACCAATTAATTTTTTATACTACTTACTGGAAAGGTTATTCCTTACTAAATATTACGTTATTACTTCTCATTGAGTTAGGTGTATGTATCTTAATAACTAGGTTAACGTTATCAATATTATCCGTTGATATTGCCTAACGGGTCAGTAGTACTTTTACTTAAAGGAGGTATGCTTAACCCATTGATTAGGTAACTTTGGCCTAGTAGGAGTAGTTTGTAAATATTTAAAAACTATATAAATTCTACCTTATTGGTTCCTTGTTTAAACATAGTAGTTAGGTGATTTTCACCAAGTTGTTATTTTAAAAGTACCAATTTATTAGGTCGTAATGACCGATTAAGTCTTTTGATACTACTGGCTAGATAGGTTATTTTCATCTAGTGAGTATGTTGTTATTACGCCGCGAATCGACAACTTACGTATAATACCTATTAAGTTTGGTAGTATTCTAACTTTAATGTTGGTATATTTAATCTGTTAAATAGGTTATTTGAACCTAGTAGGAAAATGTTGTAGTGCCTAATAGCTACGTGAATACCACTTGATCATTTGGTTGTTTCTGTAAGAACTAGTTTGTTTCAACCAAGTAGTAAGTTAAATGAAAACTACTTTATTAGGTTATTTGTGTAGGTTTCGGTGACCGAACGGAATAAGGTTGTAATTACCGCATTTTACTATTAGTTAGGTAGTATCTGCTCATTATTACCTAAGGAGTGTGTTACTTTAAGCTATAGCTATTAGGTATGACTAAGTATTTTAGTAACTAGGTACTTATAACCGAATATTTTGATTTTTAGATGGCAATTATAACCTATCAATAGGTTAAATCTAGGTAATCTCTTAGTTAAAACGCGTGTTAATATTCCGATTAGGTTTTTTTAACCGCATAAGTTATCGTAATTGGCTGAATTTATCTATCACAATGTTTTAATTTACCTATTAATTAGGTTCTTAAAACATATCTATAAAATACTTATAAAAGAACCAAAATAAAAGATTTAATTAAAAGGTTTTTTTGTGCGTAACCTATCATTTAGGTTACGGTAAACGAGTAATCATATAAAGTTTGCTGCAACTTTAGGGTCCTGTGAGTTTTGACTAGGTCGTTATAACGCAATATTACCTAAATTTGGTTTTATTAACCTAATATTAGGATATTAGGTTTCTTTTACTTCGTGATAATAGGTAAAATAATTAATATTTAGTAGGTAAAATTACACAAAACCAATTATGTTAAGTTGCGATAACCTAAAATAGGTTATATTTGCCTAAAATGTTGTACTACCTAACGCTGTAGGTTGGGTTAACTAATTCAAATTCAAAAAAGTTAGTTGATTTTACTTAAAATAGGTTAAAGGTACCCAATTTTTGCATTACCGTCACGATTAGGTAAATATCTACCTAGTGTTTTTCTCAGTGTAGATAGATATATATAGAAGCGTTTGGATGTTTGTTCCAAATATTAAAAATTTAACTTTTCAAACAATAACCAGTGTTCCCCTTTTGAAATACACAGACTTGCACACGTCCATCGATTCATGCACTGGTACCCTACCCTCGCTTTCTCTCGCAGGGCACTAGCTGGAAATCAGTGTCTTACCGCTTTAGGTGAGGATCCACACTGAGCGATGGCCCATTTGTGGTACAGATACACATACAACTCTATTATAAGTTGTAACAGTTGTACTTAATTTTTGTTTTTATTTTTATTGCTGTGAAATAAGGCTACATTTCTCTAAGAATAACACTAAGCAGAATGATTGTTGCGTCGAGTATTTTTGTATGGGTTTCTGTAATATGCAAATAAACACTTTATCTATCTATCTATATTCCATATATCGTATATATCCATCCTCATTAATACTGTAAAAGCATCTCTCAGTAAGCCACAAAGATACGAGTCTCTTAAATTTATTAAATGAAAGTTCTTTAAAAATGTCAGGAAGCTTATTAAATATTTTATTACACATATTAAAGCTGTTTTTTTTTTTCAATAACAGTCAACTTAGCAAAATGGTCAGATTTTACTAATATTTACAATAACAGTCAACTTAGCAAAATGGTCAGATTTTACTATTTACAATAACAGCCCTAACAGCATTTTGTGTTGGCATTTGGTTGGGCCACGTGCATCTCGTTAGTTGGGTAACGATTAGATTTGGCCATCTTTTTGAGGTAGGGCCAACAACGAAGGGCCGTCGTAGAATTTCCTACTGAGGGCCATTGGTCGTTTTGCATTGTGGGGCCTTCTTACACAATATTGATAGTTACCCTACAGTTGGCAAACGGTTGGGGTTTGGTTTGGTTTTTAGTGTAGTATTCCGGTATCCCAGCAGTGGGACAAATACAATTAGAAATGAAAAATGTTATTACAATAAATCTCTTTTATTAAACAACAATTACAAACTGTTACTTAAAATTGGAAAGAATTGAACAATTAAGAGCCTGAAGTGATCTAACTAGCGCCACTAGTAGGTATTATTTCATCATTTCGAATTTATATAACTTTCTAAAGAACCGGCTCAGTTCAGCTAACCTAAAATACCTACGTCCACTATTTATTAAATGAGTGTTCATTGCGTATCGTACTTTTTTGTAGTTACTAAATGGGTGTATACAAAAAGTGGTTACTTTTGATTTGTACCTATATAGTGACTATAGCAAGCAATAATGACGAATAAATACTTATTCATAAAAAGAAGACGTATTTTTGGGTTAGCTTGACTGAGCCGGTTTTTTGGCAAGTTATATAAATTCGAAATTATTAAATAAAATCTACTGGTGGCGCTAGTTAGCTCACTTCAGCCTCTTATGTACAGACAAAAATATTTTTAATAAGCCACCTTAATAAAATTATACAAATGTTAAATCTTTTTAGAAGAAAATATCTCTAAAAACTTAAATCTTTTCCATTTTCATTAAATCAACGAATAAATCTAAATTTAAGAGGTATAATCTCCAAAACTAGTGCCCGCCTAGTTTATTTTATTTTTATAAATTCTTAAAAGTTAAATAGGTAGGTACGTCTAATAAATACCTAAATATCATGTATATATGATATATTTACTATTTTTATAATGCATGATGAATCGTCATGCTTGTATCTAACAGATAGACAGAAAACATTACAGACATGCGTTCTAAAAATAGTAAATATATTTGTAAGAATTTAGACTTATTGTCTTTAATTCAAATATGAAGAAATAATTTAGCTAAAATATACCCCTTAATCTATTTAATGACTTAGCGTCATATTAACAAATGGCAAACATACAAATGTTTCATTTTCATTAAAATTAGGTAGAAGTAAACATTTTTTATCCAAAATGGATGAACAGATATAAACATTTTTGGAACGACAAACCTTATATATACCTAGGCGACTACTTTCAATAGGTACTTTGTAATAGTCAGTTTTATCCACAAAACAATCACAACCCAATTTAAATAAGGTACTATCAGAAATCTTTTCAATGGCTTTTATCCTAACAATATCACCATCTTTGGTATTGAAGCATGAATTAACACTAACATTGCAATTATTATCTAAAATTACCTTATGAATTACATTCTTCTTTTTGACTACAGTTGATAATTGAGACCTTTCACTGATACATTTCAATTCGCCCATTCGTTTGGCTACTTGTTCTAATGGGTGGTTATGCGATCGAACCATTTTTTTAATTTTAGTCATAAAATTTTCAAAAGGAAAAGCGGAAAAGTTGTCTAGCTTTCCAAAGTTTTCAACGTCTGATGTAAGATGTAAAAGATTGTGAAAATTGTACACAAGAAATTCTTTCGTATATAAAATTGGTACGTTACGAACAAAACAATGCAATAAGTTATTTGCGTAATCTCGCCATTCAAATTCGGCACACAAATCACCACATAATATATAAATTGAACAATGCAGTGTTAAAAAATGTTCATACAATTTTTTTGATAAGATGTTGGATAAAACTACAGGGCCGAGGTATAAAAGGAAAGATCTAAGTTCTGTAGCCTTCCAATATTTAAATAACTGTATAGGCCGAGGTCGTCTTGAAAACTCCGTAGGGTAATTGTTTTTACTAATTTGTAGCAATCTCTCTGATATTTGAGTCACTTTAAGTGCGTTCAACTTACATGCTTTTGGTCCCTTTTCAATCCAACTACGGATCAACTTTTTCACTACTCCTAAGCACATTAAATGCATGTAATCCAAAGGTACCTGCGTCACTAATCCAATTTCAAGATTTGTAAGTACAGTCTTTGTTAACTGATGGTCTTCATACTGTTCGTTGTGAAAGGCATGATCGGTTCTAAGATTTAAGTTTGATTCATATTGCCATGTAGTCCTGCCGATATAAATACCTTCTTGGGTACATTTCTCACAACCATACAGAGAATTGTGAGATTTTATACACTTAAGAAAGGCTCTTGCAGGTGCATCAGCAACAATGCAAGTAACTCGAAAGACGTATTTTTGTCCATTTAATGTAATACCATTTTTTTCTAAATCAATACATTGTCCACAAAGGGTTTTAGATAATTCTTCACGGATGATGCCTACACTGGAATCTTCGAATTCAACCACCTTAAACATCTAAATAAATATTCAATTCCGCCAAAAATACAGACACGAGCACGAGTGGTGAGAGCGAGCGAACACAAAGTGAAAACAAAATGGTGGCCGACCAACCGACCGCCCTCCGCCGCCCGCCGCCGCTCGTGTCTGACCCGCCCCCCCCCCCACATCCTTCTGCCCCTCACGCTAAATCACCGCGCGCTCCAGTGTCACCAGCGCGCACGCAACGTTTTTCAATAAATATGAAATAAATGTAGTGTAGGCTAATTTCAAAGAAGCTGTCGTGTTTCTTATTAAATAAATAGGTAGATAATGATCTTTGTCTAAACAGTTGCATTGGCCCAACGTTGGTAATTTTTTGGGCGTTATGATAATATTTTACTGCATTTGGGCCAATGTTAGTTGATATCTAATAGGGCCTACGAAAAATACACTGCAGAAATGCCAACAGATTTTAACTAACGGTAGGAAGTAGTAGCATTGGCCCAATGTTGGTAAATGGTTGGACGTTATGATACTATTTTGCGGCATTGGGCCAATGTTAGTTTTATGTAGGCAATCTAACTAACTATATCCCAACGGATTCCCCACTGTTGGCCAATGGATGCCAACATAAAATGCTACTAGGGAGTCAACTTAGCAAAATGGTCAGATTTTACTATTTACAATAACAGTCAACTTAGCAAAATGGTCAGATTTTACTATTTACAATACAAATACAAATAAATAATAATAATAAATTAAATTTCCACATACACACACTGCGCCATCTAGTTCCACACTAAACAACTAGGTTTGTATTATGGATACCAGATGGTTGATAAACTACACAAATACATTTTTTTTTGCAAATAAATACATATACAAACGAAAAACATCCATAGTCCAATGAAAAATATTATAAAGACGTGTTGGTCCTGTACTTGCTACGAAAGTACCAGAAACTACACCGCACTACAAATACAATGTTTATTATCATATAGAACATGACTAACTTCAATATCCTTTATTCCGATCGTCGCCATTGCTCGATGTTTAACAGTTGGCGATGCAGTTTATTACCATTGAAGTTCTAGATCGCCAAAGTTTCCACTCAAAAGAAACTTACTCCCAAAGCGTCGTGTTTGAATCACGCTACTAACTATTGTAAAATACGCCCCGAATACAGAACCTCCTCCTTTTTTAAAGTCGGTTAAAAAGCGAATGGAACATAAAGATACGTGAGAGAAACAAATCTATCTGACTTTACTACTTTCGCTGTGAATTTATCGCACTACTTAACCTGGCTTTATAGAATGGCATGTCCGATATACAGAGTGTACTCTAAATAGCAGGAAATACAAATTCATGATGATGCTTGATGATTACGGCCATGGTGACCACATCGACTCCTAATCGGTGTTTTTCAATGCACGAAGGGTTCGCACTTGACCTCAATCACACCTGATGTTAAGTGAAGATGAGGTCGAAGGTGTAAGCGTACTGACACGGAAACCGCAACACATTGGGGGGACTGGCTATCTTATCTCTGACAACCGGAACACAACAATGCCATTAACATTGCTGCTTGGCGGCAGATAAGATGGTGGTAGCTAGCCAGGCGGACATTTAAAATGCCCTACCACCAACCAAACCGAGTACTTAAACATGTACCCCGCTGGGAATCGAACCCCAATGTTGTTGGTATTTTTATTATTATACGTAGTATTTGACCCCACGGAGGCGGTCAAATACTAAGTAATATAAACTGTTGTCGTTAGGAGTAGAATATAACCTTACTGTATTGTTCTTATTTCAGTCAACACTCTGTATATCCGTAAGCATCTACTAAACCACAAATTGATTTTAAGAGTTGACTTTCCCTATTGCCTCTTAAGCCGCGACGTGCCTTAGCGACGTCACGTTCGTCTAATCCGTTGGATTCAAAGTTTATTGACGCCCGATCGGTGGTAGATATTGACCCTTCCTGCGAAACCAACTGTTCCGAGTTCGAATATCGCTAGGGGTAAATATTTGTGTGATAAGTTTCACATTCGCATATAACCCGCAGCTCTTTAAAGTCAGGTTAAATAGGCATCTTCTGGGAAAGCTCGTTCCATCGTAGACCTTATCTCGACATTAGTCCAGATTAAGGTCAAGAGCGATCCCATTCTAATAAAAAAAAAAAAAAAAAAAAAAAATTTCTCACATTCATTGTAGATCATTCACTAGGATGAGATATTTTACTTAATATTTTTGAATACAGGTAGAAATTTTAATGTTTCAACCTAGTTCAGGCATCTACCAATAGCTCATTATCATTCATCATCATCATATCAGCTGAAAGACGTCCACTGCTGGACAAAGGCGGAGCCCAAAGGTCTCCATAACGATTGGTTCTGCGCTGACCGCATCCCTCATCATTACATAAAAGTAATACAAAATTATTGTAAAAATAATTAATAATAATGAATAAACATCTTTGCACAAACACAGCGCACAGTAGGTCCACAGTAAGCAACTATAAGCTTGTGTTGTGGAAACCAGATGGTTGATATACTACATAAATTCATTTTTTTTTTGTAAATAGATATTATATTTGAAACATCCATAACTCAGGTACACATGTCCGTATTCATCATACAAACCCCGCGACCTCTTTGGTGTAGCAGTCAGCGTTTCTGACACATTTTATCTGTCATTGATAGATAGATAAAATGTTTACCGCACAATAATTTTTCTTGGTGTTATGGTTTAAGAAATGTAGCCTTATTTCACATTTTTTTTTTTTTTTTAATTAGCCTATCGTGTCCCACTGCTGGGCAAAGGCCTCCCCCCAAACTCTTCCACTCATTTCTATCCTTGGCGGTTTCCCACCATTCCTCTTGAAACGCAATGAGATCATCTCTCCAACGTTTGCGCGGCCGACCCCGACGACGTCTCCTGTCCTCAGGCATCCAGGGCGTGATGGTGTGTGCCCATTTCTCCGGTGGCATACGGCTAACGTCCCTGCCCTGCCCAGTCCCATTTAAGCATGGCTGTTTTTCACATTAATTAAAAAATAAAAATTAAGTACAACGGTTATTATAATGACAGTGCTAAGGGCGGGAAAATAATCCATAACTCGGGTACAAATGTCCGTATTCATCACACAAATTTCGATTCGGATTCGAACCCGCGACCTGTTGGTATAGTGGTCAGAATTTCTAACCAATTCTTGTAAATATGGGTTACTGTAATGTCAGACTTCATTTTTAATATTGTACGCTCGAGTCTCTTTCAATGACTATTTCGTTCAGCTCTGAGGCTTTAAAAGCCAGTACACTCATTACTTTTGTATTGTAAATCTCATACACAGGCTTTAATACAGACTACACAAAGGTACAGATTAATCTCCTTTGTTTGCAGAGAACAATAAAGATATACAAACTAGTGTTGCGACACTGTCGCTAGTTTCCAATATCGATAAAAATTCGATAGTAGTTATAAGTTGCGCAATCTTGTAATTGCTATCTAGGTAAGTAAAAGTCCACCTGGTACCCTAGAGATGGGAAAAGACGGAGAGGAAGACAGGTGAAGCGATTGGAAGATGATTTGCCACAAGGATGGAGAAGATTTGCCAAGGACCGTCATAAATGGCGTGATATGGAGGAGGCCTATGTCCTGACCAAGCAGAAAACGTTGCTGGCGTCAGTCAGGAAATTTGATTTGAAATCTGTAATACCTGGTCGGAGAAATAAAGGCAATTATTAATATTTTTATTATGTAAGTAGTAAGTTTTCAATAAGGTTCCAGTTGATATACAAAATCTTCCTCTCGATAAATTTAAAAATACTATAAAACAGAAACTTATTAACAAAGCATATTATAAAATATCAGACTATTTAGATGATAATCATCCCTGGACATAATCAGATCGTTCGCATGCCAGGCTATTTCACAATTAATAATGAAATATAAAAACCTTTATGTAAAATCAAAGTTTGATTTTAAAAGAGCAACCCTTCGAGTTTCTTGCTTGCTCTTATCAGGGGTTAATTGCATTTTGAACAAGCAGTAGCTTAAAAAATGTAAAATTTACTATTTTAAGTGTACTCTGTGTACCTACAAAATAAAGCATTTTTGATTTTGACTTTGATGACTATCCTGATAAGATGTAGGACATACGTAAAATTTATTTATTTGGTTATTTTCTCTAAACCCTAATCTAAATCTAAATGTATTATATGTAATAGGTAATTTTAAACTAATAGTCTATGTTTTATAACGAAATATCTACACTATATCTAAAGAAACCTAACGATTTGTTAAAAAACACTTTTTTTCTATCACTGACATCGTCCAAGTGCAAAAAATTAGGAACTATAAATATTATAGGAATTGAAAATCGTTCAGTTACTAGACTACAAGAGATGGTCATTTTTTATTAAAGGATTTTTACCGGTTAATTTCAGAGCTCGTCTATAGTAAATAAATATTTTTTAATACATTTAAAACATGAATGTAATCGTTTTAAGTATATTTAATCGTTGTAGTGTTCATAATAATGCTTCCAATCTAATTAATATTATAAATGCGAAAGTTTGAATGTATGTTTGTTTATTTGTTTGCTTGTTTGTTGCTCAATCACGGCTGAACAATGTGTGCGCTTCTACAACATGGTGCCCATGGATATACGGAATCTTCCGCATAATAAATTTAAACTTATTATAAAACAAAAATAATGTAAAAAGGGATATTACAAAATTTCAGACTATATTAATGAAAGTAATCCATGGGATTAAACGGCTCCTCTACACGATATATAAAATTGTTGTTACCTTTCTTGATTGTAAATGATTGATTGAAAAGAGACAAACCGTCTAAGTTTCTCGCTAGCTCCTCTCAGTAGTGGTCGCGTTCCGAGCTAGTGGTAGTTTAAAAAACAAATGACGTTCATAAGTGCATATTGTATTGCCTACATGAATAAATGATTTTCATTTCATTTAATTTCATTTCATTTCAGAACGGTTGAACGGATTTGAATGAAATTGGGTATATAGATAGAGTGTAGTTCCCGCGGGATAAACAAATTTCCGTGCTAAAGTTATTCCACGCAGGCGAAGCCGCGGGCAGAAAGCTAGTTTTTAATAAAGATACAGCAAAAGTGCGATATTAATATTAACAAATTATTGTAACATCGATAGAATATCGATAATTTTGCAGAACATATCGATAGCTGACATAAATGTACGCGAAATGTGTAATAAAATCGAATCGTTTATCGCGTCAAGTTTCCAAGTTATTGTGATTCAATATAAATTTACTTATCAATCCATTTATTCGTATGAATCCGAACTCATATCAAAAATGCGAAAGTGAATTCATTCAGGTGCTTCAGAATGACTTATTTTTAAAAAAAAGATATAATTACTTAGGAAACATCACTCGGGCAAGGCCGCTAGTGTATCTAAACTCACTTTTACAAAGTCCCATCATACATACACTTTCGTAAAATAATGAAGTCTGAAATAGAAGTGATTGTCAAATTTTTTTATGATGAAAAAGATACACATTTGACCACAATCTCACCTGATGGCAAGTGATGATTTGGCCGCTCAGTAGATGCTGATTCACGCTGCTCTTGAAGATCCCAAGGTTGTCGGATTCAGGACAGATTGTCGCCGGAAGGGTGTTCCATGCCAGCCAAGGCACTATGAATGAAAACTCGAACTGCTTAGTTCGAAAGTTCGGTGTACTACATACGGGCCACATCTAGTAGTCCGATGATGGAATAATAACTTATACATCATGTTATTATTTATAGAGTAATTCAATACTATACTTGAGTATGTAACACTTGTTACGGCAATTTAATCTAACTAATATTATAAATGCGAGAGTTTGGATGTTTGTTTGTTTAATACCCGATTGCCTAAGGAAAAGCGTAATGTTTTTCGCGTATATGTATGTATATAAGTAAAACGACCTGTTTGGTGTAGTTGTTAGCAACTCTGACCACTATATCAAAAGGTTGCGGGTTCGAATCCCGCTAGGGGCATTGTTTGTGAGATGATACGGACATGTGTACCCGAGTTATTGATGTTTTCATTTATAAAAAGTATTTATTTACAAAAAAATGTATTCGTGTAGTTTATCAACCATCTGGTATCCACAATACAAGCCTATAGTTGCTTAATGTGGTACTAGATGGCGTTGTGTGTATGTCCAACATATTTATTTATTTAATGGGAACTCATATTTTCTCCAAGTTTTTTTATGCATTTAATTTAATGTTGATATTATATGAAATAGGCTACAAACGCAACCGTCTTATGACACAATGCTTTATTTGATAATGGTTTTGAAAAAAAAACTACCAAAAACCTAACCTTTTATTTCACTTAGGTACCTAATATGCCCTATTTTTGTCTTTAAGGAGTACTATATTAATTCTGTGCTTAAGGTAAAAAAAACTCACCGGTATAGTATCGATAGCTTTGCTGTTGTACAACACTAATACAAACTATATTAATAATAACGTATACGATTACCTATAACTAATAGTGTTGGTTTGTTTTGTTCCAAATGTCCGTGGGTACCTATAGACTGTGACCCATCCCGTCTCTCGTCGTCCTTTGCTCAAGTAAGCAAACATAACCGACCTTTCAACAGATTGACAATCACGTGGGACTGTTTGACTATGTCTCACCTAAATTAAAAGGGTTGATATCATTCTATCCCACAGTTATATATTATACATTATTTGTTCTTAGGCATACATATAGGGTGAATTTGAATTCGTGTTATTAGCTGATGACGTCACTCTTGATTACGAACAATTGAATTCGTGTTATTAGCTGGTGACGCCACTCTTGATTACGAACAATTGAATTCGTGTTATTAGCTGGTGACGTCACTCTTGATTACGAACAATTGAATTCGTGTTAACTGGTTACGCCACTCTTGAATACGAACAATTGAATTCGTGTTATTAGCTGGTGACGCCACTCTTGATTATGAACAACTGCCCCCAAGGAACCATAGTCGAATCCGATCAAAAATTTTCGCTTACCCATACAAAGTAAACCATTCTGAAACCTTTAATTTGAAACAATTTTCGGCTGGTGACTCCACTTCTGATTAAGATCAACTATCCACTAGGAACGATAGCCGAATTTAGCTGTAAATTGTCAGACATCGATACTAAAGTCGGTTTCAGAATAGTTTACTTATTTCTATGTAACTTAAACAGCTCGACCAATTTTGAAATGCAAGATGTCATTAGATTCATTTTGATCCATATTATCATAGGATACATTTTATGGTAAAACAATCTAACATAGCGCAAGCAAAACACAAAATATAAAAAAATAAATAAACAAAATAAAATATCCTTAGATATACACACAGCGCCATCTAGTTCCACAGTAAGCAACTATAGGCTTGTGTTGTGGATACCAGATAGTTGATGTACTACATAAATACATTTTTTTTTGTAAATAAACACTTATTATAAATGAAAACATCCATAACTCGGGTCACATGTCCGTATTCGTCACACAAACATATGCCCCCAGCGGGATTCGAAGCCGCAACCTTTTGATGTAGTGGCCAGAGTTGCTAACTATACTACACCAAACAGATCGTCTAAATATGCTGTCGGGTTGTTTGGTTTTGAAATACTTAAATAGTTATTAATGTTGAACTTCTTTCATTTGTTTAGATAGCCAGTCTCCCAAATAAGTAGGGGTTTTCGTTTCCACCTTCGACCTTATCTTCACTTGACATCAGATGTGATAGAAGTCAAGCGCTGACCCATTGTGCATATAAAACAAGGCCTGGGGGCCGATCGCGCTAAGTTTGAACGTTATCACCAAAGCTAAACCATAACCAAAAACGTTACGTTAAGCATATTTCGTAGCGCGCTAATCGTTTGAACGGAAATTAAAGTACTTTTTTTTTATATTCGTGATTAGCTCTAAACATTTTGGGTTTGGTTTTACTTTGGTAGCGTCAATGATATAATCGTTCATAAAAAATAGCGCGATATCATTGTTTACATCAGCTAAACTAAAGTTAAACCAAAACCAAAAACGTTTCGTTCGAACGGTAAAACCGTTGTAAAATAGCGCGATTGGTCCCCTGGTGGTTTGCTCTCTAACGAAAATAGCTTCGGACAGGCGTAACTTCGGACTTTTTCTTTTGCTGTTCGCTTTTTTTTATATGAGAGGGCGGCAAACGAGCATGCGGGTCACCTGATGGAAAGCAATCACCACCGCCCATGGACACACGCAACACCAAAAGGGTCACAGATGTGTTGCCGGCCTTTGAGGAAGGTGTAGGCTCGTTTCTTGAAGGTTCTAATGTCGTACTCGTTCGGGAATACCGCCGCAGGAAGTCCATTCCATAGGGTGGTCGTACGTAGTAGGAAGTTTCTTGAGAAACGTACAGTGGTAGACTTCCACTCATTCAGGTGATGTGGATGGAGTTTTAATTTTCGGCGAGAAGTGTAACGGGGTTAAATTGAGCAGCGGGTATTAGCTCGAACAGTTCTTCTTCTTGCTGTGTCAATTATGAACCAAACGTCATTCTTTTACTTTTGTTGTACATAGCTGGACATCACATGTTAGTATGGGACGCAAGGAACGTCTGAAGTTATGCAAATAAAGGATTTTTAGCCGAAGAAACAGTCCGAAGTTAGAGCTGTCCGAAATTGTTTTCGTTAGAGAGTACACCCCCTGGACCGACACTTCGTTTCGACCCGAGCATTTCTCGAAACTCCATAATTTGAAGTCGTTGGAAACTCGAAAAGATAAGTGTCATTAAATTTTACAATTCCTGAGATTGAAACGTAATGCTTTTTTAGGTGAACCAATTTTCATTCCTCAGCCTCTATTACAACATCACTTGAATCGTTCCACAGATATTGCACGAACATTGTCGGGCTGTACAAATTGGACTGTATTTTCGAGATTCCGACAATAGGAAATGTCAGGAGTACAATTTGTGAAGATTATTTCGGTCTGTATTACAATCGTAATAAGAAACCTTTGTGTCTCTTTTATTAAAAAACACTGGACAAATGCAAGTCCGACTCGCGCAGCGAAGGTTCTGCGTATGAAATTGTATGTCGATTCGTTCATTACTGTAATCGGGTCTCGAAGTTTAAGGGTCGTATTAATAAATCGATCGTTCAGATCGTGTATTAGAAGTGTTTTAATAAGCAACAGATTCTCAAGCGTCAACATAAGGTCAGCTTAATCTTAAGAACGGTTTATGTTTTTCTGTGTTTTAGATACTTGTGCTCTTTGACTTCGCTTCTTGTCAATTTTCATGATTCTTAGGTCAACAGGACGTACTCTGGTTCTGAATTATTTACGATAGTCCGAATATTTATTGCATTTTATTTATTTAGGAGAAGCCAACGGCGATACATTGTTAATAATATAAAGTATTAAAGAGATACATAATGTACAGCAATTACAGGCTAACAAAGAAGAAAAACTAAGTAACAGATATGTGTCCATATTGCATTTTTGGTGGCATGATGTGTGTATATGTGTGTGTGTGGATGTGTGTGTGTGTGTGTGTCTATGGGGTGGGGGGGGGGAGTGTAAAATAGATGTGTGAATGAGTACAAGGATTTAAACTATATACAATTAGCGTATTACATGTTATAATAAATAGATAAAATATAAAGACACATTAGAGTAATTATTACTATTATCTATATGTGTATTATTCAGTCAATGTGAACATAATTAGCAAAAAATTGATTTATTTAAAAACAGTAACAAATAAAGAGATGGAATTTAAATATAAATAATAATTTAGTTTAATGTCATCAATATGTAGCATAAATGGGCGTATTTGCGTCTGTGAGTCCAGTATTTATCCGTGTGCACTCGTATCTCAATAATATGTGGTGCCATTTGAGTGAGGTTTTTAGTTTTTTAGCCCATATTCGTTGGAAATCGGATAAAACGTTCCAAAGATATTTAGCTTTTAACACAATTGATTTGGTTTATCTGGATGATACGATTTTAAATAAATAAATAATATAATCGTTTGTTTTCTCAGGGGTTTTCTAAATTTTCAACTTATAGTTGACAAGACGACCGGTTGGTGTAGTGGATAGTGACCCTATCAGCGAAACCAACGGTTCCGAGTTCGAATTCCGCGAGGTGTAAATGTTTGTGATGAATAAGAACGAAAAATTTTTTTGGGCAATTTTTGGTGGTTTTTTAAAACAATAGCTTTTAATAAATGGGCTCCCCTTTTCACGGGAAGAGACCGATTGGTCCTATTCTTTTACATACCCGACCGGCGTAGTGACCGACCACTGGTGTAGTGGATAGTGACCCTGTCAGCGAAACCCACGTTTGCGGGTTTGAATTCCGCGAGGTGTAAATGTTTGTATGATGAATACGAACATTTATTCCCGAGTCATGGATGTTTATATAAATATTTATGTATGTTTATCCGTTATCTAGTATCCATAGCACAAGCTTTGCTTAGTTTGGGACTACATGATTGGTTTAAGTGTCCGAAACATTTTTTTATTATTATTTTTTATTTATAGTTATTTGTTTGCGTATTTTGTGATTTATTTTGTTGTTTAATGGACATCAAAAAGGAGGTATTTACGAGAAATTTTAAAAAAGGAATAAAACGAAAACAGAATAGAACACGATTGCTCCATGATTATGATAAGTAGAAAACGTGTTCGGGATCCGTACCGTGTGGGAGGGGGCCCAAAAGATAGGCAGCATTATCTCGTTGTATAGCAATGCTAATACGCTATCGAGGTAGCTGCCAGCTCTTTTGTCACCAGAGATCTCATATAAGCGCGACGACAAATCTTTGAAAAATCGTCGCGCTTCCGTACCACACGGTCCTATCGTCTCCACTCCAAAGGGCACAAATACGTAACTTGTACTCAGAGTTGAGTATTTGCGCCGCTTGGAGTTCTCAGCAGTGGTCGCAGCCGCGCCCGCAGAGCTTGAAGATGCTTGCTTGTTTGTTTGCGTTGACTCAGACTCTTCATTATTTTATAACTCTAAAGGCCGTATTAATAAATCTATCTTAAGATTGATTGATACTATTTTAATATGAAACAGATTCTCAAACGCCAACTGGTCATGTCATTCTTGAGAACGGTTTATGAACGGCCTAAGGAACGTTGAACTAAGTTTTTTCTTATGGCTACAGGGAACCATAAAAATATAATAAAAAAAAATCTTTCATTTATTGTTGTTCTAATCGTAACAGATTATACAATTGCAAATGTAAACTCTGTATAACATCAAAATATTACATTATTAGATGAAAAGTCATAAGGAAAATATTGCAATAATAAGGAAAATTGTTGTTGCCATTAGCTGTAAGCTGATTTGGGAAAATTAATTGTTTGTAAGAATACCCTTACAAATATTTCATTTCTAACCCCGGACGAAAAACGACGGGATTTTATATGTGTGTGTGTGTGTATCCAATCTATGTCCGGACGTATCTCAGTAACACATACTTTCGATTTGAGTGCGGTTCCACTCCTTGTCAAAATTGTTGGACTTCCGTACTAAAGTTGGTTTCAGAATGGTTTACTTTGTAGGGTAATCGAAATTTTTTTGGTAAATATAATATGATTCCTAGTGGAAAGTTTCAGTGGGAATTACACGAATTAAATTTCACCCTGTATTATGGATACTATTAAAAAAACGCGGAATGTAGAGAAGTGTGGTAAGGGCTCCACCAACAAGAGCATAGCTCTTAAATTGAAGAGATAGCCCAGGGAAAATACATTAAAAAATTAGCATCGCTAGACATAATTCAGAACTAGATTTTTTAGAAAACCTTATTTTTAATTTGTATATTAATAACAATAAATACTAACTGATATTTAATTGCGATAATTAATTAGCTAGAACTTTATTAAACACAGTTAACTTATTGATGGATAAAAAACAAGCATGTTATAGTTAGGCATGCATGTGTTTTAGCTGAAAACGTCGTCGAGCTGCATTGCTTAAGAAATAAAAATGAGAACTAATATTTTGTAACGATAGTTTCCCTAAATGTTTTGGATTTAAAGAAATACCCATCAATTGTGCATTTTTTTTTAACAAACAATTTTTCAACTTTAGCTTATTTAGTTACTTACTTAGGACTTGCGTTTCTTACAAATGCTTAATTTTTAGCAATTTACTACTTTACAACAATTTATTAAATGTTTCAAGAAAATTGCGGTTATTCGTTTTTCCGAGGTCAAACCGTATTTTACTTTTATGAGATTATATTATGAGAGATTATGGATATACTAATAATATATAAAAAAAATTAGTAAACTAGGTGCGTAAAATCTATATGCAATTAAAAATCTTTACGTTCTTCGAAAAATAAGGTGTCATAATCTGTTCGGTGAAAGACCTTTAACTTTAGTAAAAGTCGATGGGTCACCTTAATTTTCAAATTATATTCTGTCGGAGAAATTCAAATGTCGGTTATTCGTATTACGAATAATTCCTTCGAGTGATTTCAGTTTTGATTCGATTTCAACTTCAAAAAATCAGAGTGCTGCAATAAATTCTATCTTTACTTTTTACTGGTGTAACATGCTCTCAGTGTATTATGAATATGTTGAAGGTTTTGTGTACCTTATGTACAGGTACCCTTGATATTTTATTCTGTAGTGATTGCAAGGATTGAATATTTCGACGAAACACATAGTTTTTTTTCCCAAAAAAGTCTTTTGTATAAAGGTGTAACTGTGTACGGTGTAAAAAACTGAAGTTTGAAAGAGATTTATAATTTACAAAAGCATAAGGGTTACATCGCATTTAAATAACTTGGGTTGTGGCTACCATATGGTTAATATACTACATAAATACATTTTTGTTTGTAAATAAATATTTATTATAAATGAAAACATCCATAACTCGGGTACACATGTCCGTATTCATCACACAAACATATGCCCCTAGCGGGATTCGAACCCGCGACCTTTTGGTATAGCAGCAGAGTTTCTAACCACTACACTAAACAGGTCGTCAAATACTATGTTTGAAAGAGATTTATATTTTACAAAAGCATAAGGGTTACATTTTGAGTCGTATTTAGTATGTATGATATGTCAATACATGATTAACCTTTTCTCTATTCTGCACCTTATTCTTTTCTTTATTCTGTTCTCTATTTTATTTTATATTTCGCTTTCTACATTAATCTTTGTTCTACGACCGATTGGTGTAGTGTGTAGTGGATAGTGACGCTGTCAGCGAAACCAACGGATGCTGGTTCGAATCTCGCGACGGGTAAATGTTTGTGTGATGAATATGAATATGAACATTTATTCCTGAGTCATGAATGTTTATATAAATATTTATGTATGTTTATCCGTTATCTAGTATCCATAATGCAAGCTTTGCTTAATTTGGGACTAGATGATTGATGTAAGTGTCCGAAATATTTATTTATTTATTATTATTATTCTACATTTCAGTCTCAGTCTTCTGCTCCTCGAAATCGCTTACTCTCCTATGTACTACCCTGCGCCATTCAAGACCTTGTGCTGCCAAACCTTCCCATCGAGATGACTCAATGTTGCATCTTTTCATATATATTTAATTTATATACCATGATAACAACCAGACCCTTCTCAACTATGCAACGTTATTTCCCAGGTGTGGGTGGAGCGGAGCATCGAATTCTGTACCGAGAAATGGCCGGACTCTATAAAGAAGGAGTTATTTGGCACGTTCAGCTTCATTCTGGTGTATGCTGTGCCTGGTAAGTGTTATAACAATAATAAATAAATAAATAAATATCCTTAGACAAACACATCCTTAGGCTTGTGTTGTGGATACCAGATGGTTGATGTACTGCATAAATACATTTTTTTTGTAAATAAATACTTATTATAAATGAAAACATCCATAACTTGTACATATGTCCATATTCATCGCACAAACATATGCCCCGAGCGGGATTCGAACCCGCAATCTTTTGGTATAGTGGTCAGAGTTGCTAACCACTACAATAATATTCGTTAAGTTAGCAACCCTGACAACTATACCACAAGGTCGCGGGTTCGAATCCCGTTATAGCCATATGTTCGTATGATAAATACGGACACGTGTAACCGATATTTACACACTTTTTTTGTATCATCCATGTGGTATCCATATTACAAGTCAACTAACTTAGTGTGGAGCTGGATGACTCTAGATTGAGGAAGAATTTCAATTACATAATAACAATGACAGTTGTATACAGAGATAAAGTAAATTTCGTATTTTGCGACCCCTACACTAATAATTATAATAACGGCAAACTGACTTAGGACCTTAAAATAAAAAGGAACACACCATTTAACCGCCTCCGTGGCTCAATGTAACGGGTTTACCAATCGGAGGTCGCGGGTTCGATCCCCAGCGAGGTACATGTTTAGTACTCGGTTTGGTTGGTGGTAGGGCATTTTAAACGTCCGCGTGGCTAGCTACCACCTTCTTATCTAACTCTGCCGCCAAACAGCTATGTTAATAGTATTGTTGTGTTCCGGCTGTCAGAGATAAGATAGCCAGTTCCCCAAATATTTGAGTTTCCGGGTCAGTACGCTTCCACCTTCGGCCTCATCTTCACTTAACATCAGGTGTGATTGAGGTCAATTGCTAACCCGTTGTGCATAAAAAAACATGTCATCTTGTTACGTCATTTGTAATTATTTGTTTAGCGCAATCTGACGAACCGTTGCGTCATGTATGACAAAGGCGAAATATCGACAATTCCATTGAACAGAAACCAATTATATTAAACACTATCTCGAGTGTCAAAATTATCAAACCACATTCGAAATGAAATCAAAATGAAAAGATCAAAGAGTATTTATCGTTGATTTCGTTTTGTGATGCCGCCGCTCGAATGACAATACATTCGGATAGACTTGAGTTTATTTCTATAGAGTGCTTTAATTTTATTACGTGTCATATTAAAAGGGTTAATGTAATATTACTTGAGAGAAGAAATATAAGATAGATACACAGACAGATAAAACGATTATTTGCCTGTTACAGACACAGAGACAAAAAAAATTTGGCGCATACTTATTCTGTTTCGCGTTATATTTTTTTTTATTGAATATTTGATTTATTTACGAAAATAAGTTTAGAAGAACGGGGTCTTCTGGTTCAAGTAAAAGTTACTTAAAAGGAGTGCATCAGCCACACTTTGTAACAAAATAAATAAATAATAAATAAATATCCTTAGACATACACACAGCGCCATCTAGTTCCACAGTAAGCAACTATATGCTTGTGTTGTGGATACCAGATGGTTGATATAATACATAAATATATTTTTTTTTGTAAATAAATACTTATTATAAATGAAAACATCCATAACTCGGGTACACATGTCCGTATTCATCACACAAACATATGCCCCTAGCGGGATTCGAACCCGCAACCTTTTGGTATAGTGGTCAGAGTTGGTAACCACTACACCAAACAGGTCGTCGCCAACAGATAAATAAATAATAAATTCCGATTTGATCATTCTCCGCAAACAGTTTTCAGTATTGGTCAACTTACGATTGATCATTCTGCGCAAACAGTTTTCAGTATTGGTCAACTTACGATTGATCATTCTGCGCAAACAGTTTTCAGTATTGGTCAACTTACGATTGATCATTCTGCGCAAACAGTTTTCAGTATTGGTCAACTTACGATTGATCATTCTGCGCAAACAGTTTTCAGTATTGGTCAACTTACGATTGATCATTCTGCGCAAACAGTTTTCAGTATTGGTCAACTTACGATTGATCATTCTGCGCAAACAGTTTTCAGTATTGGTCAACTTACGATTGATCATTCTGCGCAAACAGTTTTCAGTATTGGTCAACTTACGATTGGTCAGTTTGTGTATGTAGTTAGCAGAATCGGTCAACTTGCGATTGATCATTCTCCGCAAAGAGTTTTCAGTATTGGTCAACTTACGATTGATTGATCATTCTTCGCAAACAGTTTTCAGTATTGGTCAACTTACGATTGGTCATTTTGTGTAAGTAGTTAGCAGAATCAATCAACTTGCGATTGATCATTCTGCGCAAACAGTTTGCAGTCTTGGTGGCGGCTAATCCGTTTTTGTATGCTGTTCGGAGCATAGGTCATTTGGCCAATTTGCATTAATAATAAATTCTGCATATGCAGTATTGGTCGTTTTAAGAATTGTTCGTTACAAGTTTTGGTGATTTTGCGAATTGACTATATCACCTGTTTGAGAGTACAGTTGAGAGAGCGTAAAGCCGAATGCGGTGCATTATATCGCCACGAGTGAGATTTATGATCATCAGTAAATATCTACAGGCTGTTAATGATATGACAGTAATGACATTAATATTTTTATTGAACAATAATTTATTCATATTACGTTATTGATTATAGCTTTATTAGATTCGACTAGATACAATGTAATTTACAAGGTTTTTTTATGGTCAGTAAGTTAAGCTAGACGTTTATGACTCAATAACTGGAATTATGACTTAAGGGAGGTCATAGTCTGTTCCCTAATAAATAAATGACTTTTATTCAGTACATTTAGATTATAGAATATTAAATAATAGTAGCTAAGGCTAGTGTATTCTGTATTGTCGCAGTTGGATGATCCAATCAGTATTTTAATTAACTGCTTAGGCCAACGTTTAATCAGTCAATAATTTATTTATCTGTAATACGCAGGTGTTACAAAGTGGAGATGTTTATAATAAGTATAGAATTTTACATCACGAAAAACAAAGGTCAATGGAAAATTGCGTAGTCGCTTTTCACGAGGAGATTGGTTGGTTCTATTCTTTTATCATTCCGAAACCACACTTTCTGCCGATCTGTTTGCCACACTTAACTATCGTACTAGGTAGTTCCAACGACTGACTTAACCATTTTTTTTTCATATAAATTTAAATAAATATCTTTGCACATACACACAGCGCCATCTAGTTCCACACAAGCAACTAGGCTTAGATATCAATACATTTTTTTGTAAATAAATAAAATAAATAAATAAATATCCTTAGACATACACACAGCGCCATCTAGTTCCACAGTAAGCAACTGTAGGCTTGTGTTGTGAATACTAGATGGTTGATATACTACATAAATACATTTTTTTTTTTATAAATAAATACTTATTATAAATGAAAAATATCCATAACTCGGGTACACATGTCCATATTTATCACACAAACATATGCCCCTAGCGAGATTCGAACCCGCAACCTTTTGGTATAGCGGTCAGAATTGCTAACCACTACACCAAACAGGTCGTCGCAATACATATATAAATGAAAAATATCCATAACTCTGGAATACATGTCTGTATTCATCATACAAACATATGGCCCTAGCGGGATTCGACCCGCGACCTTTTGGTATAGCAGGGAGCGTTTCTAACCACTAAACCAAACAGGTCGTCCATAGTGCCGCCACATAGTATAATAATCATTTAATGAAAATGCGAGAAACGTAGCGAGAGGAAAGGTTAATCTCGTAGCAATCGTGGCGTCTACGAACACTTCGTAGCAATGCCTACGACGCGTAGTGACGTTGTTGGTATTGCTACGAATACGAGAGAATAGGTATTATACCTTTTATCTTTAATTGTTTTGGTAAAGTAGGAAGTTGTGTACCTTAACTTGGGAACTTACTGTTAATAATAAAGATAAGGTTAAGGTACTTACTATTATAATTCCTAATATTCATAATATTCCTAATATTCAGGGTATTAGGAAGGTCGATGCAAAGCCTTATGGGGTCATAGTTTTAATATCGCCACGTTTACTTCTCAAGTTAGTTACTTTCCAAAATCAGTTTTGAAAATAATTATTTATTTTGAAGTTATTATTCAGTAATGTTTACTTCTAAGAATACATTACGATATAAATATACAAATTTGCAATGGTAGAGTGATGCTTCCTATCATATTTTCATACTTACTAGGACTTTTCAACCTTATCTAACTATCTAACTAATATTATAAATGCGAACGATTGGTTGTTTGTTGGTCAATTACGGCAAAACAGATGAACGGATTTGGTTGAAATATAGGTAGAGTATACGCTGGATTAAGACATAGGATATTTTTTATCCCGATAAAGTGAATAGTTCGACCTGTTTGGTGTAGTGGCTAGAAACTCTGCTACTATACCAAATGGTCGCGGGTTCGAATCCCGCTAGGGACATATGTTTGTATGTATTAATTTACAAAAAAAAACAATGTATTTGTATAGTTTATCAACCATCTGGTATCCACAACACAAGCCTAGATGCTTACTGTGGACCTAGATGGCGCTGTGTGTTTAACAATGACATTAACAAAAAAAAATTTTAAAAAAATTCCCGCGGGTTAAACAAATTTCCGCGATAAAGTTATTCCACGCAGGCAAAGCCGCGGGCGAATAGCTAGTTACGTAATAAAAATAAGAAGAACACGTCGAAAATGTTTAAGAATGTTATTGTAGATTAAAGTTGTTGCAATAATTCATTTTCAATACTTCAGCAAATAATAATGTAGTCAAGATATGATAATCCACCACGCGGGCCCAGTACCCAGGCTAGTGAACACCTGACAGTGTTTTTAAGCCTGATCCTGTAAGCCACCAACCTGGCTTAACGATTGCCTTCAATTGAAAACTATCGGGACCGACTATTTTTTTTTGAAGCATAACGGGTTCGTACTTGACCTCACTCACACCTGATGTTAAGTGAAGATGAGGTCGAAGGTGGAAGCGTACTGACCCGGAAACCCCACCACATTTGGGGGACTGGCTATCTTCTCTCTGACAACCGGAACACAACAATACTATTTTGCTGCTTTGCGGTAGATTTATATAAGATGGTGGTAGCTAGCCAGACGGACATTTAAATGCCCTACCACCAACCGCCTCCGTGGCTCAATGTAAACAACATTGGGTTTACGATTCGGAGGTCGCGGGTTCGATCCTCAGCGGGGTACATGTTTAAGTACTCGATTTAACGTGGCCTCCGAAGCACGGTAACACTTGTATGATAATGCTACTAGTGGTCTATACACGAACTCACCGCGCCAGACATTGCATAACTTTGCTAATCGAGACCTCATACATACATACATAATGTTACGCCTGTTTCCCGTAGCGGTAGACAGAGACCACAGACTTGCTACGATCCTGACACACCTCTTTTGCTTCCTTCACTGTCATAAGGTTGTTCATACATGCTCGTCGGTTTAGGATACTCTTGATTTGGCCTTTCTTTAAGACGTCCCCGATTCATGGTACGTTCGCCGTGGTCTTCCCCTACCTACCACCCACATTCGCTTCGTATATCTCTTTCGTAAGTCTTCAATCAATCAAGTACACTTTATTGCACAAAAATTCTACAATGCACTTCATAAATATATAGCTTCAAAAAAAATAATAAATGTACAACCAGGCGGTCTTATCGCTATTAAATTTTTACCAGACAACCTTTCTTCCGTCTTCTTTCATTCACATGTCCAAATCATCTCTGCATACCTTTTTCAATATTTGTCACTACGTTTTCATTCACACTGCATAACTCCCTGATTTCACTATTCCTGATTCTATCTTCCAAAGTCACCCCATTCATACTTCTTAATGATCTCATTTCCACTAATAAATAATACTGTGCTTTCATAACCCTAATATATCTTGTTTATCACAATTCTGTGATATATATTCATATAACCAAACCAAATAAATCACAATGAAAAAGAGTTCATTTCTTCCTTGTTACAGGACAACATATTATAACGTTATACTTTTCCTTGTGACGGCGCAAACAAGATTAGATTTCGATTCGCTCACCCTTCCGATCAAACTATTGGACAGATAAATGTAACGAGGGAATAAAACATCTAATACGTTTTGCGGATTGCAGAGTCCGCGAATACGAGACAATGGTGTCGATTCGGATGTACACCAACTAAACTAATAAATGTAACGAGGGAATAAAACATCTAATACGTTTTGCGGATTGCAGAGTCCGCGAATACGAGACAATGGTGTCGATTCGGATGTACACCAACTAAACTAAACTAAAACCAGTTTTAAAGTAGTACTGTCTCTTTCTCCCTGCAACAGTACGATGCGACGGCACCACTCTAAAACTGGTTTAGTTCAGTTCAGTTCAGTTCAGTTCACTTCAGTTTAGTTCAGTTTATCAGTTGGTGTACATCCGAATCGACACCATTATTAAGCTCCATTATCTAACTAATATTAAAAATTCGAAAATTTTGTTTGTTTATTTGTTTGTTTGTTGCTCAATCACGGCGAAGCGGCTGATCGGATTTGGATGAAATTTGGTACATAAGTTGAAAATACCGTAAATTAAGACATAGGATATTTTTTATCCCTATAAAGTGAGAAGTTCCCGCGGGATAAACAAATAACCGCGATAAAGTTTTTCCATGCAGGTGAAGCCGCGAACGGAAAGCTAGTCTAACTATAACGGATATAATTATTTTTTTTTAATTTTTTTTTATTTTATTGGTAATACAGAATCAACAGCATCATTATAAAAAATATTACACAAAATTTACAAGCCTAAGTCATGCCAATTACAGATTCTCATTTTTTATTTCGATTCTCTTAAAAAATAATTAGGTGGAAAGTCAGTATTAAATAATAATCATTATACAATTATTTTATTAGGAGCCCATACTGTCCCACTGCTGGGCAAAGGCCTCCCTCCTCTCTCTCCACGGCTCTCTATTGCAGGCCTCCTCCGACCAGTTGGTTAGGAACTTATCCAACTCATCCCTCCATCTCCTTTTCGGTCTGCCGCGACGCCTTCTTTCTAATGGTGGGCTCCAGGTGGTGGCGATTTTGGCCCACATATCGTCTGGCATGCGACAAACATGGCCCGCCCAGTCCCACTTCAGCTTGGCGGCCGTTGTGGCTATGTCAGCAACAAGGGTCTTAGAGCGAAGTGTAGTGTTTCGGACGCGATCGGTCAGTTTAACATTTAGTACACTGCGCTCCATGGCTCGTTGGCAAACCTTGAGGCTGAACCTTTGGGCTTCTGTCAAAGACCAAGTCTGAGCGCCATATGTGAGGATTATACAATATGTTATTTAAAAAATTATATATGTAAAATATTGAATTTATTAGAGAAAGGATTCTAACAAACATTATAATAAGCTAGTCCTATAATCAAACCATTGCTTTATATCTTCATCTTTTATCAATTGTGTTCCTATAACAGTGATGTTTTGTTAATGAATTATCAAGACGTACCGCAGGATATCACCCGCACTTAGTTGACGTGCCATTTATAAGGACCAAGCGTTTAAGGTCTTCGTTTCTCATGCGCACGGCTAAGGAGTGGAACGCATTGCCTCCGTCTGTGTTTCCAATCGCATATAACCCGCAGCTCTTTAAAGACAGGTTAAATAGGCATCTTCTGGGAAAGCTCGTTCCATCGTAGACCTTATCTCGACATTAGTCCAGATTAAGGTCAAGAGCGATCCCATTCTAATTAAAAAAAAAAAAAAAAAAAAAACAGAATTGCTCTTTATTTGTAAGTATCGCTTTTGTTCCCAATAAAAAACTTGAGGTAAGATCGCCTTTTGTATATTGTAATTTCTGTCCAATATTTTTTTTCCAATGTATGTGTGTATATAATATATGCAATAAAGTGTTAAATAAATAAAAAACATTGGAGTGGAGTGACTTTGAATGAAAGATTAAAGAATTGTGTGTTTAGTGAATGCCGTGACCGACCGACCGATGAAAAATGACGTAGTGAGTAAGATAAAGGTATATTAAGTTTGTTTGAGCATACAGAACGAATGAGTGAAAGGAGATTAACGAAAGCAATATATAACGAAAGCGCGAATGGAAGGGTCGGTAAAGGTAGACCAAGAAGGACGTACGTCAATCAAGTGACTGACGTACTCACAAAAGGTCAGGTGCGGTCAACCACTTACCAACGAGCGTGTGTGAAGCATTTATTGAGAGTGGAAGAAGCAAAAGTGGTGTGTCAGGATCGTTGCAAATGGAAATCAATAGTCTCTGCCAATGCCCAACGGGAAACGCGTGAGCACGTGGGTATGTATTCGTATTTGTATTCGTTAGCGGGCCGGTTTCCGCAACTCGACGTCTGGATGCGCCTATTTTGCGTACGGGGGAATACCTAATACTGCCACCCAAGTTCTTGGAAGGAACCGAGCAACTTTGGGATGTTGCCACAGGCTTCGGGGAGAGACTCCGTTCTTCCAAGGTGGGTGACTCGATGTTGTAGCATTATTTATTCTAATGTACCATAATGCTAAGCTAACTTTATAAAATTAAAATACTAATATTCAAAACAAATAATAAAAGCATCGATTGGTTTCATAATCTACGTTACGTGAATCATTATCTTGGCGCAGCACTATTATCGTTTATGCGCTGGCGCCTCCCTAGCGTGACGAGACAAAACTGACGACTTCAAAAAGAAACGCATCGGGATCGACAGGTCGCGCTCTGTTCCGCGTTCCTGCACGTCCCCTTTTTAAGCAAAAATTTAAATAACACTTGGAAGGCTAGATAAGCATTACTTCGTCTATATAATTGCCTAAGAACCTTCAAATTAAGACAAATTCAGTTTAGTGAATTCCCCTCTTATTGGGAGCTACGTTGCGGGTAGGAAGCGCCTACCCTCACTGTATTGCGTCGACACTCGCCAGGGACGTACTCTCGCCAGGGCCGGATTTGGAGTTCGGGTCATCCGCCTGCGCATCGCCCCGTCGTTACTCAGGGGAGTATTTTAACGGACGTAACCACCACAAGGGACTGACCAACCTTTTAGGCCTCGTACTCACGATCAACAATACTCATAAAATATATTATACTTTATACTAAATCTTGAACGCCTTTGTTTTCTCTCCGTATCCCCCGCCTTAGTAGGGAGATAATAAAATAATTTAGGCTGCAATGTGAGGCCACCTCCTCGCACTCTAAGAGCACGTGGACGGCCATGTACGCTCTGCACAGGGGGCTGTCTGTAACACCTATATTGAACAGATGTTTGTTGTAATGACCGTGACCTGTTAGTGTACCCGTGATCAAACACAGCTGCGCCTTGGAGAGGCGCATAAGTTTTCAAGTAAGGCGCACACTCCGAGCTGGGATTGCCGCTCTGGTTTGGCTGCAGTTTGAGCACGTATGCATATAATATTATTTATATACATTTATTTATACCTCGACGAGAAATTCTGACTGAATCATTGTTTAGCTGAACGTTTGAAACTTTGCTGTTTTTTATCAGTTTTGCACGTTCCACCCACTCACATTTATCACATAACAGACACAACAGAAAACGAACAGATTTCAAGTTTAGCATGGTATCTTTTCGTGAGATTTTAGATTAGCTGTGCAACGATCTGCTAATTTAGGAGCTTATCATCTTAATAATAAGTTTTGAAATAAAAATCTCAAAATCCAACGCAATGTTTCAATCAGAAACGTGATCAAAGCGGAAAATGGAAACTTATTACCGGTATATAGAGTAAGTCTACATTTTTACGTGACCTATCGTTATTACTCCGTCATAAATATAATATAGAGTTCACTTGTATGTGTTTAGTTATTTATGTGTCTATTAATGAATTTTAAACTAGGTATATGACTTTTCTTTTATGAAATATTTTTTCGTTCAACAGATTCACAGAAACATTCACTTTTAAACCCCGACGAAAAACGACGGGTATTATGTGATTAACTTAATTTCATCAATGTTGTCGGGCGTTTTCTAAATTTTCAATTTATAGTTATTAGTTGATAGTCGGCCGTTGGTTGGTAGTTGACAGGTTGGCCGCAGCAAAGATAATCTGTGCAGGTGGGGCTTCTCCGATGGCGGGAGTGATCGATGCGAGTGCGGAGTCTCCCCACAGACAATGGATCACGTATTGTCTTGCCCCGCGTGTCCTGACAGCTGCACCTATGACGACCTCCTTAACGCCACAGACAGTGCTGTTAGAGTGGCTAAGTTTTGGTCCAATAAAATTTGAAACTTGCCTCGACACGAAGAGAGAGAGTTGATAGTCGAACCTAAAGTATGTCATTATTTCCTAGAATCCTTTCCTTATTAGCGACACTATAGAATGGTGTAATAATACACTGTTTGTGTGTGTTTTTTTTTTAATTCCTCATTCCTTGTTAGGAGCATGGGTGGGTCAACGGTTAAGATGCGGTCTCCTAATTTGGGAGATCCTGGTTTGATTCCCACGCAGGCCAAGTACCAATGAGTTTTTAAATTTAATTTAATTACTTAAATAAATAAATAATAAATAAATAAATAAATATCCTTAGACATACACACAGCGCCATCTAGTTCCACAGTAAGCAACTATATGCTTGTGTTGTGGATACCAGATGGTTGATATAATACATAAATACATTTTTTTTTTTGTAAATAAATACTTATTATAAATGAAAACATCCATAACTCGGGTACACATGTCCGTATTCATCACACAAACACATGCCCCTAGCGGGATTCGAACCCGCAACCTTTTGGTATAGTGGTCAGAGTTGCTAACCATTACACCAAACCGGTCGTCAACTGTGTGTCGGTACTTATGTGCATTTATCCGACTGCTCTTAAACGGTGAAGGAAAACATCGTGAGGAAACCTGCATGCCTGAAAAAATTAAAATCTCAGGCATGTGAAGTCCCCCGCGTTGGGTCAGCGTGGTGGACTATGGCCCTTACTCCATCATTATACGAGGGAAGGCCTATATCCCCGCAGTGGCATGTTTACAGGATGATGATGGTGGTTAGGAATATTGATTTTTCAAAAATCCAATGAAGCAGTTTTACTTTTCATTAAAATCGGGTCCGAGACTCCTTTGAGTACTGTTCGCATTTACTCATAGTTTCGGATTCGACCCGAGTTCCTCTTGAAAAATTTATCCATAAACTAGGTATATAGATTGTCGGATTTTTTATTGTGGCGAGTTTCTGCATGATTTCTTCTTTCATGATTTTATATTAAATCAAAATACAAAACATACTATCGGCAAACACGCGAAATTTAATTTTTTACCACATTCAAAAAATACACTCACGGCGGAGGTGCTGCGGGCGAAATATTTCTTTTCTATGCACTACGGCTTGGTACTTGACCTCAATCACCGAGTAATGAATAATCAAACCGAGTACTTAAACATGTACCCCGCTGGGGATCGAACCCGCGACCTCCGAATCGTAAAGCCAATGTTGTTTACACTGAGCCACGGAGGCGGTTAATTACTATTATAGTCATTCTAAGCCTTTACTGTTCTGTTTAAAATTTAATCTATAACGTAAAGAAATAAAACATTGTCACGTCCATTATTTCCAGGTTCAATCGTGGTGGTGTCGTACTCCCTCATGGGTCGCAGGCTCTGCTCAGTACTACCTCCATTCGACCAGACAGAAGGCAGTGCAAATAGCCAACAGGTAAATACACACTGGCCATATATATATTCCCCCATTTGCTGGGGAGATGGCACTTTCTCCGAAGATGGCACCGTGATCTGTGGTCCAATTCTGCCTTCACTAGGTACAATAATAAAATACACATAAATATACCGGATCATTTAATTTTTAACGTAAGGAAAAAATAAGCTATATTGGTATGAACCATCTCACCTCAGGAACTTCCAATTAAACCACGTATATCACAATAATAGTAATTTAATACCAAAAGGTGAAGTATTACACGTAAATTTGGAAGAATAGGGCAAGTGGCCATGCACAGTACAATATTTTTCGACCGTAATTCCTTTTTTCCAACCACTCGCACCCGCTGAACGGTGACAATCCCTTTTTCTTTTTTGTTACATCCACCTCGTCGCCGGGCAAAGGCTTTTTAATCTATACAGTTTTGTTTGAATTATTTGTTCGGTTATAGTAAATAGATTGATTTTAATAAATCAATACAGTTAAATGCAAATAATAAAACTTAAAACCTTTCTTTAGTTAAATTATGATTTTAATTCTACAAAAATGGTCCGTTCAGAAACGTCATCGACAATAGTAGGTAAGTGAAATAGAAGGTATTGGAGTAGGTAGTTTAATGGCTTTTTGGCGGGAACTCGGCGAGTGAAGTAGCATTTTTCTTTATAAGTCTTAAAATTTGTGCATTCTAACTTTTGAAGCTTAATAATGGCAGAATATTGTGCAGCAAACGTTAGTGTTGGTGTACAGGTGAAGGGAAGTGTAAATTAAAGTGCGTAACGGAGCTTTCGGGTTCCCACAAGAAGCCGCCAAAATCTTTTGTAAAGCATTCTGCCACTTTACTGAAGAATGACTTGACCGTGACTGACTAGACTCTGTATACGACGAATTACTTGTTTTGATTGAGACTGACCTATAAACTGAAGAAATAAGATAAATAAAAATTTTCACTCGAAACTGGCAGTAATGTCCCTCGACAATGAGGTTGACTGGTTGCCATCCTCAAAAATAAGAAGAAGAAGAAGGTAGTTTATTTTTTTTTCAAATCTATCATCCACTCAGGCGCCTGCCGGAGATTGATATATGCGACTGGTGGAACACCTAGGGTTCCTATCATGTGAATTTTAATTGGAACACATAATATCTCCAAGTTCTTTTAATTTATTTAATTTAATGATGTAATTATGTGCAATAGGCTACAAAGGCGACCGTGAAATGCCACAACGTTTTATTATAATTTATGGTTTTGAAGAAAAAAAAAAATTAAACTACCTATGCCAATACCTTTTTTAACCGCCTCCGTGGCTCATTGTAAACAACATTGGGTTAACGTTTCGGAGGTCGTGGGTTGGATCCCCAGCGGGGTACCTACGTATTTAGTACTCGGTTTGGTTGGTGGTAGGGCATATTAAATGTCCGCCTGGCTAGCTACCACCATCTTATCTAAATCTGCCGCCAAACAGCAATGTTAATAGCATTGTTGTGTTCCGGTTATCAGAGATAAGATAGCCAGTCCCCCAAATAAGATGGGGATTCCGGGTCAGTACGCTACCACCACCTTCGGCCTCATCTTCACTTAACATCAGGTGTGATTGAGGTCAAGTACCTTCTATTTCACTTACCTATATACCCTATTTTTTTCCTTACAGTAAAAAAACTCATACATAGTACAAGCTTTGGTTAGTTTGAGATTAGATGATTGGTGACAAGTATCCGAAATATTTATTCATTTATGTTTATAACTATCCCAATACCAATCCCAAATATAATATTATAAAATGCGAAAGTTTGTGTGAATGTATGTTTGTTGCCTCTTCTTGATTTGGTTGAAATTTGGTTGGTTACTTTTTTTCCCGGAAAAGCGACTGGTTCCTGAAGGATAAGTATTATTAGTCGGATTGCTTTAAAGACATAGAGTGACGCATTTGGTAGTAGAACAAATTCTACGCAGACGAAGTCGCGGGGAACAGCTACTTTATTCGATAATACATAGATACAATTCATTAAAGAGATAAATATTCCTTTATACGCAGTTTAAACACTGCAAGCGATTTTGCGTGACGAATATTTTGTGGTAGTACATTCCACAACTGAGCAGCCTTAATGCCAAAGGATCTCGAGTAATAATTTGTACGGCAGCTGACGGGCTTAAGCAAATTGTCTGTTTAGACCCAAGGGGCATATCGTGATCAAATCCTAAATATTGGGTCCTTACCTATGAAAATGGAGGTTTTTTTCTTCGTTAATCATATGTACCAATTCCTGCGATTTTCAAAGCTATATCCAAATTTGTTTTTTATTTGGAAAATGGAATATTATTTCAAGGTTTCACATGAAATATTTATTAATTTCTGGGCTAAATTCTCATGTGCTTCCCATAAACATTTCTTAGATTCGCTGAAACTTTTATAAAGAGGTTACTTTTAAAAAATAACTCTGCCTATACTTAACTTAATGTTATCCGATAATACACACAAAGTTTAGCTAAATTTGTATTAGCCGTTCCCAAAAAAAAAATCAAAAATGTTTGTATGGAGAAAACAGTCTTAATGAAATTCTTCATACAAAACGTCAATTTCATAGGTAAGGACCTAATATTTAAAGAGATTGATCCTGACTTACAGGAGTTATAATGGGCGGAGAGCGGAGGCGAGATTTATATGGACAATGAGGGTCTATATTTACCACGTTTACCGTGAGCACGCACTGATCGTAAATCTTGATCTTAAGTGATTGAGTTATTCTAGGCTGAAAAACGTGCTTCAACGTTCCAAAGCTAGATCATAACTGGATGTATTTAGGTACTTCACTTTAATATTAAAGATTACTTTGATGAAATGAAATAATCAGAGAGTTCCAACTGATGTCTTAATAGAATTTGAGTAACGAAACTCGAGTTGGCTTTTAGGTAAATGGGTTAACTATAAAATATTTATTGCACTAAACTATTAAAATGTTAACTGCTAAAGTTAGTGCAATAAATATTTTAAATAAATAATACTTTGATGTGTGCAGTTAGGTTCAAAAGGGTAGTCATAATCCAATTTCAAACGATCAAATATTCTTGGAACGCCTTTAAGAGATAAGATAGCCAGCCCTCTAAATGTGTTGGGGTTTCCGGGTCAGTACGCATCCACCTTCGACCTCATCTTCATAACATCAGATGCGATTTGGTTCAAGTACCAACTCGTTGTGCATAAAAAAAAGATATTACAATAATAAATATATTTTTTTCGAACACTATTTTTTTTATTTACAGAACTGAAGAATATACATCAAACTTAATAACTGTTTAATAAAATAAAATTCTAACCTATATATTTGTCGGGGAAACACGGGCGTTGCCAGCGACAGGCACGGTGCCAGCCTAGTATAGGGTAGCTCGGGAAATTGCAGTATAATATCAAGTCAATACAGGCGAATAAGATATCAACCTGACACTAACCTTAAATCTTTAAGTAGGGTGGTAATTACAGGCCACTTACCCTCACATAAATCTTAAACTTATATTATGGTCATGGAACCCGAGATGCTTACAAGTGAAGAGTAAACATATGCACGCCCCTCATGCCATACAACTTGGCCCTCGCGTGCAGTCTGTGGAATACAACCTGGTTAGTTTATAATTCCACCTCAAATTCCATGACCAACTTATTATTAAATGAAAATGAAAATGAAAATCATTTATTCATATACAATATGCACTTATGAACGTCATTTGTTTTTTAAACTACCACTAGCTCGGAACGCGACCACTACTGAGAAGAGCTAGCGAGAAACTCAGAGGGTTTGTCTCTTTTCAATAAATCATGTACAATCAAGAAAGGTTACAACAATTTTATATATCGTGTAGAGGAGCCGTTTAATCCCATGGATTACTTTCATTAATATAGTCTGAAATTTTGTAATATCCCTTTTTACATAATTTTTGTTTTATAATAAGTTTAAATTTATTAAGCGGAAGATTCCGTATATCCATGGGAACCTTGTTGTAGAAGCGCACACATTGACCTCTGAATGACTTATTAACTTTACTAAGTCTACTAAAAGGTACAGCTAATTGATTTTTGCTCCTTGTATTGACATTATGTCGGTCACAATGTTTCTCGAATGAATATATATTTCTCTTAACATATACAAGATTTTCATATATATATATTGTGACGAAAATGTTAAAATATTAATTTCTTTAAATATTTGTCTTAATGTATCTCTTGACCTTAATTTATAAATTGCATTGCATATTAGTAACGACTCACCGGATTCTTCCAAGCGTCGGTGATAGTAGGTAGTCAGAGTCACTCACGGTCGTTGATGTGTTAAGTGGAGCTCCGACTCCTTTGAAGGCTGGCAGAAAAGTCTCCACATTTCAATGTGCAGACCTAATATATTACTGTAAATGTCGTCACCGCGCCATTTCCGGTGATACCAGCGCCACCAGGTTCACTTCTTGTAGCAAACCGCGTACCATGGTATTCATGCGACTTTTAAATTATAAATTGCGTCACTTATTTATCGCTATCCGTGACCTATATATTAGGCTGATACTATTATAAACTGACTCGTCAAAGCCAAAGTCAAAAAAATCTTTTTTTTATAAATAGGACATATTTATGCTAGTCAGTTTTATATTTTTCAAGCTACCGCTTGTTTAAAAGCAATTTTCCCCTGAGAAGCCGCTAACCTGCAGAGCCTTGAACACGGTCGCAAAGTCACCTGTCTCTCAGTTTTTTACAGGATGCCTTTACGTAATCTTATTCCACCGTCGCCCTTCCACCTTCCACCACTGGGCGTGGGGAGGGATTCCACCTGTATGTAGTTAATATATCAAACATTCGCACTAAGAAGTTCGACTCTTCGTTCATCATCCCAACAGTCAAGGCATGGAACTCCCTTCCGGCGTCAGTCTTTCCTGGAACCTACTACCTTGGGATCTTCAAGAGCAGAGTGAATAGATATTTACATCGCGTGCTACATCTTCAACCACATCGTCACTTTCCATCAGGTGTGATTGTGGTCTAACGCGAATCCAGCTAATCATAAAAAGAAAGAACAAGCAAGAAATTCGATAGGATGCCCTGCTAAAAATGGTTATTATTATTATAACTAAATCCTTTATTGCACACAATAAAAATACAAAGAACATTTTGTACAAAGGCGGTCTTATCGCTGCTTGCGATTTCTTCCAGATAACCTCAGTTAAAGAAGCTTTTTAATAGGTAGTTGGATAGTGCAAAGTAAAAGGTGATTAACTTTAGGTATTATTCTTCAAAAAAGACTATTTCATTATAACTAGCTGGTTATGCCTATGAATGATAATCACAGAGAGAATCTGATATTTCACAATATGATTTCTAAAATAAGTCTTTGTTTTATCGTATACATTTCTTGAAACGATGATTTTTTTATATCACTGGGTACCTTATTGAAAAATGTATAAACTTAGCTTCATGAATGAGTTACTGATTTCGCGGAGTCTGCTTACGTGACCTGCAAGTTTATCTTTAGTTAGTATTTAATCAAAATAGAAACATCGAAATGTATCTTATATAGAATTCTGATAAAATGTAATCCTCATGGACGACTCAAAATGTTCGTTTGGTAGTGTTATTCGTACTCGTTTTTATGTGCAAAGGTCAAAGTTTAAAAAAATCTGAAATAGTCAGATTTTATATTTTTTAAGGCACCGCTTGTTCGAAGTGCAATTTTCGCCTGAGAGGAGCAAACAAGAAATTCTAAAGGGTTGCTCTTTTTTAACTCCCGACGTTGCAGCTGTTTGAGATAAGACAGCCTACTGGAGGACTCTCCAAATAAGTCAGGGGTTACAGATGTGCGCTTCCATGTGCGACGACATGACCTCTGACATTATCAATTTTACATAATCTTTGACATTGTATACCTATTTATTTAATGAACTATTTGTAGATTGAAATTGTTTAGTATAGAAATTGATTATATAATTATTTAGACGAGTTAACTCTAAACAATATTTGCACACCCCACAGTGGTAGAATTTGCGGAGACAATTTGTTATAGCTTTAAGAACTCATGTACCAAATTCCGTAGCAAATAAACATTTCATTTCATTTCATTTCCACCTTTGGCTTTCACTTAACATAAGATATAATTGAGGTCAACGCTAATCACTAGGTACTTGTTCTTAGCGAGTGATGGCAAAAATATAAAATTACAACATTACCGCTAATTAAAACGTACGTAGGTAAGTATTTTATTTTAATATTAAACAGGTATTTATTTTGCTATATACGAAGTATTATTATTATAGTCCTTTGATTTTAAGTTAATTTTTTTCACTTTTCTCTTAGTGCACGTATCGAACCTGTTTTCCTTTTCCTCCTCTTTGTACATCCTGTATTTAGTATGTATTTCATTTTAATGTGTACTCTTGTGCAATAAATTATAAAATAAATAACCCGTCGGGTAGAATTTCTTTTCCTTAACGATTACTCCTTAAAATACCACTAATACTAATATTATAAATACATGCATCACCAATATAATATTAATAACCAACTCAACCCAGTACGCTTTTCAAACGAAATACATATTAGTACATATTATATGACAAATAACCAATACTGCTACCATCCCACTAATTATTTATTTACTTCCAAAGTTCTGTTTTAAGCTGAACGTCACTTTCCACTTGAGGCACTGGCAGAATTATCAGTGTTGTAAGCGCGTTCAGCGTTTGCAGCGTTAGCTGAGCCAGCAAGCCCTTTCACTGCTACAATTATATTGTGCATTATTCTAAGATTTCTTCATGTATAATAATAATTATATTGATGGTTCTGTACAATGTATTGTGGCACTGAATAAAAAGTTTCTATGTCTATGTCTATGTCTATTACTATATAATTTATTGCTGCCGCACCATGTGAAAATGTTTGCGTTCGATTGCTAACCTAATACGTCTATCCATTTGAGTTTATCCGCTTATCTTTACTTCAAGGGCACTTACGTAGTACCAAATTTGGTGATCAAACGCAAGCCAGCTAAACGGCAAATTATTAGCGATAAGACGCAATATTTTTTACGTGATACGACGAATGCTTCTGTTATTTACATGTGGACCATATATTTTCGCTTTGAGGTGTGCCGTCTCTAATAATTATCGAGTTTTCAATCATTATCATAGATCAAGCGCCACTATATTACGGTAACGTAATCTACTTACAGGAAAATTATTGTCACTAACTATCTGAGCATTGGTTCTCAACATGAGAGTCGTGATCCCTCTGGACGCGTTTGTGCAAAAATTAAAATCTGCTAGTAAGGTAATTGTTAAATAATTAATTACTATTTAAAAACAACCAACTTATCAAATAATGTTTTTAATTTAATGTAACTGCCGTTGGTTTTGTTTATGCCTTATGTAAAATTTATTTTATTAGCAATATCATTTTTTAAAAAATTATAGTAAATATATAGGCGCTTGGTTTTTTACTGGGAGCAATGTATACGCCTTGGTAATAAGGTCCAAATAGAAATTCAAAATTTCCCTTAAAATCATAAATTTAAATTCATAATTGTTTACAAATTGCTATTATAAAATTTCTAACTGTTTGGATGATAAACAAGCATGGACATAGGCCGCTCGGCGTTTTTGAGTCCAATTATAGAATAGTAGCTTTCAGAGTTTTTAACCACTACACCAAAAAGGTTGTCAAAATATGCCTATGGTTTATACACACAGTTACCTACACATCCACGTTTTTATTTAATACTAGCTTTCTGCCCGCGGCTTCGCCAGGGTGAAATAACTTTATCGCGGAAATTTGTTCATCCCGCGAGAACTACTCACTTTATCGGGATAAAAATATCCTATGTCTTAATCCACGGTATGTTCTACCTATATACAAATTTCATCTAAATCCGTTCTTCCGTTTCGCCGTGATTGAGCAACAAACAAACAAATAAACAAGTAAACAAACAAACATCCAAACTTTTGTCTTGTTTTGTCGAACCACAAATTGTGACTCAAAACATACTTTAAAAAAACCAACCCTGGAGTTATTGCTGGTTCTTGCCTAGGGAGCCAACTTCTTGAATGAGCTGTACTTTTAATATTATATTTAAAAAAAGTTACCATTTCAAATGATACGATGTTTTAATTTTATACTATGAAATAAAATTTATTGACCTGACTCTAGTTTTTGGTAGTAGTGGGCTACGACATTAAAAATGTTGACAAACGGTGCTTTAAAGGAAACCCTACCATAAAGTAGATCCCCTCGCCTGTATGGGAAGTATGAGTGCTTCGATTATAACATTATTATATACTTGAGACATAATAAGGTAATATGTTTTATGCTGGAAAATTCGAATTTGAACAGTTTTCTAATTTTTATATCTTTTGACGACTTGTTTGGTGTAGTGGTTAGCAACTCTGACCACTATACCAAAAGGTTGCGGGTTCGAATCCCGCTAGGGGCATATTGTTTGTGTGATGAATACGGACATGTGTACCCGAGTTATGGATGTTTTCATTTATATTAAGTATTTATTTACAAAAAAAATATATTTATGTGTATATCAATTATCTGGTATCCATAACACAAGCACATAAGTTGCTTACTGTGGAACTAGATAGCGCTGTGTGTATGTCTAAGGATATTTATTTATATTTAATTATTATTATTATATCTAAGTTGGCTAATTGGAATGACTTACAGAAGCTGCAGTAGTTTTAAAGATTATTTTAGGATTACGTACAAATCAAGAATTAAAGTGGAGACCGACAACGACATACTACGCGCTTCTTGAAGAAAACGCTGCTGCTACGCGCTACGTCGTAGCTCTACATCGTCGTAGTCAATAAGCAATACTCAATATTTTGAGATGTGACTCACCGATATTTTCGTCTCATTCCAGCGGCTGCGTCTTGTACGTGAGAGGAAGCGGGTGGCGTGGATACTGCTGCTTCTGGCTGTACTATTTGCTCTCTGCTGGCTGCCATATAACATTCTCCAGCTGTTGGTAGACGTGAACGCAGTGGAAGTTGAATCAGTCTCGCTTGTGATGCCATACACCTTGCTATTAGGTAAGTTTAATTATGATTTTGTATTCAAATAATTCGGACGTAGTTGCTGGCATAGAAACAGAAATCATCTGTGACTTGAGTAAAAGACGTTGCAAGAGGCAATTGCGAATAATGAAAAAAAAGCATGTGTTGAATCTTCAAGAGTTTGCTCCATCACATATTTACGAAGCGGAAAAGTTTCCAAAATTTTAAATCATTGAGCGTGTGAAACGGGTCGCTCCGTTCGAAATATGACGACCTGTTTGGTGTAGTGGTTAGCAACTCTGGCCACTATACCAAAAGGTTGCGGGTTCAAATCCCGCTGGGGGCATATGTTTGTGTGACGAATACGGACATGTGACCCGAGTTATGGATGTTTTCATTTATAATAAGTATTTATTTACAAAAAAAATGTGTTTGTGTAGTATATCAACCATCTGGTCACAACACAAGTCTATAGTTGCTTAGTGTGGAATTAGATGGCGCTGTGTGTATGTGCAAAGATATTTGTTTATTTATATTATTTATAATAATTTCTGTACCATAATTTTCCAGGTCATGCGAACTCTGCCATCAACCCCATAGTCTACTGCCTGATGACGAGGAACTTCCGACGGTCCCTACGTAAGCTGCTCTGTCATGAGCCCGGTAACTTGAACTCTAGTACTAATTTCCATGTAAGTTCACATGCTCTTTGGTTTTTTCGTGCATGTTCTATCTTTTTATTTGCTTTTAGTTTTAGAAGTTATGGGAAAAATAACTGATAGCTTTGAGAACGACATATTTTGAGAACTGGACATTTTGAGAAAGAAATCTTTAGTGAAAAGTGAAAAGGGACCTTTTGCGAACTGAACTTTATGTGACTAAAGTTGAGAATTGATGTTTTGAGGAAGGAACATTTTAAGAAGTGGACATACTGAGAGAAACTATTAGCAAAAAGTGAAGAGCGACGTTTCACGAACTGAACCATAAGGTATAGACGTCAAAAGAAAATGGGAGGTTTCGAGAGGGGGACATTTAGAGAATTGGACTATCTTATTTTAGAAAGAAACCATATGCGAAAAGTGGAAACGGACATTTAGCGAACTGAACCTTATACGACAAAAGCAAAGATTGCTGGATATGGTCTAAGTGCGAATTAGTAGCTATCTAAATTATATACGATAAATAGCTATACGAAAAATAAATAAGTTATTCTTTCATCATTATACCATTATATATTTTTGTATAAATGATTTATGTGATATAAATCTACTTAGTTTGCATGCTTCGTCTTTGACTACCTTGTCACCTTCCATCAAATGAGACTGTGATCCAACACGTATCAGTGATCACAAAAAAACATCAATGGTATGTAGGCGTGAACCATAAGAGAGCCAATGACATCTCTGACATGATAATGATTCCTAACCCAAAGATTGCCTAGAAGAGATCGCTTTTAGTGATAAGGCCACCAAATGGTACTATACCCTTTTTCTTATTTTTCTTGTTTCTTATTGTTGTAAAATAAAGAATATTTTGTTTGTTTGATAGACCTTCCTAAAGCTAAGGCCCTTAAGGTGACAATGAATCAGTGTACCCCAACCTTCATTAGGCGAGAATTTGGTTTTCCCGATAAATATATAAGTAGAACTTGCCTACAATGGATGAATTCCTGGATGAAACGACAAATATTCACACAAAAAAATGCTTTCATGATGTCCGATGTTTATTAATTTTTGGGGGTTAAAAAGATAAATGTTACCAATATCATGATGCTTTGAGTAGAAATTTTCCATCAGGAGAGACGCTTGCTTATTTTGTCATATCATAATAAAAAAAATACACCAAAATTGATCTTCCTTGATACCCTAGATCTGTAAAATGTGAATAGTATATTTGGAGAATAACGTTTGGTGTCAATTGAAAGAGTACTACTGTAGTACTACTTGATACTATTATTGCATTAAAGCATTTACTTAAAATAGGTATAAAAAACATATGATATCGGTCCAAATTGAAAAATGAAGAAACAACGAATCAAGTTTACAACTCATTAATATTCAACCTTATGAGAGCGAATCAAGCCAAAGAAATTGTGTCAGGATCGTAGCAAGTGGAAGTCTATGGTCTCTGTCTACCGCTACGGGAAACAGGCGTGATGTATGTGTTAATATTCTAATTGACACTTTTGCATAATGCAGAAATCACACTATTAAGAATTAGTTGTGGCATTCAGAGACCGACTCGGTCGGAAAAATAAGTACTGCATTTTGTACTGGTTATGTTTTTTTGTATGTATAAATCAAAACATTTGGTGCGCTAATTTTGATAATGAAAAGGGTTATGATAAATAATATATTTTTTTTAATCTTTACACATACACACAGCGCCATGTAGGTCCACAGTAAGCATCTCGGCTTGTGCTATGGATATCAGATGGTTGATAAACTACACAAATACATTTTTTTTTGTAAATAAATACATATATAAATGAAAAACATCCATAACTCGGGAACACATGTCTTTATTCATCATACAAACATATGCCCCCGAATATATTCGAACACCCCACCTCTTGGTAAAGCAGTCAGTTTCTAACCACTACACCAAACATAAAAAAAAACAAAATGATGATCCATTAAAAAAATAATAATATTATGACAGTATTTTGCGCTCAGAATATCGTGCGCGAAGTTGCAGTCCTTTCATCTATTCGGCAACACTCTGCACAGCACCAACTGAAGGTTGACGTTCCTATTGCAGCCTTATACCCCAGACAAATTAAAGAAAGAAAGAAGGTGTGCAAGAAGGAAAGATGTTTCCCAATTGCCTTAGCAAATGTGGAGTGTAGCCAATATAAAATGCAAAACGAGGCAAAGGTGAAAGATTCAGTGATAGCGGGACGGTAGCAGAAGGCCAATACTAAGAATGATAATTGAAAGCTTGGAAAAATTGTCAATTTCAAACCAGACCGTGGAACACCGGACGGACTACTGAATTTAGGCGGTCAAGCACGAGTTCGCGTGTCTATCCAATACAACTCGAAACAATTCTACAGTAAAAATAAAATTGAATATACCAGAAAATGTATTAAAATATCCTTATGTCTGAAAAGGGAATGCTAACTTTCTAATTTATCCGTATCGCTTGAAATTTTTCTATTTGAGAAAAAAAAAATTCTTAATTTCTGTTTCATAATTTTCTTTGCATAATTCTCGACGACTCTGGTTCCTCATTTAATATCTCCGCTATGCTTTTTACGCTCGTTGTGTGTGATAAGGAAATATTAAACGCTTTTAGTCTAATTATTATGTGTTTTAGTCTAATTAGTCTAATTATTAGTGAATTTAGAGGTAATTACCAAAACAAATTATTGTCATCATCATCATATCAGCAACATGACGTCTACTGCTGAATCCCCCATAGATTTCTAAAGCGATCGGTTGGAAACGGTCTGTATCCAGCGACTTCCCGCGACCTTCATCAGGTGGAGTGGACGTCCTACGCTGTGCTTGCCGGTGCCTGGTCTCTACTCGACTTCTTTGAGCTATGTTCCGTGCCCATCAGTTCTTTGAGCTATGTTCCGTGCCTATCAATTCTTTGAGCTATGTTCCGTGCCCATCAGTTCTTTGAGCTATGTTCCGTGCCCATCAGTTCTTTGAGCTATGTTCCGTGCCCATTAGTTCTTTGAGCTATGTTCCGTGCCCATCAGTTCTTTGAGCTATGTTCCGTGCCCATCAATTCTTTGAGCTATGTTCCGTGCCCATCAGTTCTTTGAGCTATGTTCCGTGCCCATCAATTCTTTGAGCTATGTTCCGTGCCCATCAGTTCTTTGAGCTATGTTCCGTGTCCATCAGTTCTTTGAGCTATGTTCCGTGCCCATAAGCGAACCTCCTCAGTGGCTTAATGTAAACAACATTGGGTTTACGATTCGGAGGTCGCGGGTTCGATCCCCAGAGGGGTACATATTAAGTACTCGGTTTGGTTGGTGGTAGGGTATTTTAAATGTCCGCCTGGCTAGCTACCACCATCTTATCTAAATCTGCCGCCAAACAGCATGTTAATATCATTGTTGTGTTCCGGTTGTCAGAGATAAGATAGACAGTTCCCCAAATATTTGGGTTTCCGGGTCAGTGGAAGCGTACTGACCTTCGGCCTCATCTTCACATAACATCAGAAGTGATTGAGGTCAAGTGCTAAACCGTTGTGCAAAAAAAAATTGAAATTTTGGAAATACCTGATGAACTAATCATAATATCATCCAGGTAATGCAAATGTGACAAATGTTCAATATCCGCCATCAAATTATTTTAAATATTGGACACACACACAATGTCGTCAAACACTTAACACCCGTCGTTTTTCATCGATGGTTAATAAATTATTATCATTAGTTATATCACATTTTCAATGTGAATGAAGCAAAAGGGGTGTGTCACTACCGTAGCAAGTGGAAGTCTGTGGTCTCTACCTACCGCTACGGGAAATTAGTGTGACTTATGTATGTAGGGACATTTTCAATGTCAAATATTTACAGATGTGATAAGTACAACATTATAACACGTTAAATTGTACAGTCGGCTGTCTTGTCAGTACAATCCTGATAACTATTAATTGAAAATTTGGAAAATCGCATAGGAAATAAATTATATCAAAAGAATAATATCTTGTATTTACCAATACCCTAACTTTGACGACCGATTGGTGTAGTGGATAGTGACCCTATCAGCGAAACCAACGGTTGCGGGTTCGAATCCCGCGAGGGGTAAATGTTTGTGTGATGAATACGGACATAATATATATTCCCGAGTCTTGGATGTTTATATAAATATTTATGTATGTTTAACCGTTATCTAGTATCCATAGCACAAGCTTTGCTTAGTTTGGGACTAGATGATTGGTGTAAGTGTCCGAAATTATTATTAAAAATTATTAAAAAAAAATACTATTGACTGTTGCTCTACCATTCTGGCTTTACTAAACATAACCTTTGTATCTTTTGAACAGATGCAAGGCTTACGTCAAAAGTCCAACACGTCTAGTATGCGGACCTGCACCACCGTCACATTCAGGAGTAGCAACAACCAGCTTGGGAGGACACAATGCGCTCCTAACATACAATGCGGGAGGACCCAGAGACCTGGCTCCTTTAGGGATGCCAGCTGGAGGGATCATAGGTGTCAGAAGTCTGCTCAGTACCTGTAAATAGTAGTATCTGTAAGTTTAGCGTATAATATGACATTATTTTGAATACCTTCTGATTCAATACAGTAATGGTATTACTATAAATTTCGATTTAAATTCACAAAATTAACGTTAAAATTCGGCTGAACTGTCATAGCACAGATTAGCAAGCAGTTAGTAATCTCTCGAGTTTTGAAGGGTAACTCGACGATCAGTAAACCAAACATTTAGAATCCATTTCTAGATTGTCCTCATCCGTCAAAGCTTAATACTTTTGTATGGAAACAGTCTACGCTTTAATCCTTACAATACTCAGTCTATTACAATTTGTAAGTCTATGGGGGGGAAGTGTTCGAATGGGCTCATGTAGGTCAGGGAAAATTTTTGTATTTCGTAATAATAGAAAGAAATAAACTGTTTATTCGCCACTTCGACACATATACAACAATTGTTAGGCAATTGAGGTCGAGTACGAATCCGTCGTGCATAAAAAAAAAAAAAAAGAAAAAAAAAAGTAAAATTAATAACAGAACACTCAGATAAGTGTCGCAGCAGCGAAAGGGAAACGACTCAGCTATATGCTGAGCTTATAAGAGCTCAGCGCTGGCTTACTGTCGCACGCAGAGCAGACGATAATAATAATACTGTTGTAATGAAAATGTGCTATATGCTGAAAGAAGGAAATCTGCCGTTGATGGACCTAATGTAGTGTCAGTAAGGATGAAAGTTAAGTAGCAACAAGTAAAATAAAAGCAAGTACATATACCTTTATCACACTGTCTAGTCATCCTACTCCAAAGAAAAATTACTTTGTATATTTCGACATACCAGATTAAAGTTATAACGCAATTTCTAGATATTAAGCAAGCAATTAACAATTCTTTGATGGCTTAATTTAATTTATAAATCATTTGTTTTTTTTTTGGGGATGATTGAATCTGGTATATATACCGCGAGGGCAAGGGAGGCGAGGGCGAGGACGAGGGAAATACACACATAGTGTCATCAAACACATGACATCCGTCGTTTTTCTTTGGGGGTTAAAAATTACTAATCGAAACTCTGTTCCCATGTTTATTTTCGAAATGTATTCTTTTTTCTGAAGTTAATTTCGTCTCTGGTAATTTGTAAAATAATGTTCTGGCAATTAACGTATTGAGTAATTTGGTAGGCTTCGAAATTATTCTTTGTGCATTTTTAAATTAAAAAAAAAAACGTAATGACAATTAGTTTATATTTATCATAGTAATATAGTTGTAAGTATTGTGAATTATAAATACGAGATGTAACGTACATTTTTTCTGAAGTATATTTTTGTGATTCGCGGCAAGTATGGTAGTAAATTATTAGGGTAAAGAAAACCTTGAAAAGATAAAATTGTGTGGTAATTTGGAAATAAAAAATTCGTGGATGGCTATTGGACTATAAAAAGATCTCGAAAACTAATTCGACCTACCATGGATGGATGAACATATGCTCAAATACACTACTGCCATGGACCAATAAAACAGCAAGACTGACAATCGCTGAGATCTTCCGAGGTACGGTTTCTAGTACGGCGATTGTCAATCTACTTATTTTATTAGTCTATACCTGTCGTAGTCCTAGTATATCATGGCTCCATGGCCCCATTCTAGAAAGAGACAAGAGTCACCGAAATAAAAAGACGAGATTAAAACCGTACCTATCAGCGAGTACACAAACAAAATTAATGTCCTATTAAAGAGTATTGAAAATTCAGATATATTAACACCTGCATAAGTCAATTGCACGTACAAGGTTTTTCTATATCCTGATGTAGATCTAGCTAATTAAATGATAAAATAACCATGTAAGTAATGAATAATATTGTACTTATTGAAGGGAGCGTTGATTTTTTTTTAATTACGTGACTATATTTAATAGATTATTTTTGTCATTGTAAATTGAATTGTTAAAACTTTGTTTGCTTTAAATATTTTATTGGCGGCTTAACGAATACAGGGAATGTAATAAAATAAGTAATATTATTTAATTAAGCAATTAAATGTAAATATTTTTATTTAGATAACAATTTAATTTAATGTGAACTAATGCATGGTAAAGTTATCATTATTGAAATAAGAAAGAAACATACAACTATTTAAGTAAAAACCATTAAATATTGTGATTCAGTTTAATGTAAATAAAGGAATTATGTTGCATTTTGAATTAACTATCCTTTAATCTTCCGACCAATTGATTATAGAAATATCGCAAAGCGATGCAGTGCAATGCAATATAAAGCGATACAATGCAATGCAATCCAATGCAATCCACTACAATCCAATGCAATACAATGCAATCCCATGCAATTCTTATCTTTGGGATACCTCTGATCATATTTTGGATAAAAGTAATAATAATAAAAAAATATATATAAAGTTTATTGACTCAAACTTAGGCTAAGTTACAATCAGCGAATTAAAGAATTAGGAGGTACATAACAAATACACTTAAGCATAATTAATGGGCCCTGCTCCTTAAACTACTTAAGATTGCTCTTGTATTTTAAGAAGGAGTGTTCGATCACGGCATTGTTATTATTATAGTAACCATCCATCCAGATTGACAACATTATAGGGACTTAATAGGTTAAGTGGTGAAGTTATGTGTGTAACTTCAGTGAAATATAGTTCAGTGTAGAAAGAGGTAGAATCAGAAAACAAACACGATATAAACTGCTGTTTCGTTTAACAGTCATAGCTACAGATTGATAATAATGATTCATTGAATTTATAAGTTCACAACTAAATATAAGATTCGTGACTTCATAATTAACGAAAGACGATTTTCGATACTATAACGGGCGCGGTTGAAGACAGTTGAGAGCAGATACCTGACACCTCCGAGTACTGATCTGTACTCAGAACCTGGCACTTAATTGCTGGCGCCATCTTTTGAATAAGACACGTAATTCTGCTTGCCCTGCAAAACTGACGTACTTGTCTTGAACGCGTTTGTTGGCGCTCCACTCTGAATTGCCTATGTATAGGTTTTGGAGAAGGCTAGTCAGTCGCTTACGTGGAAGCAGTATCTGCCAACAGATGGCTCTGAAAGGTTTAATTCCTTCTATTATTAGTCCATTAGGCGAATGATTTTTACTTCCTATATTTGTAAAGTTCCTAATTTTTTTGTACCTGTCAGTGATAGAATTAAAATGTTTTCTAAAAAATCGGTAGCTTGCCTTAGATGTAGTTAAAGTAATTTATTTTCTCCACTTTAATATTTGAAACAAAATACCATACATAAACAAAGGCACATACATAAATACTTACATACACGTACGCACATAAACACATATCTGACCAAGTTTTTTTTTTATGCCCAACGGGTTCGTATTTGACCTCACTCACACCTGATGTTAAGTGAACATGAGGTCCAAGGTGGAAGCGTACTGACCCGGAAACCCCAACACATTTGGGAGGCTGGCAATCTTATCTCGGACAACCGGAACACAACAATGCAATTAAAATTGCTGCATGGCGGCAGATTTAGATAAGATGGTGGTAGCTAGCTAGGCGGACATTTGAAATGCCCTACCACCAACCAAACAGAGTACTTAAACATGTACCCCGCTGGGGATCGGACCTGCGACCTCCGAATCGTAAACCCAATGTTGTTTACATTGAGCCACGGAGGCGGTTAAAATAACCTCTCATATTATATTTACAACACACATAATCACTAACCAAACTAATCCAGGCTTTTCAATTTCAATTACGCATAAAGTAAAAATCTTAATTAAAAAGTATAAGGGAGAGCAGAGTACCCTAACACAAGTTTTAAGAAGCTTAACAGGATACTCTCACAATTGTGTACAAGATTGTTATGCTTGAATGAATATAAATATTAACCTAGCCTATTTCACATAAATGCATCATTAAATAAAATAAATAAAGAAAACTTGAAGGAAATACGAGTTACAAATAAATTTAGCAGATAGGAACCCTACGAATCACGCCCACAATATATAAGCGTATGTCAGTGAATGTTATTTGAGTAGTGGATAGGGAAACTAAGCACTAGCCTTGCGATGATTGCTACTCGTATATGCGTAACTATGAGTCATTAAGGATATTAAATATTATAGGTATTGTCACGTATTGTATTATTTGGTGAATAAAACACAGGCTAAAATTTAACATAGATCACTACGAATTTCATTGCGTCGGAGATATACTTGGAATTCACATAATTATTTACAAAAAGTCGATCACGAAATATCACGACTCCTTACAATTTTTAGAAAACTTTTAGAGAATTTTTAGTAGCCGTTGATTATTTTTTAAGAAAATTATTTTTGGAAGTCATAGCATCTTCTATAACGCAATGAAGTTCACAGTGGTGACTATAATTTAATATTGTTGATTTTATAACTAATTTCGGGTATGTATATACAGTCTGGAAAGATAAGTCGGGCCCTGGAGGGAAACTACCCTTAAATCCTTAAGCTGGCTCATTTTATTTAAAGGAGATATTCCTATATTTTTAAAAAGAAACAAAACTGCATTCAAAGATTTTTTTAAACTCGCTTGCCTCGCCCGTTACTCGAACCACCTAGAATTAAAAAAAAAAACAAACACTCCCTTCAGGATAAAATTTCTCACAAATATTTGGTCTTGAAAATAAAAATGTTCGTTAAATCTAACATTAACTTTATTTTACTATCAATTTGTTACACTTAAATTATTTAACTGATAAATTGCTCGAAATGAGCCCCCTCGTTCTGGCTACACAAAATTAGTCGCCGTTGAAATTCATTTCTTGTAGCCTTCAGCAAAGTGTGTTGTGGTGTATACCCCTAATAACATTTTCTGCATTCTCTTGAACGGTTTCTTCTTTTTTTTTTTTTTTTTATATGAGAGGGCGGCAAACGAGCATGCGGGTCACTTGATGGAAAGCAATCCCCGCCGCCCAAGGACATCCGCAACACCAAAAGGGTCACAGAAACGTTGCCGGCCTTTGAGGAAGGTGTAGGCTCGTTTCTTGAAGGTTCCAATGTCGTACTCGTTCGGGAACACCGCTGCCGGAAGTCCGTTCCACAGGGTGGTCGTACGTGGTAAGAAGTTTCTTGAGAAACGTACAGTGGTAGACTTCCACTCATCCAGGTGATGTGGGTGGAAATTTAATTTTCGGCGAGAAGTGTATCATAGCAAGTTTCAGAATTAACATTTTTTACATGACCCGATAAAAAGAAGTCCATGGGCGTCAGTTACAGAATACTACAGAGCTACAGAATGGTTAGAAAACATGTTTATTCTTTTCTTTTCTTTTCTTTAAAAATCGGTAACTTTAAGATTATTGGAAGTTACACCACAACAATTACGTATTTTTCCTGGACTATAGAATAGAAATTAGAAATTTATTTCGCTCGAAATGTGGTAACAATTACGGTCTTAAATATAATATATATTGTTAAGTATCACACAGTTCGCCAGCGTCTGGCATGCAAAATTATAATTAAATAATTAATTATTATTATTATTCATATTTAATTATTAGTTACTTAATGTTATACCTACCTATTATTACTATTGTATTATTATTATTTTTACATAAAATTATATTATTAGTTCCCATTAAAATATGTCATTTAACTAAGACTGATCTATTGTTATATATACTTCTTATTTTCCTGGTCAATCATATTAAACATGTCATATTACTGCATATAAGTACCTTTATAATATTCATCCATTGAGTAAAAGCAATTCTGAATTAACCATTGTTTTAATTTACTTTTAAAAAGGTTCAAAGGTAAAATTTTTATTTGGGTATCTAGCCTGTTATATATTTTAATAGCCATTACATAGTTATTTTTACTACATAACGTGGTCTTTATACTGGGTAACATCAATCGGTAAGTAAGTAAGTGTGTTCTTACAAAATAAAGAATTTCATTGATTATTCCTTCGTAATGAGTCTATCCGGAATATTCATCTGTTACGCATTGTAGTATATTGATAACCTCGCCTCATTTCGGTGTTTAACCGTAGCGTAATGGTTTACTGCAACATAAACGTATATCACTTAGTCTGCGCCGATACAAATATTATTTATAGGCTTGTTCGTAATTAAAGGGCCTTGTTCGTGCAACATCACTTTAAACAACTAGTCTTATTTACGAAACCCTCCGTCCCTCGACCAACCACCACCTTTAATACCACATGGCGACCAACAACCCTTAAAAAGTATTATTTGTTTTTCTCTCCTTTTATTCATTCAGTTTTAGTTTATCCTTTGTAAATGTGATATTTTATGTAAATTTTATATATTTGTATGTAAGTGTACATAAACTGTAATTTTTTTTTATGCCCAATGGTTTTGTACGCGTATCACAGGAGGTCAAGAGGAAGGCGGAGAGCAGAGAGATATGGAAAAATCTCCACCGACAAGAGCATGGCTCTTAAATCAGATGATGATGATGATGGGTTTGTACTTGACCTCAATCACACCTGATGTTAAGTGAAGTCGAAGGTGGATGCGTACTAATATGTCCTTACGGCTACTCTTACGTTGACTGGATGAAATCCCTTAAAAGGATAAGTCCATCCTTGTACCAACTTGTGCAATCCAATTATACGTCATGTAATTAGGCAACTAATCAAATAATTTGCCCAGCGACCCCACTAATAGCAGCATGACAATATTGTTTTTAAATTTGATTTATTCATTCCAAAACATTCCATAGCTGCAGCAGGTGTTGTTTAATCAATTCTGTAACGAACGGCCACAAAGTTCCGAGACTTTACTCGGTGCAAATTAAACTTGTTCACGAACACCTGGTTTTAGCCAGCTTTTAACTAGTTCAGTAGAAAATGTAGAATTTTTTACATTTCATCACGAAGAGTGAATCAAAGCTGAAAATGAAATTCAAATGGAACAGAAACCGATATGTAGTAACTCTGACAAATTGGATGATGAGATAGTATGAAGGTAGGCCGCTCAGCGATATTCAGTCTAATTATCCATAAATATAATATATCTAGGTATATTTTTCTTTGTATCTAACCACATATTGTATCCCAGAACCTAAGTAAAAAGAGCAACCCTTGAGTTTCTTGCACATTCTTCTTCGAGAAGAGTTAAAACTGTGTTAAACGCTAAATATCTTCGATAATTGGACTACATAAGAAGACAGTTCGATAGTGTTCAACTGTGGATACTTGATAACGGATAAATATACATAAACATCCATGACTCAGGAATAATAAATAAATAAATATCCTTAGATATACACACACAGCGACATCTAAGGCTATCCACAATACCAGAGGGTTGATATACTACATAAATACATTTTATTCTTTTGTAATTAAATACTTATTATAAATGAAAACATCCATAAATCGGGTACACATGTATTCATTATACAAACATGCCCCTATCGGGATTCGAACCCGCGACAATTTGGTATAGTGGTCAGTTTCTAACCACTACACCAAACAGGTCGTCGTCGTCGGGGCCGTCGGTTATAAATATTTATATTCATCATACAAATATTTAGGTACCGTTCGCGGGAATCGAACCCACAACCGTTGGTTTCGCTGACTGAGTCACTATCTACTACACCAATCGGTCGTTCGATCAGTCAGCTTTTTGAATGAGTAGTAAAGTTTTCAAGTGAAATTTTTATCTTATGAATTTTTTTTTTTTGACAAATAAATGTACCCATGACAAAATTTTATTTAAAACATCGCCATTTCATCTTCGGACTACTAGGCCTGGGGAAGCATTCCACCCGTATGTAGTTAACATACCGAATATTTGCACTAAGCGGTTCGACTCTTCATTCATAATGCGAATAGCCAAGGCATGGAACTCTCTTCCAGCGTCAGTCTTTCCTGAATCCTACAACTTTGGGATCTTCAAGAGCAGGATTGGCATCTACTGAGATCGCGTGCTTCATCATCGACCACATCGTCACTTCCCAACAGGTGAGATTGTGGTCAAACACGTATCCAGTTAATCATAAAAAAAAATCTTTAAAGAAAAATATACACTCAAGTCGTTCTACGCATTACTGAGATACATCCGAACAAATCTATACACATACTACACCAGTCATTTTCAGTCGGGGTTATACGTTTAAAAAAAACTACGCAGGAGCTGGTGATATCTGGCTATTCTATAATTTAAGAAAGAAAGAAACTGTTTATTCGCCATTTCGACACTTATACAACAATTGTTAGGCAAATATGGTAACAGAACACTTAGCTAAGTGTCGCAGCAGCGAATGGGAAACGACTCAGCTATATGCTGACATTATAAGAGCTTAGCGCTGGTTTACTGTCGCACCCAGAGGGGACGAGTTACCGTCGCATGTTGCATAAAGACAGGACATTCCTGTCAAAGGATTAAAAATGTGCTATGTAAATTAAATAAATACATAAAGATACTTGTTATGTGACATAAAACTGATTATATATAACTTCCCTTTTTACTTTTACGGATGGTTATACATTGGAAGAAGTGCGGGGGCTGGTTTATTCCATATTGAATTCCATGTAGCGTAACATAAAGGGCCTACATAATTCAGTAGGTGTATTCGAAGAACTCGGAATTTATATAGACATATAGAAATATATTGTTTCCAGATTAGCAGATATTTTTAGATCTGTGTAACTGATTTTTGGGGTGATGGAAACAGTATACAGGGTGAATTTTTCGAGTGGACGTGGATGGCCGAATCCAAAACTATTAGGAATAGCAAAAAGTACTCAAAGGAGTGTTGGGCCCGATTTTGATGAAAACTAAAATTCTAATCTGAAAATTATAGCGTAGTTTGAGAATGAGTCTTTCGTGAATCCTACAACCTTGGGATCTTAAAGTGCAGAGTGAATAGGCATTTACTGGGATCGCGTGCTTCATCTTCGACCACATCGTCACTTTCCAGCCAAAGTTTGTGGTCAAAGGCGTAAAAAGCTAACCATAAAAAAAATGGGTAATAAAAAAAAATAGAATTTGTGACGTTTTCAAACGAACGTCTTATATCATCATCATATCAGCCGAAAGACGTCCACTGCTGGACAAAGGCTCCCCCTTCATTTTGTATGGTAAGAAATAAAGATTTTTATATTCCATGGTCCAAATTCTCTGTCCAACCAACTTAGACACTTACAGCTCCGAATGACAGAAATTACAGGACATGTGTGGGTCGTCGTTAAAACTTATGGAGTTACTTTATCTGCTCGTTGTAATGTAGTTTTTACGACTTCGTGATAGAAAGACTCCAGCCTTTCTGTAAAGATGTCCAAATAAAGCAGACGAAAGACACCGTAAATATTAGGAAGGAACAAAGAACAACAATTAAAAAAAAAAAAAAAAACAAACGTTTTTAAAGCTAGAGTTAAAGAGCACTATCTTGAGGTCTCACGTCAAGTCAGTTAATCCGTTATTTACAATATTTAAATTTTAATTGTCATCTTGCTGTACAGGTTATAAATTTATTATAGGAATTTTTGTATTATGTGTATGGTTTATGTATATTATTTATGTATAATATTATATTATATGTATTTATATATAATGTTGTATGTATGTATTTGTGTATTTATGTTGGGTAATTTTTCGTTTAATGTATTATGTTGGTTTTATTCTTTATATGATATTTTTAACATTTTTTGTTTCTTCTGTTTCGTGTACACTTTATGTCTACCATTTATATAAAATTTCGCTCTCACGGGTTTGCTGGAAGAGATCTCTTATAGAGATAAGTTCGCCCTTTGTACATTTTTCTAAAATATTTGTTAATGACCATTTCTTTGTGTGTGTGTACAATAAAGTGTTAAAATAAAAAAAAAATAAATAAAAAAACAATCTAACTAAGATTAAACATTTAGTACGCATCACTAGCTAAAGAGCAGTCCACTGTTGAATATTAGTCACTCACCCGAATTTGTCCTAATCACTATGGTGAAATGAGATGAGGAGACGTGAGGTACCTAACACAAGTAAAGGTTCAAACTTCCACCTTCAAACATTTTATTTCAACGTAAAATACACGATATCATTTGTTGAATGTTTGGTGTAGTGGTTAGAAACTCCGCTGCTATACCAAAAGGTCGCGGGTTCGAATCCCGCTGGGGCCATATGTTTGTATGATGAATACAGATATGTGTTCCCGAGTTATGGATATTTTTCATTTATATATATGTATTTATTTATAAAGAAAAATGTATTTGTGTAGTTTATCAACCATCTGGTATCTATAATACAAGGCTAGTTGCTTAGTGTGGAACTAGATGGCGCTGTGTGTATGTGCAAAGATATTTACATTTATTTATATTATTATTATATTTTTTTTTATATGAGAGGGCGGCAAATGAGCATGCGGGTCACCTGATGGAAAGCAATCACCGCCGCCCATGGACACCCGCAACACCAAAAGGGTCACAGATGCGTTGCCGGCCTTTGAGGAAGGTGTAGGCTCGTTTCTTGAAGGTTCCAATGTCGCACTCGTTCGGGAACACGATTATTATATTATATTATATTATATTATATTATATTATATTGTATTGTATTGTGTTGTGTTGTGTTGTGTTGTGTTGTGTTGTGTTGTGTTGTGTTGTGTTGTGTTGTGTTGTGTTGTGTTGTGTTGTGTTGTGTTGTGTTGTGTTGTGTTGTGTTGTGTTGTGTTGTGTTGTGTTGTGTTGTGTTGTGTTGTGTTGTGTTGTGTTGTGCTGTGCTGTGCTGTGCTGTGCTGTGCTGTGCTGTGCTGTGCTGTGCTGTGCTGTGCTGTGCTGTGCTGTGCTGTGCTGTGTTGTGTTGTGTTGTGTTGTGTTGTGTGGTGTCGTGTCGTGTCGTGTCGTGTCGTGTCGTGTCGTGTCGTGTATAATATTATATTATATTATACAAGTATACTTGTATACTTAATAGGAGATCCCAACCTTAGTATATAGTTTATACCTACTAAAGTCGAAAATAAACTTTTTCATTTTTTCATTTTTATTTTTTTTTTCATTATATTATATTATTAATGTCAATTTAAATCTATTAGAAATGAAAATAGTGCTTGAGCCATGTGTCCAAGCTACCACCGTTCGCTTTTTTTTTTATGCAAAACGGATTGGTACTTGACCTCAATCACACCTGATGTTAAGTGAAAATGAGGTCGAAGATGGAAGCGTACTGACCCGGAAACCCCAACACATTTGGGGGACCGGCTATCTTATCTCTGACAACCGGAACACAACAATGCTATTAACATTGCTGCTTGGCGGCAGATTTAGGGAAGTTCGTTAATCATATTACCTTTTTCGCCGAAAAACGAAACACGACTGCTTTCAAATCAAACCTTCGTATTTATACTACTAGTGGTTAAAGACTAATCGCGCCAGATATTGCTTAACTTCGATAGTCGAAAACAAATGACGAATGCGCCACGAGAGCACAATCGCCTCAATCGTACATATTAAGAAAAGATGTGGTCGAAGATCAAACAGGCCCTAACTTCGATCAATCTTATAAATACTTTTTCATTTCTTGTTTACAATAAAATACAATTGTAAGTGAAGTAAATTAATAATCACAAACTGAAACAAAGAGATAATAAGTAGTCTATTGTGCCCTGTTCACATTATTCCAATAGCATTCCAGTCCATGGACAGTTATTCTTCTCATGGAACAATCAAGAAACTCGATGGGATGCTCTTTTTAAAACAGGTTTTAAATTAAAAAAAGGCACAATATTTTAAATTATTATTTGTGAAAGAGCTTATCGTCTAAATAGTCTGACATTTTATAATGTGCTTCCTGAATAAGTCTCTGTTTTATAGTACCTTTAAATTTATTGGAAGGAATTTTGTATATCAAGGGAACCTTATTGAAAAAGGTATACATAGTCTCTTGAATGAATGACTGAATGTGATTGCAAATAAATAATGGCATAATTTAAATCTAACGCGACCGGAATCTTAGAGACGTCCAAGGTAGCGCCATTCCAATCCTGATAGATACGTGACACAGCAACAGCTGTGTTGTTTTTTGGCGACCATAGTGGTTAGATCTAAGCTGACTGCTATACTAAAAGGTCGCGGGTTCCATTCCAGATAGGGGCTGTGTTTGCATTATGAATAGAGACATATACCCGAATTATATATGTTTTCATTTAAAATATGTACCTATTTACAAAAAGAAAAATGTAGTAATGTTTTTTTTTGTTAGATAGAACATGGTCTCAAGGTCAGATTTCTTCTGAGACTATGCGCATGTAGCTCTAGTAGCATGACCGATGCGATAAATATTTGTCGCGCGAGATAATATTTGTCCTGCTCATTCGCTTAGACGAAATATATAACTATCCCACTCTCACTCCTACGTCGCGACGGGGGCTGTTCTACTTATAATTACTTAAGTTTTTATAAAATAGAAAATGTGGTTAGCTATTTATTTCTAAAGTTGTACTATATATTATTGATCAATTTTCTTCGAGAAAATGTATATTTTTAAGCATCTCCGTGGGTCATTGTAAACAACAAAGCAAAGGTCACGAGTTCTATTTCCAATCAGGTACGAGTACATGTATATTTCTCGATTTGGTGGTCGGCTGGGCATTGCATTGCGGCATACATGTTATCTACATCTGCCGCCAAGCAACAATGTGATTGCATGTGCCACATCTTCACTTAACATCATTATGAATCGAAAAGGTTTGTGTATGAATCCAGGTAATTATAAAAAAAAAAAACTAATGAAAAACATAACTTCGCGAGTTATAAAAGTAATTCATATATTTATGCGCCAGGAAATTCATAATTCATATATTTATTGCATTACATATGTCATAGTTACAATACATAGGTAAGTACTAACATACACATGTACCTTGTCAGGCATGGCAATATGGAGGAAAGGGATACCTATTTATGTTATTAATGTCGTTTCAATTACCAATAGTTATAATTTTTATGAAGCTACATCGCAAGGATACGCCATTAACTGGATCCAGTGACTGGAATAATGTGAACGGTGCTTTATTACTTAGAAATTTCGGGACAAGTATGCAATTACGGTTCATATTCCAGTCCATTGGTTCAATCCTGCGCTGGAATGAATTGGATATCCCACTACCGCCGCGAGCAACCTGCAATTGCCATTTCCATGAACCCAGATAATAATGTAGTTGTTCTCAGAAAAGCCAAGTGAATAACATTTCACAATACAATACAAAAACACTTTGTTGCATAAAAGGAAATATACATTTAACAAAATTTTAAAACATATGCTTATAGTGTATACCGTTGTAGTTTCGGCACTTAAATATAATAGAATAGAACCAACCCGTGTGTGCCGTAAAAGGCGACTAAGGGACTTTCCACCAAAAAGATGTCACGTGTACATTTCTATATCTAACTAATATTATAAACTACCTTGCCGCCTTTATCGCGGAAATGTGTTCCCGCGGGAATACTCACTTTATCAGGATGAAAAATATCCTATGTCCCAATCCAGGGTATATTCTACCTATGTACTAAATGTCATCCAAATCCGTTCATCCGTTTGGCGGTGATAAAGCAACAAACTGTTGTATCTAACTAACCAAGTTTGTTTGTTGCACAATCACAGCCAGTTCAGCCGTATATATATATTATTCAGGGCTTATTCTCCCTGTATAGGTAGAATATACCCTGGATTAAGACATACGATAATTTTATCCCGATGAGGCGATAAGTTCCCGCGGGATAAACAAATTAAACATATCCGCGATAAAGCCGCGGGCGGTAAGCTAGTTTATAATATTACATTAGTCCAGATTAAGGTCAAGAGCGATCCCATTCTAATTAAAAAAAAAAAAAAAATGATGATGATGCGAGAGTTTGGATGTTTGTTAGTTTGTTTATTTGTTTGTTTGTTACTCAATCACGGCGAAACGCATGAACGGATTTGGATGAAGTTTAGTTTATAGGTAGAATATACCCTGGATTAAGATATATGATATATCTTATCCCGGTAAAATGAGTAGTTCCTGTGGGATAAACAAATTTAACATTATCCGCGATAAAGTTATGTGGTAAAAAAATATATTTATTTTTTATTTTTTATTAGAATAGAATAATCTTTATTTGCTAAAAATGTGGTAAACAAGGTTGTTAATTTATAAAATAAAGTATCACACATTTTACCAGGAACTGGCATGCAGAATAGAATTCATAATAAAATAATAGATTTAAATACCTAAACAATTACAATCAAATAAAAAATTACAATAATAATCCATCAATAATAATGCTAGGTTATTTGTGATAATAATAAAATGTCAGTTAATTTAGTCTAATGTCACAATAATTCAGAATTTAAATATATCCGATGTCATTAAAATAATATAAAATTTAACAATAAAGCAACAACGTTTTGTCGTATAACATTTTTTTTTATTTATTTCATTTTAATCTCGAGATCCCCTCGAATTGAGTCACAGACAGAACAGCTAGTAGCACCTTTATTATGGCCAGCTATATCAATATACAGTGTCTGTTATTTCAGCATAGATAATAATAAATTCAAAATTAAATAAACAGAACTAATTTGTAAAACAGTTATATTTCAAATAATATAATATCTAATTAGAATTTACATTAAAATTTTTTTTAATAATTTACATTAAAAACTGGTTTCGCGTTTGACTACAATCTCACCTGATGGGAAAGTGACGATGTAGCAGAAGATGTATCACGCGCACCGCACGTATCATTTATTATAATAATAAATAAATAAATATCTTTGCACATACACACAGCGCCATCTAGTTCCACACTAAGCAACTAGGCTTGTATTATGGATACCAGATGGTTGATAAACTACACAAATACATTTTGTTTTTGTAAATATATAAATAAATGAAAAACATCCATAACTCGGGAACACATGTCTGTATTCATCATACAAACATATGCCCCTAGCGGGATTCGTACCCGCGACCTTTTAGTATAGCAGTCAGAATTTTTAACCACTACACCAAACAGGTCGTCAATTGTTTATTGTTTTATTAAAAATCCAATTGTTAGTTTAATTGTCAATAATTTAATGATAATATATTTTTTAACTATTACCTGTTGATTTAGTATGGTATAGTACTACAAAGAAGAATTTCGCATCGTCTCCCACTGGGAAGTTTTATTTAAATGTAGGAAACATTGATATCTCTATGAAACAGGCTTTGAAAGCAAACTCCAAACCTCACGGTTTATGGCGAATAATTTTTATTTATAGGTACAACGGGTTAGCACTGAATCCAGAAACCTTTAAGTACAGATAAAGATACAAATACAAATGATTTATTTGCTATTGAATAGGGTACATTTTAACCGCCTCCGTGGCTCAATGTAAACAACATTGAGTTTACGATTCGGAGGTCGCGGGTTCGATCCCCAGCGGGGTACATGTTTAAGTACTCGGTTTGGTTGGTGGTAGGGCATTTTAAATGTCCGCCTGGCTAGCTACCACCATCTTATCTAAATCTGCCGCCAAGCAGCAATGTTAATAGCATTGTCGTGTTCCGGTTGTCAGAGATAAGATAGCCAGTCCCCCAAATGTGTTGGAGTTTCCGGGTCAGTACGCTTCCATCTTCGACCTCATCTTCACTTTACATCAGGTGTGATTGAGGTCAAGTACCAACCCGTTATGCATAAAAAAAAAAAAAAGATGTTTCAGTACTGGTTCTATCGCCTATTCAGCCACTTTTAGTAGCATGTAAATCTTAAAACTATTACAGTAATAATTATTTTTTTGGATACTCTAAATTCATTTACATAATTCAAGTCGATAACATTAATTACTGTTAAATTCATAATATCAAATACATTACATAATTCATGTCTGTTATATTCATTAGTATTAAATACATTAGATAATTTAAATTTCCACCTTATGATCCATAAATGTATTGGAGGAGCCACTTCTTCAATTCTATTTTGAGTTTATTAGCCGGCAGTGCTTGTAATGCTTTAGGCAATTTATGAAATATAACTTTTCCCATAAAATAACAGTTTTTTTAGGTAACGCGTACTTTTACACAATACATTACATTTGGATACAAGTACAATACAGAGCAGATTTGCAGGAGTACCCATAGACAGCTTAAAAAATGACTAACATTTGTGTTGGAATGCGGTGTCGTCGAACAAAATATGAGATATTATCTGTACCATTAGATTAGACGAGATGTGGGTCGTCTGCCGCTGGGATTTCACAGAGAAACATTCACGAGGCGTGTTGAGAATGCTATTTTACGGGGGACTAGCATTATTTATTCTGAAAGGTGCATAATTGCCTATGATGAGCGCAAAATTCCAACATCTTGGCATAAAACCTGAACATATGATGAAACATTTATGGCAATTATTTCATGGGAATTTGTAGAGACAGGAATCTGTAAAGCAAATCTGTAGAATTGGGACAAAACCATATCAATCTAGTATCCATAATACAAGCCTAGTTGCTTAGTGTTTTTTTTAATTTTTTTTTATGATTGACTGGATTCGCGTTTGACCAGAATCTCACCTGATGGAAAGCGACGATGTGGTCGGAGATGAAGCACGCGATCTCAGTAAATGCCTATTCACTCTGCTCTTGAAGATCCCAAGGTTGTAGGATTCAGGAAAGACTGACGCCGGAAGGGAGTTCCATGCCTGTTCGGATGATGAATGAAGAATCGAACCTCTTAGTGCGAATGTTCGGTATATTAACTATGTACGGGTAGAATCCCTCCCCACGTCTAGTGGTCCGAAGATGGAAGGGCTACGGTGGAATAAGATTATGCAATTCTTACGCACACATAATTATACATTATAATATCTTGTTAGATAACCTCTAACTTTGATGTAAATAATTATTCAATACATACGACGACCTCCACATTGTAACTAGATAACATAGCTTGTTGTAAGAATTTGACGACCTGTTTGGTATAGTGGTTAGAAACTCTGACTGCCATACCAATTGGTCGCGGGTTCGAATCCCGCTAGGGGCATATGTACAATATATAATACCACATATATAATGAATAGAACAGAATACCTTTATTGAGATAATCGTACAGTTATTGATTGAAAATAAGATATAATATAAAAGTGAAATGACATCTCAAAAGAGAAAAGAAAAAAATTGAATTTAAGAGGGTTTATTCTGTCTAATGACGCCCTCATTGGATAAATTAAGATTTTGTTGAAATACACCATAAGAGATATCTTTGTTATCTCTCTGAAATGCACTCAAAAAGCCTCAAAGCTATGTAATAACTAAATAGCTTTGATAACGCTGTGTATGTAGAAACAAGGATATTTATTTATATAGATTCAATCAACTACTATCAAGATTATGAGTTATTATACCGAAATTTATTTGGAGCTCATTATTTTCTCCAATTTTTCTTTATTTATTTAATTTAATAATGACAATTACGTGGAATAGGCTATAAGTGCGACCGTCAAATGACATAATTAACGCTCGATTCGATGATAGTTTTGAAAAAAAAAAACCTACCTATATGGCAATGCCTTCTATTTTACTTACCTAATTATGCCCTATTTTTTTCCTTGCGGTAAAAAAACTCACCAGTATAATTGCATTTAACAGCTTAATAATGTGGCCATATGAAAACTTGTAACAAAATTCCAGGTCACTCTTTCGTTGGCCAGACTATTTCTTTAACATCAGGTGTGATTGAGGTCAAGAGCTAACCTGTGGTGCATTAAAAAAAATTATTTACAAAAAAAATGTATTTGTGTAGTTTATCAACCATCTGGTATCTATAATACAAGCCTTTTTTTTTTTTTTTTGTACCAGGAGACACGCTCATGCTTATCCGCCCTCCTCGGGGGAGGGGGGCGGATTATGTCGGACTCCGGCACAGAAGGTGCCGGCCTACCGACTAAAAAACTCATGGGTGTTCCTTCGCGCGCGCCGTTGACGGCGTGGCCGCGGGTACCAGCTCTGTATTCGTCCGCAGCCACGCCAGCGCGGTGCCCGCCGCCAGGGCAAAAGCGGCGGCGGGTCCACCTCTGGGCTGGAGCAGGGAGGAATCGCCTGGTCCAGCCACCTCTAGAAGGCGCGCGGAAACACCGCGCGCGCCTTCTCGCGGGGCCTATGTGTGGGCGGTGATCCCCCCGGATCGCCACCCACGGCCCCGCAGGGTAGGGGGGCAGAGGATCGCCTATCATTAAAGATAAGCTCTCCTCCGTGCCCCCCGTGCGGCTGCGTCTCGCTCTGCGAGGCGTAGGCCCTCGCAGAGAGAGAGGACCGCTTCCCACGGCCTCTCCTTGGCGTCCGCAGCTCGGACGACAATCTAGCTGCGGGAGGCAAAGAGTGGCCGTCCCGCACGGCTACGACCTCTCAACAGAGAGGTCGTCCCCTACCATAGCGGCCTGCAACAGCGGGAGGCCCGGAGAGGCGGCGATAAGGGACACCGCCCCTCCAACCCTCCCGCCGTCTCCCCCCGCCCCCCCCCCCGAACAGAGGAGGGGGGGGGGCGCTTCCCACGACCTCTCGTCGACGGCCGCAGCCTTAGCTGGAGTCGGCCACAGCCTTAGCTGCAGTCGTAAAAGAGAGGTCGCCCAAGTGCTGCAGACGATTCCACGGCGTCCCCTGCCCAGATGGGAATTCCTCAGGGAGCGCCGCTTCCTCGCCGCAGCCCGCTGTGGTGGAATTTGCCCTCCACCTTCCCTCGTCGTTCCACTCCCGAAAACGAATTTTCGGAAGTAGAACGACGAGGGCATTCGGCGCCGAGGCGGGCCTCGGAGCCGAAACTTGGGCTGGTTTTTTATAGAGGTTTTCCTTCCTTGCGGTCCGGGCGGTTAAGCCAAGACCCTCGGTCCCGGACTGCAGCTGAAAGCCGCAGTCCCGGATTACGAGCCCGGCGGTGGCAAGCGGTAGGAGGTTCCCCCTAACCTCCTCCCCAGGCCTGCTCGGCGGCAGTGCGAGTGCACACCGAGCCCACCCTTACTCCCCCACTAGGAGGGGAGCGTCTCCTGCTCCATCCGCAGTGCCCTCTGCTAAACCAGAGGGACACGCGGAGGAGCCCACCCCGTCAGACTATTAGCCATCGGTCAACAAGAACCCTTAAAGGGAAGTTGTTGACCGATGCCCAGGGTGCACCGGCCCAACGACTACCGTTCCCCCCAGACGTATCCAGGGGGACAAGTAGCCATCAGGCACACGAGGAGGTTGTCTGACATCGCACCCCAACTATAATACAAGCCTAGTTGCTTAGTGTAGAACTAGATGGCGCTGTGTGTATGTGGAAAGATATTTATTTTATTTAATGGTATCACGTGTATTTTTTGGTAAATTTAAAACCTTAACTGTCTTTACTCCCAACAACACTGACAGCCCCACTTGCCGCGACGCAGACATACTTGAAAACCAATTGTTTGCGGTCACCTGTGACCGACGCACGCTCAAAGGCTTTAATTTGGTTGTTGGAAAGTTGGGAAAGGTTATGGTAATTGAATATTTTTTGTTTAACGACAATTTCCTAACGCCTAACGCGACGATGCCTAATTGTCTCTTTTTAGTATTGCGCTTTGTAAAATGTATATTCTCCTTTTGTGCAATAAAGTATATTTGTATTGTAATTTCATATTTGTAATCAAGGACGGAGGGTAATTTCTTCCAACCAATCTTGTATTTGTATTCTGCTTTTATTGCAATGTGATAAGATAACTGTTTTATTTTCAAAATTATATTTGTGTTACTATGTTTATTTTTAGACAACATTTGTTTATGGAGGAGCGAGACTTCCTGATACAAGTATCTTAATACTTACTAGGAGGTCTCAACCCTGGATCGAGTATTATGAGAAACGAAATAAACATTTTTAATTTTTAATTAATTTAATTATTTATTTTTTATTTTAACACTATTGCATATAAGTATACAAACATACATTGAACAAACATGTAATGTATGTATGTAAGAGGCGAAATTACCCAGCCTTGGGACCTGCCAAATTTCATCAACACTGATAGCCCCACTTGCCGTGACGCAGACATAATTGGAAACCAATTGTTTGCGGTCACCTGTGACCGACGCACGCTCAAAGACTTGAATTCTGAAATTAAATAAAATGTAGTACCGTCGGTGCTGTTGACCATTTAGGTTTTCACAGTTTAAGAATCAGTTCGTATCGTACTGCCAATAGTACGTTATCCTGCTATAACTTAATGTCGAAGCTCAGGATCCAGTTCACAGCCGCTGGGGTAATCTGAAGTTCTTCCAGGCCGCAAGTGAAATGTCTGCTGTGGCACTTATCACTTTTCATCATGTCGTGTATGTTTATATAAATATTTATATGTTTTTTTTTTTTATATGAGAGGGCGGCAAACGAGCATGCGTGTCACCTGATGGAAAGCAATCACCGCCGCCCATGGGCACCCGCAACACCAAAAGGGTCACAGATGCGTTGCCGGCCTTTGAGGAAGGTGTCCACCCCAGAATAAGTAGGGCAGCCTGAGCGATGAGGGATTCTCCAGCAGTGCTGGTACCCCGCGTGGGGTACTAACTCTTTAAATACCGCCACCATTCTGGAGAGAGACTGGAAGGTGGGCCTCCGGCGCCCTCGCTCACCTGTTTATCCATTATCTATTTTCCATAGTACAAGCTTTGCTTAGATGATGATTGGTGTACGTGTCCGACATATTTATTTATTAATTAGGAATTTATAAATTGAAATGACCTGTTTGGTGGTAGTAGTGGTTAGAAACTCTGCTGCTATACCAAAAGGTCGCGGGTTCGAATCCCGTTAGGGGCATATGTTTGTATAATGAATACAGAGATGTGATCCCGAGTTATACATGTTTTTTTTATATGTATTTATTTACAAAAAAAAAATGTATTTGTGAAGTTTATCAACCATCTGGTATCGATAATAAAAGCCTAGTTGCTTGGTGTTGAACTAGATGGTGCTGTGTGTATGTGCAAAGATATTTATTTATTTATTATTAATTGTCTGTTCCGGCGCACCGCAGTTGACTGCCGGTAAGTCTTTGAAATTCCACTTGTAGGGGCAAGGCCCGTTTAATTCTTATATAGCTATTAATTATAGTTTACATTACACTAAACTATTTTATAATCCGTTTATTTGCATAATCTTGGTAATTAATTAATTAATTAATGCAATCAAAATATATCAAAAATATCACTTGCGAGATAATACCTAAATAGTTTTAATTGCAATTATTTTCGTGATTTTTTTAAATACTCATAAAAGCTGCCACTTTTTTTTATAATTGTGAAATTTGGAAAATAACAGTTATCAAAGCTATTTAGTTATTACATAGCTTTGAGGCTTTTTGAGTGCATTTCAGAGAGATAACAAAGATATCTCTTATGGCGTATTTCAACAAAATCTTAATTTATCCAATGAGGGCGTCATTAGACAGAATAAACCCTCTTAAATTCAATTTTTTTCTTTTCTCTTTTGAGATGTCATTTCACTTTTATATTATATCTTATTTTCAATCAATAACTGTACGATTATCTCAATAAAGGTATTCTGTTCTATTCATTATATATGTGGTATTATATATTGTACATATGCCCCTAGCGGGATTCGAACCCGCGACCAATTGGTATGGCAGTCAGAGCTTCTAACCACTATACCAAACAGGTCGTCAAATTCTCACAACAAGCTATGTTATCTAGTTACAATGTGGAGGTCGTCGTATGTATTGAATAATTATTTACATAGAAGTTAGAGGTTATCTAACAAGATATTATATTGTATAATTATGTGTGCGTAAGAATTGCATAATCTTATTCCACCGTAGCCCTTCCATCTTCGGACCACTAGACGTGGGGAGGGATTCTACCCGTACATAGTTAATATACCGAACATTCGCACTAAGAAGTTCGATTCTTCATTCATCATCCGAACAGCCAAGGCATGGAACTCCCTTCCGGTGTCAGTCTTTCCTGAATCCTGCAACCTTGGGATCTTCAAGAGCAGAGTGAATAGGCATTTACTGGGATCGCGTGCTTCATCTTCGACCACATCGTCACTTTCCATCGGGTGAGATTGTATTCAGTTATTCATAAAAAACCTTGCCATAGTGGAGATATGAATTCCTTCACAAACCCCACTGATTATTGACAAGTTTCTCACAAACGAATGAGGAAAATCCTCATATAAATAGCAATGAATAAAAACCGTTTGATGTGTATACAGACAGCTCCGTTCGCAGAGCATCGTTAAAAGTGAAAACATTCGCAATCACCAAGCCCTTCACTCGTAAAATGTGTAAAATAAACAAAACGTAAAAAGAAACTGGCAATTAATCTATATTTATAAATACGTATACTTACATATTCTGCTGTTGCTATGTCAATTTTTTTTTATGATTGACTGGATTCCCGTTTGCCACAATCTCACCTGATGGAAAGTGATGTTGTGGTCGACGATGGAGTACGCGATCCTAGTAAATGCCTATTCACTCTGCTTTTGAAGATCTCAATGTTGTAGGGTTCCTGAAAGACTGACGCCGGAAGGGAGTTCCATGCCTTGGCTGTTCTGATGATGAACGAAGAATCGAACTTCTTAGTGCGAATGTTCGGTATATTAACGATATACGGGTGTCAGATTCGTATGGATAGGTTGTCACAGGATATATTTTATTGTAAAAAAATCCAACATGGCGCCAGCAAAACGCAATATGTTTTCTGGTTCATGGTTTGGAACTGATCCATACATACATAACGTCTCGAAAGCTATCCCAAATGGGATGGTCAGAGATATTCCAAACAAAAGTGTTTGGGTGTTCAAAACATTAAAAGTTTAATGATGAAATTTATATTGTTATCAATTGATGTTATATTTAGTTTATTTCAAATCAAATCAAAAATGTTTTATTTCGTAAGTTATAAGAATAACATTTGAAATCGTCATGACATACAGTTATCGCTCATTCACTAGGCAGTCTCCCCAGAGAAGAACGAGCAAGAAACTCAGGGGTTGCTCTTTTTAAATAAGTCAATACAAATACAAATTGAAATAATTGTAAAATTTATGATTCGACAAAGAAAAATAAGAATAAAATATACTGGATATTGCCGAGCGGTTCATATCCACGCATTCTTATCATCCAGATAGTCAGAAATTTTCTAATGGCCTTTGGCACATAGTTTCCGTTTAATGGTTGTTTTAAATTTATTTAAGGGCAAATTTGGAATGTCTACCGGAACCTATTATTTAATTTAATTCGATTCGATTCGAAGTCAAGTAAATTTAATTCAATTTGAAGATTTATTTGAAAACACAGTAAAAATTACAAATTTAGAATATTCGTTATAGGTCCATTTAGAAACCTAAATAGATCTCAGTAAGTTTATACATAACTTATTTCGATACCTAAATTATGGAGACATCAAACTGTTGTGTTTGTGGGTGTAAGGATGTAATGTGTACGGAGTAATGTGTGCGTATGAGTCTCTACTCACACGCATGTAATTGTGTACACATACTCTTATGTGTACACAATTACATAATCTTATATATTAGTAATTTTAACATTTTTTATTTCAACTGATTTAGACCCAGAACTGATTTATTATGAATGAGTTTATTCGAAATCCAAGGACCACAACGGCTTAAATTTATTACAAATTAAAATTATTGTAAATTATTTTGCGCAATAAAGAGTATTTGTATTGTATTGTATTGCATTGCATTGCATTGCATTGCATTGTATTGTATTGTACAAGTTTATATTTATGAGTTTACAAGCACAGAGCAACTGTATTTTTTTTATTTTACCTCCTTTTAAGAATCCTAGGAATTAAGATCTCTATAAATGTAATATACATATATGGTACAACATTTGTGATACTTTTGTTAATTGGATGGGGAAGAGACTGGTTACCCACAACACAGGGAATCCTAGTGTGGGGACCAGGGCTACCTTATTGCTTATATTGTAACTCTGTTTTTGACACAATAAATGTTTTTTTTTTAATCGATGTGAGCAGAAAAGTTTTACATACACCAAATGTATGAAATTGCTGATTTCCCTTCGGTACATATCTCACACATCAATGTTATTCACCATTGGAGTGTTTTCAGATTGCAGGCGGGAAGCCGTTAATCAAGTTTGAACAGCACATGGGATACTTTGGTAACGCGAGGCAGCTTACACGTTCGAAGATTAATGACAGCGTTGAGATAAATGGGGAACGACCAGCTACCGGCAGTGTGGTTACTCCTTGTGTCAAGTTTAAGGTTACCCAATATTAGTGATAGAGATAGTCTATCTATTGAACCATCTGGGGGCCTACCAACTAAAGTTGATAAAGTTTCGCAGACACGTATATACGAAGAATGGAAAGCGATGTGTTTTTACCCGACTGCCTAAGGAAGGAAAGTAAAATGTTGGTATGTGACTGACGTACTTACAAAAGATCAAGTACGGTCAACCACTTACCGACGAGCGTGTATGAAGCATTTGATGAGAGTGTAAGAAGCAAAAGTGTAGTATGTCAGGATCGTTGCAAGTGGAAATCAATAGTCTATGCCTACACCAACGGGAAACAGGCGTGAGCATATATATGTATGTATGTATGTGAATGTAGGTATCAAAATCAAAAAATGCTTTATTTTGTAGGTACACAGGGTACACTTAAAATAGTCAGATTATACATTTTTAAGCTACTGCTTGTTCAAAAGCCAATTTTCCCCTGAGAAGAAAAAGCAAGAAACTCGAGAGGTTGCTCTTTTGTAAAAAAAGGTTTTTATGTTACAAAATTATTAATTATTATCTAATACACTGAGCTATGACCCATTTGTACTGCTGCAGTAGGTACACACATGCGTTAGTGTTACAATATTATGTTATTGTTGTAAATGTGTTACCTTATCCGTGTATCAATATGTATAAGCTAAATGTATGTGTGTGAAAAACAAATAAAGGCATTATCTATCTATCTATCTATATTATAATGTTTCATTCTTAATTGTGCAATAGCCTGGTTATGCGAACGGGCTGTTCATGTCCATGAATGTTTATCATCTAAATAATCTGATATTTTATAATATGCTTTCTTAATAAGTTTCTGTTTTATAGTATCTTTAAATTTATTGAAAGAAATATATTGTATATCAACAGGAACCTCATTGAAAAAGTGTATACATAACCCTTTGAATGAATTACTGACTTTGCGGAGGCGACTTATGTGACCTGCAAGTTTATCTTTATTTCTTGTATTGACATCATGTTTATCACTATTTTTCCTAAATGATGCTATATTTTTTTTGACATATTATGAGATTTTCAAAAATGTACTGTGACGAAAAGGTTAGAAAATTATACTCTTTAAATCTGTATCTAAGTGACACTGCAGGTCTCAATTGATAAATTGCGCGAACGGCTCGTTTTTGTAAAACAAAGATTGTATTTATATCCGCGGCATTTCTCCACAGCAAGATACCGTAAGACGTATGTATGTATCTCCGCCCCCTTGGCGCATCCTATAGCCGGTCAAGTCGTTTATTGACCGATTTCGAAGTGCATGATGTCGTTAGATTCGTGTTGTTACCCGAAGTGTCATAAGATATATTTTATGGTAAAAAATCCAACATGGCGTCGACAAAATATAAAATATCGGGTTTTTTGTTTTTAAATACTTAAACAGTTATTGTTTTGAACGACAAAATGTTGTGTAGTGGTTAGAAACTGTCTGCGATACCAAAAGGTCGCGGGTTCGAATCCTGCTGGGCATATGTTTGTATCTGTCTGTATTTAGACACGTGTTCCTGAGTTATGGATGTTTTTCATTTATATACGCATTTATTTATAACAAAAAATGTATTTGTGTAGTTTACTAACCATCTGGTATCCATAATACAAGCCTATAGTTGCTTAATCTGGAACTAGATGGCGCTGTGTGTATGTGCAAAGATAATTATTATGAATTTTAATTTTAATTTTTTTATTTAGGAAATTTACAGCACATTATAAAACACTATAATAAAGTAGCTGTAGATATATCATAGACCAAATTGTTTTCACAGATGATATATTTATTTTGTTTATATTAATTTGACTAATAAAGCAAGTCGTTGCCTCTCTTTAAATACAGTTTAAAAGAACTATATCTTAGGTCACGTCTATAACAATTATTTATGTACTCATTTAGATTCATTTATATATACGTATAAGGTTATTTACGTACCTATAAACGAGTACTAACTTTATGTCTGACTGGAGTTACTACTAAATAATTTATCTGTCTATCAGATTAGATATTACAGGGACTATTAGTTAGGCCTAAAATTATGTAATCATTGACAAACGACTTGTAATTAATATCACAGAATAAATAAATGCCTACACCAACCATAGTACAGGAGCCAGTGTTTCTTTTATGCACGACGGGTTCGTACTTGATCAATCACACTTAATGTTAAGTGAAGATGAGGTCGAAGGTGGAAGCGTACTGACCCGGAAACCCCAACACATTTAGAGGACTGGCTATCTTATCTCTGACAACCGGAACACAACAATACTATTAACATTGCTGCATGGCAGCAGATTTAGATAAGATGGTGGTAGCTAGCCAGGCGGACATTTAAAATGCCCTACCACCAACCTAACCGAGTACTTAAACATGTATCCCGCTGGGGATCGAACCCGCGTCCTCCGAATCGTAAACCCAATGTTGTTTACATTGAGCTACGGAGCCGGAGTGTCTCGTTTGCGTAATGTTTGAGATTCCTTTGCCGTCGTACGACGTAATAATTTTTGCTTGCGATCACTAAATTTTAAACCACGTAAGTGGCCTAGATGTAAATATACGGGGATAAACGTCTAATGTATAGATGTATCGGAGTTACCATAATATACTTTCATGACGCTTACGTCTTACCAAATTTAGCGATAGAACGCATAATTTTTTACGAGGTGCGGCTACTGACCGCGCCATTTGTGATAAGTTCGTGACTTTATGCATGTATAAGTATGGCTGTCTGTACACAAGAGTAATAATCGCAAGTAATGTAGCTCAAAATTTATAAGACGTTGGTCATTTAGAACATTTTGGTAGCATTTTATTGAAATATAATTGTTAGTTTTATTTTAATTATACTTTTTTGTATACAAAATAACCATGGCATTTTGGGCTGAAAATATAGATTTATTTATTACAAATCCAGATCATATTTATAGGCCTAAACGAACTCAAGTATAAGCAGTCAGGTATAAAACCACAGTAATGGTAAATTTGTAAATTTAGAAAACCCCCGTAGAAAACAGGTTATTATAACATCCAGATAAACCAAACCAACAGGGTTAAAAGCTAAATATCTTCAAAACGGCTGAGCGGATTTCTATCAAACACAGCTTAAAACCGATCTCCGGGTTTAATATTAGATACAAAAAAGAATTAATTTAGAAATCCTTGGAAATTACTTTTTTTATAGTTTTGTCTCCACTCAATTTATTTTAATTTTTAATTTTATAAAATCTATAAAACATTAAAATAAAGTTAACCAACTATAGTGGGTATAATGAAAGATGTTAACAAAAACATACTGAAAAAGAGATAAAAGAATAAGAAAAGCCATGGAACATAGAATACTATGTTCACATCATAAGTAGAACACATGTTCAAGGTCACTGCTTTAAAGCAAGCTACTCAGAAGGCTAGTGGCATTGCCACGTTGTATGGCCAGACTTATACAAATACAAAAATAAAAACAAAAACGCTAAACATGGCTACAAAGCATTACTGAGATACGTTTGGACAAAGATTGGACATACACACACGTTCGTACGACCGTAAAAAGAATGAAAACTAAACCTGTCAAAAATAGGGAACAGATCCTGTACTAATATTTGTCTCAGTTCCGATGTCATTGGTCCCGAGGGATCTCTAGCTCAAGTTAGGTCGTTAGACACTTTACTTATTATATTAATCAACATAGTGTATGTACCTAAAACTTTATCATATTGATGATGCGTGCTTAGGATGGCACAAACGATGTTTGATAACTTCATTATGGTCTGCGGAATAATGTTGGCAAGGAGTAGATACAGACCCTTTGATAATAAGTACCAACTAATTACTTACTAGCTTGTGAGCGCAGCTTCTCTCGTATTTAATGGATAAATTGCAAATATATCCAATCCATCCATTCCAATTTATCCAATTTTCCAGCTTTCCCTTAGGAACCATAGTCGAATTCGATCAGATAATTTTCGATTTTATTTATTTATTTATTGCATATCACATGGTTTACATAGGTGTTAAACATAGAAGTGTACAAGCATGTGACACCCTGTAAGGGCACCGCAAAAGTATAACACCGATTCTTTAACCGTATGTTGTTTACATTAAGCCATGGAGGCGTTAAATAGGTTATAAATATTTTTATTTTATGAAACATTGCTGAATTCGGCAAAAAAAATTTCGATTACCCAAAACAGAAACTTATTAAGAAAGTATATTATAAAATATCAGATTATTTAGATGATAAACAATCATGGACATAACCAGCCCGTTCGCATAACCAGGCTATTTCACAATTAATAATGAAATATCATAATATAAAATAATAATTTTGTAATATAAAAACCTTTTTTAAAAGAGCGACCTCTCGAGTTTCTTGCTTGTTCTTCTCAGGGGAAAATTGCCTTTTGAACAAGCAGTAGCTTTAAAAATGTAAAATCTGACTATTTTAAGTGTACCCTGTGTACCTACAAAATAAAGTATTTTTTGATTTTGATGATTTTGATACAAAGTAAACTATTCTGAAACCACCTTTAGTATGGAAGTCTAACAATTTTCGGCTGGTAACACCACTTCTGATTACGAATAATTTACTGCTAGGAACAATAGCCGAATTCAGACGTAATTGTTAGACTATTGTATGGGTATATTAAAGGTGGTATCAGAATGGTTTACATTCTATGGGTAATCGAAAATTTTTTGTACGAATTCGGCAATGATTCATAAAAAAAAAAAAATTATATCCTATTTAACGTCTCCATTGCTTAATGTAAACAACATACGGTTAAAGAATCGGAGGCCGCCGGTGTGACCCTCAGCAGCGTAATAAATACTCGGTTTGGTTGGTTGTAGGGCATTTTAAATGTCCGCCTGGCTAGCTACCGCGTGCGAAGCGAGCATCCCGCGTCAGCGGCCGGCGAAGTGCCAGAACCGAAATCTATTCATTAACTTGAGTATGCCACATAAGTATTGTTACCTTTAATGACACCTATTTAAACTCGTAAACAGTTGATGTAGTTATATTGTTGACAAAATAATCTGTTGATCTAATGAACCTTTGATATAACAAATGATTGATACAATAAATGGTTGACCTGTTACACTGTTGACCTATTGGTGTTGACATAATGAAAGTTGATCTAAAGAATGTTGATTTTAGGTACTAATCCTATTTAATAGTACTGAATAATAACCTAAAACAAGGAAAACACACTTTTTACAAAATATTCGCTGTTGTTAAGATGAAGATGGTGGTGATAGGTGGATGAGGGGTGGATTATGGTTTTAGAGAAGTACATACCCATAAGGGTTTAGGAGGAATCCATAAAAACTGGTACTTGGTGAAAACAATGCACTGCTGTGAACCGACTGACGAATGTGTCAGAACTCAGAACACAATGGTCAGAATTAGAATTAAAATCCATTTGAAATTATGACACAAAAAAGAATTGAAAGGAACCGAGGGAAGGAAAAGGCAGCATTACATCAACGGAGGTGGCACCATTACAGACTTAACCTTACCAGATTACTTGAATTGGATGCTATTCGTGCCATTTATAAATTAGGACCTAGAGTGTCTCTTAGAGATAAGTTTAAGGAAATTAATATCTTTACAATGGCTCCTCAATACATTTATGAGAATTTGTTATATGCAAAAAAAAATATAACCTTATTCGCGAAAATAGTGATAGGCACAATGTTAATACAAGGAATAAGAAACAGTTACCTGTTTATGTTAGCCGACTTCACAAAGTTAGTAAATCCTTCAAAGGGCAATGTATACGCTTTTATAATAAGGTTCTAGTAGACATTCAAAATTTGCCTTTAAATAAATTTAAAGCAATCATAAAACAGAAATTATTAGCAAAAGGCCATTATAAAATCACTGACTATCCGAATGATAAGCAAGCATGGACATAGTTATTTATTATTCATATAATTATCAAATCGCAACCCATAATCTGTTTAAAAGAGCAACCCTAGAGTTTCTTGCTCGTTCTTCTCTGGGGAGTCAGCTTTGTGAATGAGCAGTAAATTTAAATGTAATATTAATAGTTACGTTTTCAAGTGATAATTTTATCCTATGAAATAAAATATTTTTATTTGATTTGGATTTTTTTTTATTAAAAGTAATTTAAATCACCACAGACACATGGTCCGTGCTCTTGTTTACAAAAATATAATTTATAAATTAACTTGTTTCTTTTTACATTTAATACTCTAAAGACTACGACTGTGCTTAAATCTAAAACTGTGAGTTCTTATTCTTTTTTTTTCCTTTCGTCATATTCTTATTATTATTATTTTAAATTATTCCTATTCCCGATATAATTATGATATGTAAAATTTTAAATTTTTGCTTATTTCTATGATTTGGATTTCACCCCATCCCCATTTGCAGATGGTTCACCTCAACTTTTTTACCCTGTTGATTGAATTGAAACTAGACAGGCAGGATAAATAAATCAATACTGGTTGGCCACCGTTCAGTCACCTCCTGATTGTATTAACCGCTTCAGATTGGACACGTTTTGTTGCTTTGTCTGAACGGATTTCGCTAAGGGTCTCCATAGGACGCATCAAGGGCGAGTAGACTGAAAATCTGTGTTTTGTTCCAAAGGACAACATTTCTCAAAAGCAATCTCATGTACCCACACATGCAAAATATAGTTGGATTGGAACTCATTAAGCGTTCAAGATTTATAGTGATAGCATAAAGTTATGTGAGGTAAGTACCCTAAACTTGCTGGATTTATTGTAAAATACAATCATACATGTATACATTTTTTTTATATAAATAAATACGTATATAAATGAAAAACATCCATAACTCAGTCTGTACAGACACATGTCTGTATTTATCATACAAACAATGCCCAGCGGGATTCGAATCTGCGACCTTTTGGTATCGCAGACAGTTTCTAACCACCACACAAACGTCGTCGTTTAAAACAATAACTGTTTAAGTATTTAAAAATAAAAAAACCCGGCAGAATATTTTGTATTTTACGGACGCCATGTTGGATTTTTTACCATAAAATATATCTTATGACACTTCGAGTAACAACACGAATCTAACGACATCATGCACTTCGAAATCGGTCAAGCAGTTTAGGCTATAGGATGCGCCAAAGGGGAGGAGATACATACCTACATTCACATACATAAATGCTCACGCCTCTTTCCCGTTGGGGTAGACAGAGACTATTGACTTCTATCCTGACATACTACTTTTGCTTCTTCCCCTTTCATCAAATGCTTCATACACGCTCATCGGTTACTGGTTGACCGCATCTGGCCTTTTGTGAGTACGCCAGTCACTGGATTGACGTACGTCTTCTTGGTCGACCTTTACCGACCCTTCCATTCACGCTTTCGTTATATAATTCGCTAATGTCGTTTGACTCATTCGTTCTATATGCCAAATCCTAACATACCTTTTTATACATTGAAACATACATTCTATCTTACTCACTACGTCATCTTGCATGCCACCTGTGTAGGATTCTTCCTTAGGCTGGTTCCGGTGGTGGTTGGATGGTAATGAGACGCACTGTTAACTGACTATTAGGATTTTAATTACTAATGTTATAATTAATGTACAATACAAAATGCGTCCGTCGTAGACGTCGGTGCGGCGAGAGAGTGTGACATTCACTAGGGTTGTAAAAACCGATGCGCAGGCGCGGAGCACTAGTGATGTGCCTTAACAGGCTCCCCGGGTTGGAACCGTCTGATGACGGCAGGAGACAGAGCCGATTATAAGCTCTCCGCAGGATACCGGATGAAGTTGTGACGTCAGCGACGCGTGCGATGCCGTCGGAGCCAAGATACGTGTGGGAGATTCGCCCAAGCAGCCAGCGGTTCGGTGGTAGGCGATCTTCTTTTATGACTACCAGGTCTCCAACACACAGTTTGGTGTCGCCCTGGCGTTGCCATTTGGTCCTCTTTTGTAATTCTGAAATGTATTCCAGATAGTATCGATTCCAGAAATGAGTTGTAAGGGCCTTCGCTCTCCTATAGCGAGGTAATGTACATAGCTGTCTCTGCTTTTCTATATCAACCTGTGGGAGAGGCAGCATCGTGGTTGTTCGTCCCAAAAGAAAGTGTGAGGGCGTTAATGGAATCAGATCATTAGGATCCGACGATAGTGGCGTCAGAGGGCGGGAGTTGAGAATTCCTTCGATCTGAACCAGCGTGGTATACATTTCCTCATACGTCAAATGAGCATAAGACAAAATTCTTTTTAAATGATATTTTATGGATTTTATGGACCCTTCGGCTAATCCATTGAAATGGGGGCTATATGCCGGAGAAAACTTGAAATTAATTCCTTGTTCGGACGCATAAGCACTAATATCATTACACTTTGACTTTAAAAATTTTGAAAGTTCGTTATACGCGCCAACAAAATTTGTGCCATTGTCCGAAAAAATGTTAGCAGGCCGACCTCTGCGTGCTATAAATCTATTTAAAGCAGGCATAAAGGCTTCGGTACTCAAGTCCATAACAAGTTCAATATGAACTGCCCTTACAGCGAGGCAGACAAATACACAGATGTATGACTTGATCAGACGGCAACCTCTACCTTTTCTGTCAGCTAACAAAACTGGCCCACCGTAGTCTATAGCCGTATTCATAAATGGAAAATCACTATGAAGACGTTCCTTAGGTAGACTAGCCATTATGGGCTGAATAGACCTGCCTGCATATTTGCAACAAGTGATGCATTCGCGTGTTACCTTGCGTGCGAGATTTCGACCTCCCAATATCCAAAATTTATGCCTCATTGTACACAACAATAACTGAGGACCGCCATGCATGAGTATTCTGTGATAGTGTTTAAATAATATTTTAGTTACATGATGTGATGCATGAAGGAGAACTGGATGTTTTGTATTATAGTCATAATTAGAATTCGTTAGTCTTCCACCTACTCTGATCACATTATCAATTGTCATAAATGGATTGAGACTGAGTAGTGGACTCTTTGATGGCAAAGGTGTGTCGTTATGTAGACTTATGTAGGTACTCCTTTGAAAACATTTCCATTTGCACAAGTTTACATAAGACGTTGGTTGAACCTTGTAATTCTGATACTGTGTGCATGCCACTGGGATGCCGACAGTTATGTATAAAACGCAAGATGTACGCTGTAACACGCTGTAATTTGCTGAAGCTGGAATAATTAAATATGAAGCTAATTGGTACATATGTCATTTTACATTGTATTTTCGTTTCAGGCAAAGCTGTGGGTGTGTAGTGTGGTTGCAATGGCCATTCTGTTTCAGGTAATGTTAAAAATTGGGGACCTGACCACCATAAGTTGGAATTTTGTAACTGTGTGGCAATACAACCTCTAGATCCTATGTCAGCTGGGTTTAAATTAGTAGGTATGTACCTCCACTCACTGGCATCAGTATCTTCAGTGATTTCATTTATTCTGTTACATACAAAGGGTTTTAATGTCGATTTAGGGGCTCGAATCCACCCTAACACTATTGTGGAGTCACACCAAAATTGCCAGCTGTTAATGTTAAGACGTAAAGCAAGTTTAACCTTTTTTGCCAATCGAACAGCCAGTAATGCTCCACAAAGTTCCAACCGTGGTACCGTCATACCCTTCAGTGGCGCCACTCTGCTCTTAGATATGATTAGATGCACTGTAGTATGGCTGTCATGCGATATAGAGCGTAAGTATATACAGGCGGAGTATGCGTGTAAGGATGCGTCGCTGAAGGCATGAATCTCGATGTGTACAGGTGAGTCACAGAGTATTCGACGTGGTATGGTAATGTTACTTAAATATGAAAGTGAATTTGAAAATATTAACCATTTTTTCTCAATGTCGTGAGGCAGAGCCTCATCCCACGATACATTGGATGACCAGAGCTTTTGTAAAATAATTTTTCCTTGCAATATGCAGGGATTAACAAGACCCAGAGGATCGAATACCTGTCCTATGGCAGACAGTATAGATCGCTTGCTTATAGCTTGTTTGGATTGCTCAGTAGTTCCACAAAATTGTAATGTATCATGTCTACATGACCATCGAAGGCCTAAAGTCTTTGCATGATCGTCATTAATTAATTTGAACAAAGTGTCATCAGTGTCGCTGTCTTGAATGCTTTGTAAGACATGTAAACTATTTGATCGCCACTTTCTTAGATGAAACTTGCCCCTTTTAAGTTCATTGTTGACACCATGACAAATACGTGCCAGTGCAGACTCAGATTGATGACCGGATATAAAATCGTCAATATAGAAGTCATGTAATATAGTCTCTCTGACCTGGGGGTCAGAACATTCTTGACCTAACTGTACCAGACAGCGTGTTGCTAAATATGGGGCTGATGCAGTACCATATGTCACTGTATTGAGTTTATATTGTTTTAATTCTTGAGTGACATCAAAGCGCCATAGAATTTGCTGCAGACATCTTTGATTCTCAGCAACCAAAACACAGCGATACATTTTTTCACAATCTGCAGTGATTACATATTTGTGCTGTCTGAAACGAATCAAAATATCTACTAAATCGTCTTGCACAGTGGGACCAACATGTTGTATGTTACGTATTAAAGGATAAACCTGTTGTTGTGACAGCACTGCCGTCATACACAACGCGTAATTTCGTGGAGAGACTTGACTCCTTTAAGACCCCATGGTGAGGTAGTATGTATGAGAGACCGGTGTCACAATGTTCATTTAAAGACATGTGACCCAAATCAATATATTCTTGCATAAAATTATAATACTGTTGTTTAAATAATGGATCTCTCTTGAATCGTCTTTCTAATGACTGAAATCTAATTAATGCTTGATTATAACTATCCCCTAAAACAGTGGGAGAATTCTTTAAAGGAATTTGAACCACAAAGCGACCATCGCTTTGACGGATTGTGGTTTTCAGAAAGTTTTGTTCACACTCGTTTTCTATTTTAGTGATTCGACGAGGTGATGGAACAGATTCTAACTCAAAAAAGCGATCTAATTGATTTTTAAGTTCGATTTCATTAATGAAATGGCAATGGACTGTATTTAAATGAGTAAAGCTTTGTGTGGGTTTGGGTGTAATATTAACTGCTCCTGACACCAACCACCCTAGTTTGGTATTATTCAAAATAGGTTTATCTTTCCCTAACAAAATGCGCTCACTCCTTAAAATATTCCAAAATATATCTGCACTAAGTAACATGTCTATTTCAGAGGGCATATTAAAAGTGGGATCTGCTAATTTTATGTTGGCAGGAATATTTAATTGAGTAATGTTGAAGTAAGTGGTAGGTAACATTTGAGTAATGTGTGGGATGATGAAACAAGTAACATCTGATGTATATTTGGAGTTTGTGCGTGATGAAATTGTGACAGTAGAACGTTTAGTAATGCGAACTGATTCACGGCTTAAGCCTTCAACTAATGTTGAAGTTGCATGCACAGGCAACTGTAATTGTTTGCTCAAATTTTCAGTCATGAAATTAGACGTGCTACCGTTATCAAGTAAGACACGCACAGTGTGTTTTTTACCATCGTGTGCATATACATTAATGAGCGCCGTCGAGAGAAGGACGCAACTATGGTGAGTAGATGATAAAACAATCTCATGTTCACAGGGTTCATCATCAGTGTTTGATTCTGTTTCAGAAGCTACCTCTTCCTGTGCAGAGAGCACAACACAGTTTTTATTTGGAGCGACTGTAGTTACTTCAGCTGACTGCTCAACAGGTGAGTTATCAGTAATATGTAACATTGTGTTATGTTTTTTCGAACAAATTTTGCATGGACCTAGCCAGCATTTTTTAGCGTCATGACCTTGACGCAGACAATTGAGACACAATTTTAAAGTCTTTGCTTTATCGATTTTTGCTTGAGTGGACAAATTTTTAAATTTAGGGCACTGATAGATAGGATGCCCTTGTTTACATACTGGGCACTTATACTGATACGGTTGTGAATTTGAATCAGGGTTGACCACGAGTGCTCGTGGTCGAGTACCAGTAGGTTCACTGTGTCTGCGCTTAACACTTTGCTGATTAACAGTTTCCAGCAGTACAGCACGGAGCTTAATGAATTTAAGAAAGGTTTCTAAATCGGGATAATTGTCTGAAAGGTTCACCCTTTCCTTCCACTTCCTATTAGTGATCGGATCTAATTTACTAGAAGCCAAATGAATAATGAGTATGTCCCAATTCTGTGTATTAATATTTAAAGTTTTTAAGCATCTAAGATTTTTGTTTATTGTATCAATCAAGTTCCTTAATGCACCACATGATTCCTTTGGTATGGATTCTATATTGATAATTGCTTCGATATGATTGCTTATTAATAATTTATCATTGTGATATCGTTCACACAATAACTGCCAACCAACATCATAGTTGTCAGCAGACAGATCTAAAGAGCTGATAATGCTTGCAGCCTTGTCTTTTAAGGCAGAACGTAAATAATGAAACTTATGTATTTTAGGGATATTTTCATTGCAATGAATTAAAGAATTAAAGGTGTCGTGAAACTCTAACCATTTGTCGTACTGACCAGAAAAGGTAGGTAAATGTATAATAGGTAATTGCATACCTTGTCCGCTCGCTGGAAGGACAGTACCTGCCTGCGAGGACTTGATTGACGCGGCGTCATTGCATAGCTGTTCAGAGGTGTGCCTGCTCAACCAGTCGCGCGCCTTTGCCACTGTCGCGAAGTATTCGGTCTCGAATATTTCGCGATCCTGGTAGTGGTTCTCCCGATCAGTGTCTGTAATTTCCGAAGAGCTTTCTATTTGAACTTGTAATGAATCATATTCACAATAACACTCTTCAATTTTATTCAGCCTAGTCCCAAGTTCAGTAAGCTGTGCACTGCTAGGCTTGTCACACGTGATTAATAAATTTAAATATTTTTTGAATTGCGTAAGCTTTGATTTATATGAAGTACGCCTTGATTTTAATTCCTTTAAAGACATCTTCAATGCGATGTATCAGGCAATGGTAATGAATAAGTAATGCGAATAAACAAAGGCACAAATAAAGTTGGCTGGAAAAGAAACGTGCAAGGTACACCAGTATTATGAGTGCAAAGTTCAAAGTGTAAGTATGCGTAAAGGAAAATTAGAAAAATACTTAAATGCGTAAGCGTGCCGAACAAGCAAGAAGCGAGCTATTCAGCCACCACACAGCTGTTCACCGCCGGTGAATGACCTCAAGCGATGTCAAGATGGCCGCCTCAAGCAAGCCACACGATGCGCTGACGTGGCCTGCAGTCAGTTGTCGAAACACGCTGGAATGCGATATGAAAATGATGTGAAATACCTATCACTCAGTTAGCGTAGGCACCTAATGACCCTAACGCCTAAATGGACTAATGGAATTAAAATTTATCGAGAAGATCGATTGGATGTTGTAATGAAATAGCTGAATAAAAGCCGAAAATCACGTTGAACTTTAGGTTAGGTATATTTATCGCCTATATTCACTGCCACGTAGTAGGCTTATTATGAAGAAGTAATGCGATTGCGATTGCAATTGCGTTTATGCAAAATAAAGATTTGCGTATTATGATTATGAATGATTGATGCACAACAAATAATGCGTTGTGTAAAAATAAAGAGATTAAGACATAAGTCTTAATAGAATAATGCGAATATTTTAAGATGGCGAAATTAAAGAGCGGGCATGGAACGAACTCACTTTTAAGCCTTTCCAGGTGATGTTGTCTGTTCACATTCCTCACTAATTCGCCCAAGTAATGCTTGATTTTGACTCCTCCACCGTTCGACATCCACCAGAATAAAGCCAGACCGTGGAATGTCCTCCTAGAATATTTGCTGTTGAATTGGGTAATGGCCGCTTGTGGCCACGCGTCAATTGTTGAACACGTGTTTGAATGCTTGAATTCGGCTCGAAGCTGACCAAAAAGATGTGTAGGATTCTTCCTTAGGCTGGTTCCGGTGGTGGTTGGATGGTAATGAGACGCACTGTTAACTGACTATTAGGACTTTAATTACTAACGTTATAATTAATGTACAATACAAAATGCGTCCGTCGTAGACGTCGGTGCGGCGAGAGAGTGTGACATTCACTAGGGTTGTAAAAACCGATGCGCAGGCGCGGAGCACTAGTGATGTGCCTTAACACCACCCCTTTATCTATTCACACAATTCTTTAATATCTCATTCAAAGTTACGCCACATGTACTAATTAGTGAACGCATTTCTACTGCGTTGATTCTACTCTCATGCTTCTCCTGCTATACTCAAAATTCGCTCGACAGCTTTTTTGGACAGACACTAGCTCCTCATAAAGGCAAGCATTGCTCCACACTTTCCATCCCTTGTAAACGGTGAACAGCAATACACAAACTCATGCACTTGCTCCACTTTTTGGACACACTTGTAGCTCCTGATAAAAGCATGCAGTGCTCCACACTTTCCGGACACATACTAGCTCCTCATAAAGGCAGGGCAAGCAGTGCTCCACACTTTCCATCCCTTGTAAACGGTGAACAGAAATACACAAACTCACACACTTGCTCCACTTTTTGGACACACACTAGCTCCTCATAAAGGCAGGGCAAGCAGTGCTCCACACTTTCCATCCCTTGTAAACGGTGAACAGAAATACACAAACTCATGCATTTGCTCCACTTTTTGGACACACTGTAGCTCCTCATAAAGGCATGCAGTGCTCCATACTTTCCATCCCTTATAAACGGTGAACAGAAATACACAAACTCATGCATTTGCTCCACTTTTTGGACACACGCTAGCTCCTCATAAAGGCAGGGCAAGCAGTGCTCCACACTTTCCATCCCTTGTAAACGGTGAACAGAAATACACAAACTCACACACTTGCTCCACTTTTTGGACACACTGTAGTTCCTCATAAAGGCATGCAGTGCTCCATTCTTTCCATCCCTTGTAAACGGTGAACAGAAATACACAAACTCATGCACTTGCTCCACTTTTTCACCATCTATCAAAATACTGCAAAACATCATACATACAATGTGTCATAAATACAGTTGGATTGTAGGTATACATAAATAAAAATCCATCATATTTTAAACATTTGGACACATTGATTTCAATAATAATGGGTATTGTGGGTGTGTGCCTGTGTATAGTTTTCCTTCTGTTCCCTTCCTTTCTTTTATTGTTCCTATGCGAGAATCCTCAACTACTCGGCTATATGCAACTTATTTTATTAGTTGAGTAAAAGCCTGCGATACGTTTTAACATTGAAGACTACACAGTCTGGCTTAGTAGGCTAATAAAAATCTTCAGAACAGACTATAAAAATAAGTGTGGAACTTTCCCAATATAAATAAATTAATATCTGGCCGAAGCAGAACGGGGACTTCTTAACAGGGGACTCTGAGAAATTTTCGGCAACAACTCACATAAACTAATTCATATAAAACTTGATATATGGCTCACTTCCACCTTTTATTGGTGAGTTATATCTCTCATATTTAAGAGCTACGCTCTTGTCGATGGAGTCCTTTCCACACTTCTCTACCTTCCGCCTTTTCGAGGTGCTGCAGATAGTTAATGAGAAGAGACTGTCTTTGAAGATCACTGAAAACAGAAGGGGAAAGATGTTGGGTCATCTGTTACGACACAACTTCATCAAGAATATCATTGAAGGAAAAGTGGAGGGGCAAGAGGAAGAGAGGAAGGCCTAGAAGAACCTAGATGGTACGAGTATCAGGAAGTCAAAGAAAAGGCGGAATAGAGGTGAGACCGTTAACCGCCTCCGTGGCTCAATGTAAACAACATTGGGTGTATGAATCGGAGGTCGCGGGTTCGATCCCCAGCGGGGTACATGTTTAAGTACGTGTAAAAGTAAATGCAAGTATTTTGAACAAGCAGTAGCTTAGAAAATGTAAACTTCACTATTTTTTATTTTTTTTATTTTATTTATTTGGGATAACAACAGCTAACATTACATTAATTTACAACAAATAGTTACTACTCATACAGCCAAAACAGTTATCCACTAGTTAAATAATACACACAATTTGTTGTTGAGAGAAACATCTGATACACGAAGCTACAAAAGAATGTAGACTGCAATTATACAAATCAAGATGAGTATGTATAATAAGTAAGAAGAAATATACATAAATAAATGAGTATACATTAATCAATCTAATACATACAAATAAATAAAAACAATACATACATACAACGGATATTGAAGTAGGTATATATATTACTAGCTTTCCTCCCGCGACTTCGTCCGCGTGGAAGATTTAATCAAAATACAAACAACAAACTTTCATCCCCTATTTTATCCCCTTGGGGGTAGAATTTATCAAAATCCTTTCTTAGCGGATGCCTACGTCATAACATCTACCTGCATGCCAAATTTCAGCCCGATCCGTCCAGTGGTTTGGGCTGGGCGTTGATAGATCACTATGTCAGTCACCTTTGAGTTATATATATTTAGATTTACATATTTAAATACGATTACATAAATAAAATATTTATGTTTATATTTTGATAATTTACGTGATATAGGTACATAAAGATTTAGATTTATCATAATATCCTAATCATAACTAATATAACCAATATTAAATAAACGCGAAAGTTTGTGTATGTTTGTCACCTCCACACGTCCAAATGGCTGAACGGATTTGGATGAAACTTGGTTGGTAGACAGATTAGAAGCTGGATTTAAATAGGCTATTTTTTTTTTAACCGCCTCCGTGGCTCAATGTAAACAACATTGGGTTTACGATTCGGAGGTCGCGGGTTCAATCCCCAGCGGGGTACATGTTTAAGTACTCGATTTGGTTGGTGGTAGGGCATTTTAAATGTCCGCCTGGCTAGCTACCACCATCTTATCTAAATCTGCCGCCAAGCAGCAATGTTAATAGCATTGTTGTGTTCCGATTGTCAGATATAAGATAGCCAGTCCCCCAAATAAGATAGGGTTTCCGGGTCAGTACGCTACCACCTTCGGCCTCATCTTCACTTAACATCAGGTGTGATTGAGGTCAAGTACGAACCCGTTATGCATAAAAAAAAAACTATTTTAAATGTAGGTACTCTATAAACCTACAAAATAAAGCATTTTTGACTTGACTTTGAAAAGGCGGTTAGTCATATACAGGGTATATTCCTGTTTACTGGTTATTCCACTCGTGATTACATACAACTTTCCAGTAGAAACCATAGCCTAATTCGATCAAAACATTTTCGATAGAAAACCATTCTGAAACCACCTTTAGTATGAAAGTCCAACAATTTTCGGCGGAATTCGGCTATGGTTCCTAGTGGAAAGTGGTTCATAATCAGGAGTGGAGTCACCAGTCGAAAATTCTTGGACTAAAGGTGGTTTCAGAATGGATTACTTAATATCGGTAATCCAAATGTTTCAATGTGTATATTATTAATTTGTGTACAATAAAGAATTTTTCTATATGCAATCTTGTCCCATAAGGATTCGTTTTTTATCCACAACGGGTTAGCACTTGACCTCAATCACACCTAATGTTAAGTGAAGATGAGGCCGGAGGTGGTAGTGTACTGACCCGGAAACCCTATCTTATTTGGGGGACTGGCTATCTTATATCTGACAACCGGAACACAACAATGCTATTAACATTGCTGTTTGGCAGCAGATTTACATAAGATGGTGGTAGCTAGCCAGGCGGACATTTTGAAATTACCTACCACCAACTAAACCGAGTACTAAACATGTACCCTGCTGGGGATCGAACCCGCGACCTCCGATTCGTGAATTCGTTGTTACGTTGTTTACATTAAGTGAAGATGAGGTCGAAGGTGGAAGCGTAGTGACCCGGAAACCCCAACACATTTGGGGGACTATGGCTATCTTATCTCTGACAACCGGAACACAACAATGCCATTAACTCTAAAACATTTAAAATGCCCCACCACCAACCGAGTTTCGCGATAACATCCAATAAACATTTCAGTTTCGCGGCAGTAGAGTTATTTATTATGGATTCCGCTTGCATATGAGTGCAGAAAGATATCTTTGCATTCAGTTTATTTTAAAAAATCATTAACAAAGCGGAAAAATCTCTGTGAGAAGGGCGTAGTATGACTGACAGGCTGACAAATTTTATCCTTTCTACGTTTATCAAGTTGATTTTTATGGCATCACGTCCTGATTAGAGACTCGGAGTAAACACCCGGGCGGCGGCAAATGATATTTACGAGCCGACGGAAATTTCCTCCTGATAATGTTTGCTCATTTGTACTTACAAGCTTTTTACCTACTGGCAATCAGTCATTTTATTAAATTCGTTTAAACTGCGCAACGGCTTCCCATCCAATATATTTTTTGCTTGAAGACGAAAGTATTCAATCAATGTGTGTTACCAGTGATAGATTGATAAGACTGGCTTTGTTATACTTTTACCATTTATGTTAAATATTAATATTTAATAACTAATAAGGGATATATTATTTTTAATGCTTAGCATGAGCATCAGCTGGGAACGTACTTTTAGAAATTCTAATGAATATTACAAAATTTTACCGGTTGTAAACTACTTGTGGTTAAAAATGAATTATTCTTATTCTTATATAACATTAATAATATGGGCCTAATAAGGAAGCTCAAGGTCACGGAAATAGTTCTGGAGTAGGCGATGCTCAGCGTTTTATTAACGTGATAAATAAATAAATATCCTTGACATACACACAATGCCATCTAGTTCCACACTAAGCAACTAGGCTGGTGTTGTGGATAACAGATGATTGATATACTACACAAATACATTTTTTTTTGTAAATAAATACTTATAAATGAAAACATAACTCGGGTACACGCGTCCGTATTCATTGTGCAAACAATTTCGATTCGAACCCGCGACCTTTTAGTATAGTGGTCAGAATTCCTAACCACTACACAGAACAGGTTGTTAATCAGGAATGAAGAAATTTAGCGAAAAACCAACGTCAGCGATATATATATTTTTTTTTTAATGCATAACGGGTTGGTACTTGACCTCAATCACACCTGATGTTAAGTGAAGATGAGGTCGAAGGTGGAAGCGTACTGACCCGGAAACCCCAACACATATAAATATTTTTTAATTTAATTTTTGTAAACGACATAGCCCAGCGGATTATCCTTTGTTTGCGATACAGCCTAGCGGATTATTAAGCTGAAGTGGCAGTGGCCAGGGCACATGGCTCGAACTATGAACACTGATGGCCCGTGGAGCATTATAAACTCAGTGTAGGAGGCGTGCTCAGTCACTGAACGTATTCAAGGCTCATGTGAAGGACACATTGGACCCGTGGTCTTCTGCCACGAAACAATTTGTAAAGGATTGATCCGTTAGACTGGTCCACGCCTCTGGAGATGTGAGAGCTGGTGCCTACTTTGCTCAGCAGCTGAGCTTAAGCATTCAGCGGGGCAATAGCGCTAGCGTACTAGGTACTATACCCTCACGGAAGCGAGTTGGCCGGCGTATTTTTTCTATAAGATATAGGTATTTTTAATTGTGTTTTATAAATTTGTTGTTTCATGTACATACTTAATACATTTATGGATTATGGTAACTTAAAAATAATACAATAATAAATTAGCACTATACTGTAGATGTTGGTTGACAATGATGGTGATTGTACTATGATCTTAATGAGCAAATTTGTATTTTCCTCCTATCTTTGAAGCTGAAAAATCTGTCTGCGTTAATGTGAAGACTTGTTTCCTTGAAGTTGGATTTATTCTCTTCTTTGCAAAAGTTATGATTGGGGTGAATAGCAGATCAATGAGGTACCAGAACAGTTCGATCAGGCTGATGATTGAGCCGCCAAGGCAGAGACCAAATATTCCTCCCAAGTTAGCTGAAACATAAAAATTCATTAATTTTTGATACAAAAGGGACATAGTTTACCTAATACGATTTGGACAACCGATTGGTGTAGTGGATAGTGACCCTGTCAGCGAAACGATCGGTTGCGGGTTAAAATCCCGCAAGGGGTAAATGTTTGTGTGAGGAACACGAACATTTATTCCCGAGTCATGGATGTTCATATAAATATTTATGTATGTTTATCCGTTATCTAGTATCCATAGTTTGCTTTGCTTAGTTTGGAACTAGATAAAATGAATAATAAAATAAATATCTTTGCACATACACACAGCGCCATCTAGGTCCACAGTAAGCATCTAGGCTTGTGTTATGGACACTAGATGGTTGATAAACTACACAAATACATTTATTTTGTTAATAAATGCATATTTAAATTAAAAACATCCATAACTCGGGAACACATGTCCGTATTCATCATACAAACATATGCCCCTAGCGGGATTCGAACCCGCGACCTTTTGGTATAGTAGCAGAGTTTCTAACCACTACACCAAACAGATCGTTAATAGATCGTCAATTCAAATCGTCAAATCAAGATGATTGGTATATGAGACTTCCAAAACATTTATATTTAATAACAAGGGACTATAAACTAACGTACAAGAATGGTGCTTATTTAAATAAAAGAAAATTAAAATTTGGAAATTTAGAAAAGCCCCGATAGACTATAAAATATGTCATCCAAATATACCAACCATACTAAAAACTAAATATTATCAAAAGATTTTATTCGATTTTTAACAATGTGTATTTAATATTAAAACCAAGTGCAGGTCGGGCCACGCGCAATGTAGTGTACAGTCTGAAACAGATAAACATATACCTACTATTACCACCAATGCAACATTTAAAGCAAATAAAGATATTCTATTCTATTTTGTTCTGTTCCGTTTCGTTCCGTTCCGTTCCGTTCCGTTCCGTTCCGTTCCGTTCCGTTCCGTTCCGTTCCGTTCCGTTCCATTCCATTCCATTCTATCCTATACAGCCCGGCATAATATAATCTTTTCTTACAGTACTTATCTTCTCGTACAGAATTTACTCTGTTTCAGACTGTACGAGAGTAGTGTGGTACCGTACTTGCCTTCACAACATGCGGACGAAAAAAAAAAAAGAATTTGATGCTCATCTCATTGTATGTACGTGAACGTCAAATCACGTCAAGCGTAGCTATGAAGGGGTGTTTAGTTATGACATGTTATGAGACGTTTTCTTTGGCGTCAAAAAGCGTTTATTCAATTATTATGGAAATCGATCTCTTCGCGGGTTATCGACGGGTGAAACGTTTTTCACATAGAACTTATTTAAGGGTCTGTCAACAGATCAAGCAATATACTATTAGATATGAACCATGGCAAGGAAAATGGTGAAAGACCATCACACGTCTTTTCAGCAAACAATAACAATATGAGTTTAAAACCAAAAAACGCGGCAGCATATTTTGCCTTTCGCGGGCTGCACTTTTTAGGTTACAGGAGATAAATCTACATACATAGGTACACTCGAAAAACATTACCTTCCTTCTTTGGGCAGTCGGGTAAAAATAACAACTATTACTATCAGAAACAATGGCAAAAGCCTTCAAAAATACAAATCTACCTGATATTATAAATGTGATAGTTTGGATTTATGTTTGTTTGTTGCTACCCTGGATTTGAGCATGGGATATTTTTTATCCCGATAAAGTGAGTAGTTCCCGCGGGATAAACAAATTTCCGCGATAAAGTTATCAAAGTACTGCCGCCGCCAACAATGGCGGTCAAGGTTTCAATTTAAATTTTAAATAATCGGACCGCCAAAAACAGGGAAAACAACAAATTCACCCATATTTACCTTCTATTGTTTACCGATTTTGGTGATTATTTTTTTGTTTGATAGGGTTTACCGACTGAGTGGTTCCATATAAATTTGGTTAAGAGGGTTTACCCCACACTTTGTCCAAATTCTCCAAAATGAATGAACCGATTCTAATGAAACTTTTTAAGTCTAAGCAGGATGTGTTGATCTAAAAAGATAGTAGTAAACATTTTCAAAATATCGAATTTAAGAGACGTTGAATTTTTTCTTTAATTATGGAAAACTGAAAATGCGTACCTGCTTTATGAGTATAATGTTTTATTAGAATCGGTTCAATCATTTCGAAAAATTAGGACTTGAAAGTTTTAACCATCTTAAGACCTGATGTTGCAATATCGAGATAGACGCAAATAGTATGTAAATGACCACCTTACTTAAAGATTTAAGGTTATCGGGCCTGTGTTCCATTGGTGGTGGACCATTGCCTCGTACTATTGAATATTGATGTAATTTTGATATCCCATTCGCCTTCAGTGGCTTGATATGATAACGCTATTTCCCGAGCTACCCTATACCATGAGAGGCTGGCATCGTCCCAGCCGCTAGCAACGCCCGCGTTTCCCGACATTCGGGTATGTATTTTCTTTTTTTTAAGTACGTTGTTGTTGTATGTTCCAGTAATATGGTGTTACTTTTAGGTTGTTGCTGTGCTCTGAAGTCGGTTGTTTTATAAATTTTTGACGTGTCAGTTATTCTAAATATACATACCTAACATCTCGTCCCACGTGTACAGCACTTCTCTTCTGTATTTCATGCAGTAGTGGGACGAAAAATGAACAGTCACTCTACTGTAGCTTTCATTCATTTGTCTGAAAAGCAAAAATTAAACTTAGAACAGTCTACAATGAAAAACATCCTTCAATAATTATAAATACCGCAGCAAAGAAATACTGTGCAGGTGGGGCTTCTCCGATGGCGGGAGTGATCGATGCGAGTGCGGAGTCTCCCCACAGACAATGGATCACGTATTGTCTTGCCCCGCGTGTCCTGACAGCTGCACCTTTGACGACCTCCTTAACGCCACAGACAGTGCTGTTAGAGTGGCTAAGTTTTGGTCCAATAAAATTTGAAACTTGCCTCGACACGAGAAGAAGAAGAATACCTAATTTTGAAAATTTCCGAGAAAACAAGCTGTTATATCGTCCAAATAGATCAAACAATGTTAAAAGCTAAGAACGTATTCCCGAAATTAAAAGGAAATGTAAAAAAAAATCAGAAACCGTCGAAGTACTATGATAACACCGTATTACACCAGAAAACTGTGTATAAGCTAAATATACATACATGTCACGCCTATTTCTCGTAGAGGTAGGCAGAGACTTTCACTTGCTACGATCCTGACACACCTCTTTTGCTTCATTCAGTCTCATAAGGTTGTTCATACATGCTCGTCGGTTTAGGTTACTCTTGACTTGGCCTTTCTTTAAGACGTTCCCGATTTGATCATGGTACGTTCGCCGTGGTGTTCCCCTACCAACACCACGATCCACATTCGCTTCGTATATCTCTTTCGTAAGTCTTCTTTCATTCATCCTCTCCGCATGTCCAAACCATCTCAGCATACGTTTTTCAATCTTTGTCACTACGTCTTCATTCACACTGCTTAACTCCCTAATTACACTATTCCTGATTCTATCTTTCAAAGTCAAAGTCTCAAAAAATATCCTGTGGTGACAAAAGAGCTGGAAGCTGCCACGGACAGCATATTAGCATTGCTATACAACGAGGTAACGCTGCCAGTCTTTTGGGTACCCTCTCACACGGTACGGATCTCGAAAAAAATAATAAAATTGAATACAAAATCCATCCATGATTATGATAGGTAGTATCATATTTTATTATTTATTTTTTCACTTTTTGTAGGTAAATAATTCTTATTTTAATGAGCGTAAATTTATTCTTTATTGCACCAAAATATTACAATAACAGAGTACAAACAATAGGTCACGTACAAAGGTGGACTTATCTCTTTAAGAGATCTCTTCCAGTCAACCTGAGCATTGAAATAGGAAACTTAGTAAATTTGGGGTTTAGCAGTTTATTGTGTGCAAAAGAAAAAATCATATAACGAATAATAAAACAAATAAAAAAAGAAAAGATAACTGAATAATAAACTTACACTAAATATATTACATATACCTAACTGCGAAATATATACATAACATAATTTAAATATATATATACTATAAACCTACATACACATACTAATAATATCACGAAAGATGGGAGAGGTAATGCTCTTTTAGCCTTTTCTTAAATTCTTAATTTATTGTATCTTATAATGAAATAAAAAATTACAAACATCTTTTATCAATTGTGTTCCTATGACAGTGATGTTTTGTTAATGTATTGTTCTATATTTGTAAGGAGCCCTTCTTTTAATAAAAAAAAAACTTTAAATTGGTATTTCCTTCCGAGGGTTTGCTGGAAGAAATCTCTTACAGAGATAAGCTCGCCTGTTGTGTATTGTAATTTCTGTCCTATGTTTTTTTCAATGTATGTTAAAATAAATAATCCTCGAAATGGCTTAAATGATTTTCATAAAATCTGTCACCTCGTTCTAGTCTTTAATGGAAAAGAAACCGCATTTAAATCGGACTACATCTTACTGACATACATCCGGACAAAACTGGACACACAACGCAGAACACCCCTTAAACACATAACACCCGTCGTTTTTCATCGGGTGTTAAAAAGGTATAAAACACATTCATCTGAATTTTATTTTTCATCAAGCCTTTTATGTTCTCCATAAGACGCAATACGGGATTTAGTGTGACGTCATATAGCCTGCAACCCGCGGAGACGCAAGACTCTTCCGACAATATCTCATTTGCCAAAATACGGCAAGTATTTTAGGAGATTTGAGGGATCCGATGAGCAAGTATACACACAATGTGTGTAGTCGTAACCCTTCTTTGGCTTTGTTGTAGTCGGGTAATATTCAGGTTTACATACATATTGGGTCTTTACCTATGAAATTGGAGTTTTTTTTCTTCGTTAATCATATGTACCAATTCCTGCGATTTTCAAAGCTATATCCAAATTTGTTTTTTATTTGGAAAATGGAATATTATTTCAAGGTTTCACATGAAATATTTTTTCAATTCATTAAGTTGCTTTTCAATCAAATCAAATTCAATCTCATTAAGTTGTTCAAACATACTCGTCGGTTTATTATACTCTTGATATGGCTTTTCTGGTACGTTCTGATCTTTTCCTTCATTACCATCCACATTCATGTCTCTTTCGTTAACCTTCTTTCATTCATCGCCTGTCATGTCCAAAATATCTCAGCATACCATTTACAATCTTTGTCACTGTTATTCCTACTAATAAAAAAAAACTTTTCAATCCTCACAGGTGCCTAAAAATCCTGACATCTTAGGACCAAATAAGGATGCTTTTCCACATTGGCCCTCATCTTCATTTATATCAGGGGGCCAATAAACTTCAAAAACTTCAAACTTCAAGCATTTATTTCAACGTAAAATACATGATATCATTTGTCGAATGTCAATTTAAATCTATTGGAAATAAAAATAAAAACAGGGCTTAAGCATTTTTCGGTCAGTCAGTATGTCCAAGCTACCACCTGGGTTTCTTGTGCCGCTTCTTTTCCCACAGATGATTTCCCTTTCCGAAGCGGTGGTAGCTTGGGCATACTGACTGACCGAAAAATGCTTAAGCCCTATTTTTATTTTTATTTCCAATAGATTTAAATTAACATTCAACAAATGATATCATGTATCTTACGTTGAAATAAATCCTTGAAGTTTGAAGTTATCTTCGTCAATTGTGAGCCGATTTTGATGATCATTATTTTCAAAGTGATCCTATATTATGGTGAAAATCTGATAACGCACTCCGGAGGTAGAGAACGGAATCTTACTGGAGTCGGTTTTGTCAATTTTAGGCGGTTAAATTATTTAAACGCATAATCTTCCGCTAAGTTAACCGCCTCCGTGGCTTAATATAAACAACATTGGGTTTACGATTCGGAGGTCGCGGGTTCAATCCCCAGCGGGGTACATGTTTAAGTACTCGATTTGGTTGGTGGTAGGCCATTTTAAATGTCCGCCTGGCTAGCTACCACCATCTTATATTAATCTGCAGCCAAGCAGCAATGTTAATAACATTGTTGTGTTCCGGTTGTCAGAGATAAGATAGTCAGTCCTCTAAAAGTGTTGAGGTTACCGGGTCAGTACGCTTCCACCTTCGACCTTATCTTCACTTAACATCAGGTGCGATTGAGGTCACCCGTGGTACATAAAAAAAAATCTGAGGATCAAACTGCGGACCTTCGCTACTAATAATTAAGGAGTAAATACCTGTAGAATCTTTGGTGCCGTATGTACTCTATTTCCGTGTCGTATTGCACGTAATCGCACCTCTGGAGACACTCGTTTTGGTTTACTATGTCCCCGATGCTTGTCATAACTTTGTCTGAAACAAGGGTCTAATTACATCGCTTTCTATGGGAGGATTTGTTCTAAACATTACGCTGGACGGGTTGGAGGTCGCAGATTTTCCTGGGAGCTCTGGATGCATGACGCTGCAGCCCTTCAATGGTCTATGCTATTATGGAAGAGAACCACACGATCGCGGCCAAAAATATACACGAGGCTAAAACCGGCGACTAGTCAATGCTTAAATATTGCAAAAGAGGGCGATTGAAATAAAATTGACATGACGCAAACAATTTCAATAGCATAATACTCGTACGCACTGTAGTGTGTAGTGTAGCGCTGGTGGCTAAGCGGTTGAGACGCTGTCTCCCAATTTAGGAGGTCCGGGTTCGATTCCCAGTCAGGCCAACGTACCAATGAGTTTTCAAATTTAATTTAATTACTTAAGTGCATTTATTCGACTGCCCTTAAACGGTGAAGGAAAATATCGTGAGGAAACCTGCATGCCTGAGAAATAAAAATTGAAAGGCATGTGAAAAGTCCCCAACCCGCATTGGGTCAGCGTGGTGGACTATGGCCGCTCGCTGCTATATATTCGCAGCTATATACTCGCTCATATGCGAGGGAAGGCCTATATCCCTGCAGTGGGATGTTTACGGGCTGCTGATGAATACACACTGTGTTAGCTACGTAATTCAACTTTGTTTTTATTTTCTAATTAAAACACCAAGAAACGTCGGCCTGCACGTAAATGCAAAGTAAATAAAAACATGTCCTGTCAAATCCGCCTGGACGCCGGGCGCGGCACGAGCCTAAAGCGTAATCACGAACATTGCCGTTGTCATCCGAACTCAACCGAAAGCAATAATCGGCTTGGCAGACTAGTCGGCTAATAGGCCAGAGTATTTACCCGGCCCGTGTCTACGAGTAAACCCAACACAAAACGAAACAAAACAACACAACACAATACAAATAGACTTTATTGTTCTAAAGAAACACATTACAATAAAAAGAGTAGAATCCGTGGCTCAATGTAAGCAACATTGGGTTTACGATTCGGAGGTTGCGGGTTCGAGCTCCAGCGGGGTACATGTTTAAGTACTCGGTTTGGTTGGTGGTACGGTATTTTAAAATGTCCGCCTGGCTAGCTACAACCATCTTATCTAAATCTGCCGCCAAGCAGCAATGTTAATAGCATTGTTGTGTTCCCGTTGTCAGAGATAAGATAGCCAGTCCCTTAAATGTGTTGGGGTTTCCGGGACAGTACGCTTCCATCTTCGACCTCATTTTCATTTAACATCAGGTGTGATTGAGGCGTCGTGTATTAAAAAAAATAAGAATTGGGCGGTCTTATCACTAAAAGCGATCCTAGCGGGTTATCTTAAAGTAGTCCATGTCATTACTAGGTTCTAGACTACCTTTTCGCCGAATACGATCTATTCCCAGGTTTAGTCGCGTAAAAGTAACAAACAGAGTGAAAAACACACTTTTTCATGTATAATATTATGTGGATTAACAAATGAAAGATTTTATTAACTTACCGTCACAAATTAAAAGTACAGAACATTTTAATAATTTCAAGAATAAGTTGTCCCAACATATATTTGATATTGGTTTTGTTTGAGGGATTCTCTCTTAAAGTGCACTACGGACGGACACTCTAATACCTACTAATTACTGGACGCTCAGTGTATTATTACAATCGTCTAATCTGAGCGGGTGAACAACACTGTCTTTTTGTAAGTTACATCTTTCCTCATGTAAGAGACATTGTCTTTAATGAGAATAAAGTATCTTTAAACGTAAACGTAAAGATTTACTATAACTTATTTACCTGTTGTAAACATTAGAACACTTACAAATAGTTTGGTAAATGCAGCTAAGACGTTCCCAAGTACAAGGTGCGTAGTCCTCTGCCAGCGTCAATTCTTCCGCTGAAACATAACATTTTAATTTGAAATGGTTATCGTACGCAGTTTAGCTTACGTGGAATTACTTTATCGTGGACTCTGCCTTTTGTGTTTGGTGTCTTTCGTGTATTTTGTGTATTAGTGTCCCTTATGTCTTTGATGTCTTTTATGTCTTTGGTATCCTTTGTATCTTTGGTATCTTTTCTGTCTTTGGTGTCTTTCTTGTATTTGGTGTCTATTTTGTCTTTATCTTTTATGTCATTGGTGTCTTTTGTGTCTGTGGTGTCTTTTATATCTTTGGTGTCCCTTATGTGTACCGTGTGTTTAAGATAAATCGCTAGGACGACCGTTTGGTGTAGTGGATAGTGACCCTGTCAGCGAAACCAACGGTTGCAGGTGCGAATCCCGCGACGGGTAAATGTTTGTGTGATGAATATGAACATTTATTCCTGAGTCATGGATGTTTATATAAATAGTTATGTATGTTAATTCGTTATCTAGTATCCATAGTACAAGCTTTGCTTAGTTTGGGACTAAATTATTGGTATAAGTGTCCGAAAAAGTGTCCGAAATATTTATGTCTTTGATGTATTCTATGTCTTTGGTGTCTTTCTTGTATTCGGTGCCTATTTTGTCTTTGGTATCTTATATGTCTTTGGTAACTTTTATGTCATTGGTGTCTTTTGTGTCTGTGGTGCTTTTATATCTTTGGTGACTTTTATGTCTTTTGTATATTTATGACTTGCTTGTTTGTTTGTAAACGCTTTATTGTAAAAAGCAAGCTTATGAGACACCTCGATTAACCACCCTTTATAACTGGTATAATTAACATATTATATTATTAATTTTAAATTTTTCACTGTTACTGATATGTTTCTTTTGTACTTTTTAAACTCTATATATTTAAACTTTATCTTTTATACTGTTATTTATTTTAGAATGCTGTGTATACTTATAATAGGCTGATACACTTATATAATGTGACCAATATGTGAACTAACAAAATAATGTTTTAGTGTATAAGCTGTTAGTGTACCTAAATAAATAAATAAATATATTGTACAAAAAGGCGATACATTAATTATACAGAGTACGAGGACTCTTGTGTATTAATATCATTTTTTTCATTTGTATCTTGTCTTATCTCATCTCAAAGTAGCTTAAGTGCTACTCCAGGTCCCAGATAACTCTGCTATCTACCAAGTTGCATTTATAATATTTGTGTGGATGTCTACCGCGTGCGGATTAGCCAGTGTGGAATATGAGAATGAGCATATCGCAGGAATTATTTGGATTACGGAATAAAAAGTACCCTCTATATTGAGATATCCTACAACCTTGGGATCTTCAAGAGCAAAGTGAATAGGCATTTACTGGGATCGCGTGCTTCGACCACATCGTCACTTTCCATCAGGTGAGATTGTGGTCAAACGCGAATCCAGTCAATCATGAAAAAAAAGAAAAAAATAATAATAATAATCTACACACACATACACACGCATACATAACAAACAACAATGGTGAGTTATGTATATACTTAAGAAATTTTTTGTAATTTTTCTTTCTTTGTTTCATTTTGGTAGTGCTGTTATACTTACCTATTAGTTATGTTGTGTTACAATATTTATTTTATATAATGCTAAGTATAACAATACATTCGTTGGTACGCTGTCGCTTTGGAGATGGGCGTTTATAGCTACACTACAGTTTCCAACTACAGTAGCTATCGTCGCAATTTTGTACTCTGTATATTTATTTCTGTATCCAATAAAATTATTCTTATTCTTAATTACAGAGAGCATTTGTGTACCTTCTAACCAAAATCCACACAAGCGCATTAACGTTTCCCTAACAGCTCTAAATAGCGATGTTATTTAGTATCGAGTAACAAATATTTATGTTGTCTAGTCATTTCGTGTGTCGTACCACGAGGTTAAATCGAGAGCGGCAAGCAGAGAGACTTCGTCATTAATCCACCGATAAAAGCATAGCTCTTAAATTGAAGAAGAAGTAATTTTGTGTTACTTTGCTCGGTCCGACACTTTCCAAGATTTTTCAATTTAGAATAGAGTTGGTTTGTGATTATTATTTATGTCTTGGACGGCGTTTTCTAATTTTTAAAACTTACATCTAGTTATTATTTACTATGCTGGGGGACTGGCAATCGGTTTTGCCTTACCCTTTTATCATTTTTTTTCCTAAGTATAAGAGGTAGCGGGTTCGATCCCCAGCGGGGTACATGCTTTAGTACTCGGTTTGGTTGGTGGTAGGGCATTTCAAATGTCCGCCTGGCTAGTTACCACCATCTTATCTAAATCTGCCGCCAAGCAGCGATGTTTATAGCATTGTTCTGTTACGGTTGTCAGAGATATATAGCCAGTCTTCCAAATGTGTTGGGATTTGCGGGTCAGTACGCTTCCACCATCGACCTCATCTTCACTTAACATCAGGTGTGATTGAGGTCAAGTAGCAACCCGTTGTGCATAAAAAAAAAGATAGCGGACCTACTATTAAACGGGCTTGATCTCTGTTCAACCTTTAGCTTAGTCCTCTAATATTCTCGTCAAAAAATATTTTAGAATATGTAAGGCCGTCGAGTTTGCTCCACTCCTTAGCGTTTTGCTCTCTAACATATTCTCACAAACGCCTCCGTTCCAATCAAAGTTTGTTCCGAGCCTTTCCTAGCAAGTATAAAACTTGCTTATTTACCTTACCAACAGAAAAATCTTTTTGTTTATTTTTTATTTTGATGTCCAAGACGGCTAAAGGCTGTTAGTGCAACATAAAGCATATCCGATAATTAGTTCTAAAAGTTGGCTCGACAAATTCCTCAATAATGCAAGAAACAAATAAAAATGTGTGATCGATCATCATCAAAGTCTTAAAAAATTGAGTAGATGTAATCCCTTTTTATGTTTTCTCAATTTCACAGAAGAGAAAGAAAATTGGGAAACTTTTCTAATAAGTCCCTGCGACAGATTACTTAAGTATGAACCCTTTTAAAATAATTTGTCATAGGTCATAATCAAATTTAAATATAAAACATATTAGTTTTCGTCGCTTGGGAACGGCAAATCCAAATTTAGCTAAACTTTGTATGTATAATCGGATAACATTAAGTTAAGTATAGGCAACGTTAATTTTTAAAAGTAACCGCTTTATAAAAGTTTCAGCGAATCTAAGAAATGATTATGGGAAGCACATGAAAAGAGCTCTATTCAATTTTTTTTAATATGTGATTTAGCCCACAAATTAAAAAAATATTTCATGTGAAACCTTGAAATAATATTCCATTTTCCAAATAAAAAAGAAATTTGGATATAGCATTGAAAATCGCAGGAATTGGTACATATGATTAACGAAGAAAAAAAACTCCAATTTCATAGGTAAAAACCCAATATAACGTCACGACATTTTGTTCTAAATGGGCTGGTCGGAGATAACCCAAACATGAGCGTTTGGGTGTTCCAATCATCAAAGTTTAATGCTTGAAACAACACCCACAATTGGCCTTACGAAATATACAGAAGTTCACACGTGACTGGCAGTAAGCCCATCGTCTTTAAAACATGCAAATCTATAGAAGGTTTTTGGTGTAAAGTCCCTTTGTTTACAAAAAATATTATGATAAATATCCGACCACTCTAAACACATTTTAATGAGACAGAAAATGTTATACAGACTTATTAATTTCTCCACTGAGAAGCGTCTAACAAAATAAGTTTTTTCCAAAAATTACCCTCAGGGCAAAAAGACATATTCTCTTTCAGTTACATCCTTTTTTGCGTCAGGCTACTTAGTAGTAATATAATTAATTCCCTCGGATCACGATTCTCAGAATAAAATATCCTTTGTGTAATTTAGTCCCCTAGGCATAATGTTTATTGGACCAAAATGACCACAAATACACAGGGGAAGAAAGAAGAGAGAGAGATAAGTTTTGCAAATGAAAATCATCATGACTGAATTAAAAGAAAATCGTCCTTAACGTATACAGGATGAATTTTTCAAATGAGCGTGCATAGCCAAATCCGAAACTATGAGGAATAGCAAAAAGAGCTGGAAGAGATCTCTCTTAAAGATAAGCTCACCTTTGTATCTTTGTATCTGACAAATGTATCTTTTGTGTTTATTTGCAATAAAAAAAAAAGAATGGAAAAAGTACTCAAAGGAGTCTCGGAAACGATTTTGATGAAACTAAAACGGCACCATTGGATTTTTGAAATATCGACCCGTTGATTTAGAAAAAAAAAATAACATATACTGTATTACCCAAAGGCTGCATGGGAGAGATCGCTCTTAGTGATAAGGCCACCTAATTGTACTCTTTTCAGTATTGTGCTTTGTAAAATGTATATTCACCTTTTGTGCAATAAAGTGTATTTTAATTGTATTGTATTACACCATTCGATAGTAGCGCTAGTAAGGAACGAATTTTGGGAAATAATGACATATGGAAAACTTAAGGAAAGTTCTAATTTCAAATTTTATTATCTTTTCGTGTTTAAAAACGACACATTTTTTTTTTTAGTTTTATTTTCTCCTCTAGGAGAAGGCAAAGGGATCTAGCCCATAACAGCCATGTCTTATTTATCTTATTTCTTCATTTTGTAAGTCAGTCTCAGTCAAAACAAGTAATTCGTCGTATACTTGGCGTATACACAGTCTAGTCACGGTCAAGTCATTCTTCAGTAAAGTGGCAGAATGCTTTACAAAAGATTTTGGCGGCTTCTTGTGGGAACTCGAAAGCTCCGTTACGCACTTTAATTTACACTTCCCTTCACTTGTACACCATCACTAACGTTTGCTGCACAATATTCTGCCATTATTAAGCTTCAACAGTCAGAATGCACAAATTATAAGAATTATAAAGAAAAATGCTTCTTCACTCGCCGAGTTCCCGCCAAAAAGCCTAAAAACCACACAGTAAAAGAAAAAATGTGAACATTTGAAATTGGAACGTATAACGGAATAGTGAGGTTTTGAAAAGTGAGGTTGTCTGTGATTGCTTTTGATTCAGACATGGGTGGCTGAATTCCTTTGCCTTTCCCTTGCACATACGGAATGGAACTAAAAAAAAACATTTTTTTAGTTTTAATTTAGATTAATTTAGATTTTCTTGGGGCTTTTTGGCGGGATCTAGGCGAGCGAAGTTGCATTTTTGTTTATAACTCTTATAATTTGTGCATTCTGTCTTTCGAAGCTTAATAATGGCAGAATATTGTGCAGCAAAAGTTAGTGATGGTGTTCAAGTGAAGGGAAGTGTAAATTAAAGTGCGTAACGGAGCTTTTGGGTTCCCACAAGAAGCCGCCAAAATCTTTTGTAAATCTTACTGAAGAATGACTTGACCGTGACTAGACTCTGTATACACCAAGTATACGACCAATTGTTTTGTCTGAGACTGACTTATAAACTGAAGAAATAAGTGAAATAAAACATGGCTGTATGGGCTTAGATCCCTTTGCCTTCTCCGAGAGGAGAGAGTAAAACGAAAAAAAAATAGATTTTGTTGGACATTTGAACAATTGATCAGTTAAGTTTACCTATTCGCTCGCTATAAGCTCTAATATATAAGCTATATATATATATATAAGCTCGCTTCTGCAGCGTATCCAGTCAAAAAAATCAGAAATTTAACAGACGTTCATACCGCAAGACTGGTTTACTTTTAGCTATTTCCACAGCTTGATGTCATATGGCATATTGTTGTGGGGAAACGCTGCTGACATACATATGATTTTTGTTCTGCAGAAGCGTGCTATTCGTGCCATTTATAAATTACGGCCTAGAGAGTCTCTTAGAGATAAGTTTAAGGAAATTAATATCTTAACAATGGCATCTCAATACATTTACGAGAATTTGTTATATGCAAAAAAATATATAACCTTATTCGCTAAAAATAGTGATAGGCACAATGTTAATACAAGGAATAAGAACCAGTTATCAGTTTATGTTAGCCGACTTCATAAAGTTAGTAAATCGTTCAAAGGGCAATGTATACGCTTTTATAATAAGGTTCCAGTAGACATTCAAAATTTGCCTTTAAATAAATTTAAAGCAATCATAAAACAGAAATTACTAGCAAAAGGCTATTATAAAATCACTTACTATTTGAATGATAAGCAAGCATGGACATAGCTGTCTTATTATTCATATAATTATGAAATCACAAATTGTAATCCATAATCTTTAAAAGAGCAACCCTAGAGTTTCTTGCTCGTTCTTCTCTGGGGAGTCAGCTTTGTGAATGAGCCGTAAATTTAAATGTAATATTAATAGTGACGTTTTCAAGTGATAATGTTATCCTATGAAATAAAATATTTTGAATTTGAATTTGAATTATTAAAACTTAAAGTAGCTACTTTTCGTCATAGTTACGGATTTGGCAATGCACGTGGACTTGAATAATTCACCTGTGTAGTGACTACGAGTAGTTCACTATTTAGTGACCAGTGATTCCATTTCCGACCGAAAGAAAAAATATTTCGATATTTTTTGCAGTACCATTTTGAGCCAAAGGAATGTCCGTTTTTTTTTTGCGTTTTATTCTCTCCTCCCGAAGAACGCAAAGGGATCTAAGCCCATACAGCCATGTCTTAGTTCTCTTATTTCTTCAGTTTATAAGTCAGTGAATTTGTCGTATAGGTACTTGGCGTATACAGAGTCTAGTCACGATGAAGTCATTCTTCAGTAAAGTGGCAGAATGCTTTACAAAAGATTTTGGCAGCTTCTTGTTTGGCAGGTTTGGCAACCCGAAAGCTCCGTTACGCATTTTAATTTACACTTCCCTTCACTTGTACACCATCACTAACTTTTGCTGCACTATATACTGCCATTATTAAGCTTCAAAAGTCAGAATGCACAAATTATAAGAATTATAAAGAAAATTGCAACTTTACTCGCCGAGATCCCGCCAAAAAGCCCAGGAATGTCCGTGTCTAGTTCGCAAATGCCTACCACAATTTACCACAAAATTTGTACAGCATTAACAATCTCCGGCCCGCGGCGTGATACCATCAAAATTAATTGTAATTTACTACCACTGTTAAACTGTATTAATGTGAAAGCTAAGATTATATTGTGCGTCAAATTGGGGTATTTATTGTTTGGCTTTGTTTTGACGGAATAATTAGTAATCCCATTTTATTGCTTGCCAAGTCGGCAACTGTTTTCGCTGTGCTCTGTGGTTTTCTGTTATACAGGGAAAACACGGAAGATCTGACATTGCCTATAACTTGTATACCTACGTGCTAATATAATTATATACATATTTATTTATTTATATATATTTATATTATTAAGTAAGTCTATTAATATAATATTATTATTATATTTATGCATACTTATCTATATATAATTATTTTAGTTGGTAGTATCGTGCACCCTACCTGTTTTTCTACCTACAAATGTCCCATGGTTGTGGGTTGTCTGGAAGAGATCGCTTTTAGTGATAAGACCGCCTAATTGTGTTCTATTGTTATCATCAAAAATTATTGTAAATTATTTTGCGCAATAAAGAGTATTTGTATTGTATTGTATTTTATTGTATAATTGTACTATTTAGCCCCCGACGGAAAATAACACGATTTATATAAGACGGTGGTAGGTAGCCAGGCGGACATTTAAAAAAATCTTTTTATTATCTCTAAGACTAAACTCGGAGATAGATTCCTGGCTATATTAAATGGAAATCGGTTAAGCCGTTCCGACGATATTTACCTTATACCATAGTTCGTTTAGTCAATCTAAATTATATGAAAATGAAAAATGATTTATTTCAAACATGGCACAAGAGTTATAAACAACTAGCTTTCCGACCGCCGCTTCGCCTGCGTGGAATAACTTTAACGCGGAAATTTATTTATCCCGCGGGAACTACTCACTTTATCGGGATAAAAAGTTTTAATACAGGGTATATTCTACCTATATACCAAATTTCATCAAAATCCGTTCATCCGTTTCGCCGTGATTGAGCACTCAAACAAACATCCAAACTTCCTCATTTATAATATTAGTTTTTTTTTTTTTTTTATTTATTTATTCATAGAACATTATTTGAACAATCTTCACTATAAGACGCCTACGAAAACCTGTAAAGGTTTGTGTGTAGTGCGAATGAGGTCACTGACCCGCCACGTTATTAATTATTACAAAAACAACTTAAAATATCTACATACATACATAAGATGATATACGAAAGCAAGTAGACATGTGTCTCGCTATCGAAATAAAATTTGTTGGAAAGGCACTTCCTACATATTTCCATCTATAAAGTACTTCTTTAATGCATTTTTACATTGTTTTACGTTATGTGAATATAGTTCACCAGGAATACTATTTAAAATATCTGGTAAAATATAATCCCATATTCTCACGCCATATAAAATATGGCATTTTATTATATGGCAATATGCCATATAATAAAAGTTACATCACAAAAATTACGTATTTTTACTGGACTACTCGAGCACTCGAAATTTCAAGCTCCATAGATTTTGGGATGCCCATCATTTTCGCAGAGAGAGAAAGAGTGCGCGAAAGAATTGGGCCTGGTCGAAATTATATCGCGCCATTCGACACAGAAGCTTATTATAGCTTATAGCGATAAAGAAAATTGGGAGAAAGCTCTTAGGATACCAACCCTAAATAAATAAAATAAATAAATAAATATTTCGGACACTTACACACCAATCATCTAGTCCCAAACTCAGCAAAGCTTGTGCTATGGATACTAGATAACGGATAAACATACATAAATATTTATATAAACATCCAAGACTCGGGAATAAATGTTCGTATATTCGTCACACAAACATTTACCCCTCGCGGGATTCGAACCCGCAACTAAGAACGACGTTAGGGTCACTGTCCACTATATACCAATCCTAACTTTTACTTTTGGAGTGATATAATTCTGTAGTCATAGATTTAGAAAAAAATTGTCTAATGGAAAAGGACTCTAACGCTGTCAATATTGACTAATAAGGCTTCAAATATCAACTTGTGTTTTAAGAAAACAAACAAACAAACATCCTACCTTTCACATTTATAATATGATAGATAGATAAAGCCTTTATTTGTTTCCACAGTCACACACATACATTTAGCTTATACATATTGATACACAGATAAGGTAACACATTTACAACAATAACATAATATTGTAACACTAACGCATGTGTGTGCTGCAGCAGTACAAATGGGTCATAGCTCAGTGTATTAGATTGCTCATTGAGCAAAACACTGATTTTCAGCTATCCCCTAAGGAGCAGAGCAACTTGGAACCTAAACCAGAGGAAACAGAAAGTATTAAATAAATAGCAATTTTCAGACTCTTGAAATAGTGATTAATGAGTGATAGTATAGGTGCGAGTGAATATAAAGAGACGTAATGTTTCTAAGTTGTGGGGCTCAAGAATTGCATAAGTTATATATTTTCACATCATTGCATGACGACAGAATTTCTGATTGACTGTCACCACGGTTTATTCTAAACATCAATCACTTGTAAAATTTATTAAATAAATAAATATTAATTTCACTTCATTTCATCATATCTAATTTTAATTTAAGATAAGAACACGTACCTATGTTCTACCTTTTAAAATTGTTTCGTATTCGCGGGTTTGCTGGAAGACATCTCTTATAGAGATAAGTTAGCCTCTTGAACATTTGTATTTATGTCATTTTAATGTATATTTGAATGTGTGTGTACAATAAAGTGTTAAATAAATTGCTTGGAGTAATCACCCATAACCAGTAACTTATTTGCAGGACTGGCTATCTCAACTGGCCGAACATTATACTATCAACATTGCAGTTTGATGGCAGTCTTAGATAATGATTGTTGTAGAAACCAAACCAAGCGAGGCTGAAATCCATTACAAGAGGTGATGGGAATGCACCATAATCGTATATAAGTACTTACATGTATAATTAAATGGCAGGCATCGGCAGTAGTTGACGACTTGTCTTAAAATAAGAATATTCACGCAGCCTTGGTAATATTTTGGGCTTTCGATGGCGTCCTGTAATAACAATTTATGATTTAAGGAAAAATAATAATCAGTTTTCATATAAATTATAATACACTGGATGAAATTTGGCATTATAGATAGAATATACAGCGTGTAACAAAATACCCCTTAGAAGCTAAAAGAGGAGAAATCAGATAGTGGTGTCGATTCGGATGTAGGTTGTAACGCCCCCCCTTAAAGAAGACGACGACGTCCCAACATAGACACGTCTAACACCTTGAAAACCAAGGTGTAAATGAAGATAGAAAGGGACTCGAACCCTCTCACAATTAAATATATGAAGAATTGGCCAAATGGTGTGATCGTCTAGTGATAGGCAGGACTCTACGTTGTGTTGTGTATGTAGTAACCAGCTAGTTCTTTGTATGAGGTATGTGTAATACAGTCTGAATGCCTAATGGGAGCGTACATTGATATATAAGAAGTCAAGTAAATATTCATGCAAGTAATTTCAATTGAACTAGGATACAAAATATCTTTCAGTAGGGCATATAGTATACATACAAATAATAGATAGGTATAAAACGTAGGTAAATAGATATATAGGATAGATAAATAGCATATATAAATAAATAAGTGGTATTAATAAGTAGTATATAATAAGAAAAATAGGTATTTAGGAATAACATAAAGCAGGCAGCCTCCTAGGTACAGAAAACAGCAGAATTAAGTAGGTATAGTTAGAGCTATTAATTGTACCAGGAGTCAACCGCCAGGGTTAGGGTTAGGGTGCCAAGTGAGCTCCAGCCATGCGCCCAAGGCGAGTGAAGGTCAACCACAAATAACCTCCCCCTGATAAGATGACAGTATGATAGCCTTACGGCTGAGATGTAACAGACATGTAAACACATCTGAGACATGAATATGGTTTGGTGGAAAAGAGACTAGCCCAGATCCAAATAAGTTGAAGTTAATTTAATTAGAAGGATGCTTTATCCAATCTAATTGATAGGTGTTGTTAGACTTCATAACTGGCCAACATGGACACAGTTGTAGTGGGTAACCATTCAGAGTGCCTGGACACAACTGAATCATTACAAAAGTAGGGTCGAAAGCATAAATGCAAGCGACAATTTGAAGATTTACCTTTCAGAATTAGTAAGTCGACGGTCAAGGAAGGTACAGTTATCAGCCCTGAAGGTCTATGAGTACAGTTCAATGAAAGCGCTAGCACATAAAATGTGAGCGACTTAAGCCAGAGAAGGTACATCATCAGAACCCAATCAAGAAGCAGAAGGTGGTACAATCCAGGACGGTCAGTTAACCATTCCTCAAGGATTTTAGTGACGATACATAGTCCGCCGCCAAGCAGAAGATGTATTAACAGTAGGAATCATAAATAGCAGACCTAGAGCCAGTATCTCAATGAACCTCCTCCTAGGGTCGTAACCCATAGGTATCAACAGTTGCTTACATGATCAACCTTTGCCCCGTAACGGAAGGCTAATATGATTAAATAAATAAATAGGATCAGCAAGCGCGCTATGAGCAAGCTGATAAGTAGTAGTAGTAGATTGGTAGAAGCAGTAGATGTACATGCTCTCCAGCCATGAAGTCAACAAGCCATCAATCAGTTTGAATATTTATTATAAATAAAATTCAAATTAAAATAAGTTTGTATGAAATAGAAGTTATATTGAAATAGATACCTAGTAATAAAATTAGTATTTGCAATTAGGCTATCCAGTGGGGTTTAAGGGTAATGATAGAACTGGGAAGGTTCTATCTGCTGTGTGATAAAATAAAACAACTCTTTATTTAATACCTGATGGAGCTAAACTCCCCGATACCTTTCGATGATGTTATAATATTGAATCCAGCATAAGAGTGAGCTGGTCGAGCGTGGCTCATATTAATGAGAACACACATCTACAAGAGGACAGTTGACCAATGCAGAGTATTGGATACCCCCCAGCACAATACGCTGCATTAGCTAGAGAATAACTGCATGGAAGTGCTTCATCTAGTCCGCAAGCGGAGGTAAGAGTCAGCCCAGCTATATACTTAGATAAGCAAGACAATCCATCCAAACGCCTCACTTCGTTCCACTAACGGTGGATGCCATTGCATCCGGCCCCGGTATTGGACAAAAGGTCGTAGACGGTGAAGATAGACAATTATGCATATGTAAGTATTGGTTAAAAAATGACATGAGACGTAATAAGGAGAACCAAGGAAACTACGTAATATAGTTCCCCTATGTTTGCCCGATTCAATCCCAGCATTAATACAATTCCAAGGTATAACAATATAGCCAGCCTGGTATAGCTGGACATAAAGCCATAACAGGGAACGCCATACCAACCGGTTTTCCATACAGAAACTCCCAGAAGGGAAAACTACGAATAAAACACCGTCGATATTTACCACTCTAGACCAGGGTACAGGGTTTGCTGGATTATTGTAACAAGGAAACCTTTAACCAATTTACCTCACAAATGATGAAACATTGAGCAATGTTTAAGTACTCGATATTGCATCACCAGCTACTTAGAATAAAACAACTTCTGTACCCCATTCCACAGCTCTGCACTTGGTTAGTTCTTTCTTTCCTCATGCAGGTCTGGGAACTTCGCCAGATAGAGAATACCTCGCCTTCACGACTGTACTCGGCATTATTCATTAATGTATTCATAAAACTGAATTTTCATTTACGTTGCCTCATGCAGAACGCGAAAACTACTCAATAATGGTTTTGGAAATATTTGGAATAGATTTTAGGTTAGGTTCGGCGGCATTCGCCGATTATAGATAAATATCAGTAGATACATAAATTACATAGATACGTAGAGCATAAATATATGGGGGTAAATACTTAAAAACATAAATTATGATATACCTAGATAAAAATGGAGTTAGTTTAAATACATCTCAACAGAACAGAGAAAGAGAAAGACAAAAGGAAAACATAAGAATTAGGGGTCAATAGGCGAGTCAAAATAGGGTCTTCTAAATTATAAGATATCTTTAGAACTGGTATAAATAAATGTATTAAATTGTGTGGGCTATAAAATAAAAATGGATATTAAATAAATTGCTTAGATGGGTATAATAGTAATATTATAAATAAATTAGCCAATATATAAACAAATATGGAACCGGGTTCCGTAAGCGTGTGAGCACATGTAAAATACATTTTCTAAATCATAAAAACCACAGGCATAAATAAATTCGCTCAGCATAAAATTAGGGGTCGTTTCGTGAAATAAAAATGGGTTCCCTACAAAATATCCCTAACACAATCCTATGGCCCTTTTACATATAAAATCACTCTCAAACCTGACGTCTAGAGACTGATCGTCTCAGACGCAATTTCCCTCGTTGTAGCTGAAAAATAAGCACAAACACATCACATTAAAGGCCATAATTTCCCTTCAGGGAACACTTTTTCACACACGAAAGCACGTGTATAAAAAAAATCACTGAACGCATGTCCTAAGCTAGGCCCTAGGAATCTGCTTCCTACGACGATTTCGCGTACTTTTATACTGGTATACGGCGTTGGTTCTTATAAAAAAGTACCAACAAACGCTAAATTCGCCCGAAAAGCTACAAAACTGGAATAAACCCTGATCTAAACGTAATCGCGTCATCAGCTAACGCCACGGGAGGCTCGAAAAGCTGGTAAACGCGGCGGAATCTGTTCAGGCTGGAGGCAGCATGGCTGATCAGATATACTTACGGCGCGACGGGCAGGACTGCATTACGACCTGTCTACCTCTGTGGTTTCTACGAGAATTCTCGAAAAAATGACGCGCGGTGGGTTTTATACTCACGCCAAATTCTCCGATTTTTAATATTTTCCTACTCTCGATGTTAGCCGATCTGCATACACCGCCTTTTCGGTGACCTTCATCTGATTTTCTGCTAGTGAAGCGTAAATTTCTCGATAACTTTCATTCGAATTTCCATAAGAACGATTTGCAGTCGGTGGCCTATTAATATTGTCCTATTTCTTATTTGGAGCCCAAAGCTGCGCTCCACCAGCTGATAACATCAGATCTTTTATTAAGCAGGTATCTTAGGCAAAATCTATTTTAAGAGAATTCCATAGACAAACTCTATCGACGTTTTTTTTATGTGTTCTAACTTTACCCTCATCATTAGTTGAAAGACGCAGGGAAGGGGTACCCTTCAGCCATCTTTAAAATACCAAATTCACGTTTCTCATTGGTGGAGCCGTAATCTCTGCGCTCCCATTGGCTAACCCGAATTTTCCCTTAATCTGTGGCGCCCGATAAGTGGGACTGTGCTTCCCATTTCGAGTGAACTATCTAATTTTTAGATTGAACCTTTCTAATGTTTGTTTACATTTGCTTGTTTACATTTGTAAATTTACTGAAAACGCCGCATTCCATCACGTTTTCGCTATACATAATAGCTTACTGGATTCGTCAGGAAACTGTCTTCACTTCAGATATTAAGTGCAACTTTTCCCACCGATGTTTTGGGATGATAAACGTTATGCAATTTAAGGTTTGTCATATTTTCTTTATTACGATAACTCAGGTTAAATTCTTACATTTCATCTTTAAATCTACTTATTACCATGCAGAATTATCTACCTTGGGTTAATTTAGGCAAAGGAATTTGTTATAAAATCAAAGTTTAAGTCTATCCTATAACCTCAGCTTTCTTCGGTATTTCTGCATACAATCTGCTATTTACTACACATTACGTATGAAGGATTGCAAGCTTTACCTAACAATGTACAACTTTATCTGTTTCAGACCTATTTTCAAAAGATATGGATCTAAAATGTTCTCCCAAAATGGAAACCCTAGTACTTGCTACAAATCCTAAACAACAACTCTGAATTCAATTCTTACACCAAGGAGCATTGGAAACATTCACCAGGTACTACTTATTACTATAATTTGAAAGCTAACCTAAATATAGATGAGAAATTCTTAAAATGAAATTTTCAATAAAGTGATAATTTCCCTGTCATTCCCTACTCTGCTTATCAAAGTTTATAACAGATTCATACTTTAAATAGGCCCTACTCAATCCCTAGGCATAGAATTCTTTAGTACATTTGTTCATATCAAATCTCATATAAGAAAATTCAACCTTTGTAATTCATAATATTTGGTTCTCCGAGCTACCAACCTTGACATTTGTGATTTTTGATTTATATCAATCTTACTTGGAAATTGATATCGAATTATGTGTAACTGCATCTTACATAGCTAACGCAGAACCACTACAGAGGTAGGCCCTGTAATTCCTGAATAGATAGCGAATATTACCTAAAATCTAAATGTCTAAATTACCTAATTCAATATTTTTATTTACCTTTGTTACAGTGATTATGGCTAAAAGAATTGAACGTGACCGCTTCCACAACCATCCAGAAGCCCTAAGGAAACATTAATACATAGAATACTGGAATTCAACAGGAAATTCAAGGAATTTATTTATAAATCATACAAAATGTGAATGCAGTATGAAAGGAGAACTACCTACTTCAATTTATATTTGAATAAATGAGTGGTCAGTCCATATTTATGTTAATTTGTATTTTCTTATGTATTGTAGATAATTTCCTGTAATTATTCATGAAAATATAATTGTTATGGTGAAACCTTTAATCAGTTTCAATTTACCGTAGTTCCATTACAGATTAAGAGATGGCGATGTTTCTCATATAAGATAATAACACCAACAAATAAAAGATGGCGTTGGTTCTCAAATAAGATAATAGCACCAACGTGTAAGAGATGGCGCTGATAACACCTTGACGTCTATTCGATAAGAGATGGCAGTAGACAAGGAATTATTTAATTATTCGTAATACTTTTATCTAACAAGAACGTAAAACAAATCTACAACCCTAAACTATTAATATCTATAGTGTAAATTGAAACCCCCCACTGCACTAATATTTCAATTCTTTTTCATAGATTTATTATTGATTTGTTATATCGCCATTCTCCACTAGATGGCATTACCAGTTTCAAAATTGAAGTATCTTTGATTATATAGACTCTACATTATGGCACATTACTATAGTTGTGAGACGTTGTTCCGTCACAGTTCGCCCCCTGAATTATCACGGAGTTTATCGGAGGTATAATTCACCAATTTCATAAGTCTTACAACTTAATAGAAGTTAGTGGTGGGAGAAGTGAGGTGGAATGGAAATAAAACCATATATTGTATTAACCTACGAGAATAGCCACCCTACACCCCATCATCCACATGTATTAAGCCAGCGCTTTAAAAGAAAATATGTAAACAGAATCAAAGTATATATAATGACGAACAAAATTAAATTTTTTATTGAATTCTTACTTAAAATATATCAATGTGATATGAATCTATGACCAAAAAGAAATGCAATTCTCCCAAAAAGCGCCCCAATAGATGTGCTTGAGCCATTCCCCGACCCGACATTTTATTCTTTCAAGTAATACAACAGTTTTAAACAAGCTGAACAATGCCAGCATACAATAATAATATGTAGTACTACATACCATATGCTTACAACAATATATTTTTAGTAAGAGAACCTTATCTGAATTTAAGTAAGACGAGTTAGGCGACTACTAGAATGTTACTCTTACAATAATGTTGTAATATACGTTATGTAGCCCATGATACAAAATAAGACAGTGAATTAAATAATTTTAATACAATTGCTAATATAATACTAACTTATTTCGCCCTCTAGTGAAAATGTAATAATTAATCATACGAGACTTTCAATTAGTAGTAGGTAAAGGACAAGAAAGAGAAAAATAGACAAAATTATTAAAAATCATAAAAAATCAACAGAATATAAAAATATACTATATAAAACACAATGCTAAATTATTTATGAAATTGTTAAGAAATTAATAAAATTGAGAATTTTTATAAGTAGTGCTAAAACTAGAAAAAATTGAAAGATTAACTTTAACCTTAGTTATTTACACGTTATTTGTAATATTTATTTAAATGTATTGTATTAAAATTTCCCCTAATCTTCTCATTTTTGGGATCCATTAAAGTATACACATTAGCGAATGGTATTGCAGCCACCACATACGGACCTTCATATAAAAGCTCGAACTTTTTTGTTAATTTTAGTTTAGCTACAGACTTATTAACCTTTCTAATTTTCACTAAATCCCCTATTTGAAAAGAGATTAACCGATGAGACCTATTAAACTTCAATTGGCGTTTAGTGCTACTGTCCTTCAAATTTTCCCTAACCTGACTTCTAACAACTTCGACGTCCTTTGTCGAGTTTATTGATGGCAGACAGCAATCAAACGACATTGCATTACAGGTTCCATAGACAATCTCATTTGGTGTGAACCCTGTACTTTCATGATAAGTGTTATTATATAGTGTCTCAATTTTACTTAGAATAGTTGCCCACCCTTTGTGATTATTATGGCAATAAGTTCTAAATAATCTACCTAATTCTTTATTGACTCGCTCAGTTGTATTTGGCCTAGGATTCCTAACAGTAGTGTAAATGGGTTTGACGTTAATATCCCTCAGAGCTTTCTTCCATCCTTCACAACTAAATTGACTGCCGTTATCTGTCATCACAACCTTTGGTTTAATAATTTTGGTAAACTGTTTCAATTTAGTTATAACGGCACGCGAGGATGCTTTGGTCAAATCATATAATTTCACAAATTTACTAAAAGAATCTTGAATTACCAGGATATAAGCTGCACCAAATCTACCTTTCGGCAATGGACCATATAAATCAGCCATAACTAAATCTCCTACTTGTTCTGTTACTATAGATTTACACTGTCCGACGTACTTAATGTTATCACTTTTAGAAACCTGACAAAGATGACAACTTCTTAATATCGCTTTGACGTCTCTATTCATTCCTATCCAATAAAATCTATCCTTTACATACTTTAGAACTTTATACGCCCCCTGATGTCCCATTTCTTCGTGTATTTGTTTTACCACATTTCCTCTCAATTCCGTTGGTAAATATATAACACGTTTATTGGAATCGTAATCAGGAGTAAAATATAAAACATCATTACGAATCCGGCACCTTTGCGCAATCTTGCCTAACCTATTTCTGTCTTTATCAGAGTCAGAATTATTTACAAAGTTTACAATTTGTTTTATTTCGCTGTCATTTGTTTGGAAATCCACTATATTTTTTAGGTCAGCTAGAAGTGTTTTGTTCTTATTGACTTCCATATAATGGATTTCTGGACAATATACTTTATCTTCTTGTATAATGATAGCATCGGAAGGAAACCTGGACAGAACATCGACTGCAACATTGTCTTTACCTTTCACATGTTCGATGTTATAATCAAATTGCTCTAGATACAATATCCATCTAATTATTCGACTATTATATAACTTCCATGATCTAACGAATGTTAATGCCTTGTGATCAGTTCTGATTATTAACTTGGCGCCCCTCAAATAAGTCTCAAATTTCCTCAAACAATAAATAATGGCCCAAAATTCCTGTTCCGTAACAGTCCATCTTAGTTCAGCCCCTCTCAAAGCTCTACTACAGTATCCTAGTATCCTCATTTCTCCATCATCGTCTAGTTGAAATAAAACACCAGCTAAGCCTACTCCTGAACTATCAGTTTGCAAATAAAAGGGTCGAGACATATCTGGATGATGTAGCATGATTGTATTTAAAAAATTATGTTTTAACTTCTCAAAAGCCTTCTGAGCTTCTTGTGTCCAATTCCAAGCCCGATCTTTCTTAAGCAATTGACAAAGTGGTTGAATTATACTATTGTAGTCTGGAATGAAACGCCGATAATAATTACATAACCCTAAGAAAGCCCTTAAATGTTTTATTTTCTTAGGAATAGGAAAGCTCCTTATTGATTCAACCTTTTCCGGGTCAGTCCTTATTCCTTGGGTGGAAATTATATGTCCTAACATCTTCACCTGTGTACAAATAAATTTACATTTTTCTATGTTACATGTGAGCCCGGATGCTTTGAGCTTATTTAAAATTATTTCTATATGCTCTAAATGTTCTTCTAACGTACCAGTGGTCAGTATAGCCAAATCATCTAAATAATTGACGCAAAAATGTCTAACTTCCGGTCCCAATATCAAGTCCATAGCCCTACTAAAACTACCCACCGAAGTCTTTAAACCTTGTGGTAGCACATTATACATATAGGATTTTCCATTAAATGTAAACCCAGTATACTTTTTACTTTTATCTGAAATAGGAATTTGGAAATAGGCATTATTTAAATCAATGATACTAATGAATTTTACGCCATGGAAAGAGTTTAAGACGTCTAATTGCATTGGCGGAGCTTCAGCTTCGGCTATCATATGCTTGTTTATTTCCCTTGCATCTAAAAGCACTCGCAAAGAACCATCAGGCTTTACGGTAAAAGTCAAAGGACTGCTATATTGCGTAGAACCCCGAGATATTATTCCCATATCAACCATTTCAGCTAATTTCTCTTCCATCCTTTGCCTAAACGCATAGGGAATCGGATAAGATCGTCTAATAATGGGAGTATGATCGGTCATCTTTATTTCATGTTCGTAACAGTTGGCTCTACCTAACCTCTTGGTAAATACTTCACTATGTCTACTCAATAACTGTTTTAATTGTTCAACTTGAATACATTGAAGAGGAATGCCTGTTCGAATACCTTTCAAGTAGCTATGGAAGTCTAAGTTACTATTTACCGCAGTAATTTCTGAAATGCCCTTATGGTCAAATACATATTCAAGAAAAGGTACGAACACATCATGTCCATTCCTATTAATTTTGAGACCAACGAATGGCTTACGTAAATATATATCTATTTCGTTTAATGTTAACCAATCAAAGCCCAATATTACAGAATGTATCAAATTTGGTACAATAAGAAAACTGACTTCTATGGTAATATTCCCGAACTTGACAGGTAACAAAACCATCTGTTGAATCTTAGTGCTCTTCTGCCCAACAGCTCCCCTTATTTGAATGGGCTTGACAGGTAGCATTGTTAATTTATGCCCAACTTTAGTTAATAGTGTTTCCCAGAAAGATTCAGAAATACAAGTGATATCACTTCCAGTATCTACTAAACATACTAATGTTCTACCTAAAATATCTATTGTAATTTCAGATTTAACCATTTCCAACCTATCTGAAGTAATGTTATCCTCTTCATCAAATAAAGAACAAACAATGTCTTCGGTCTGAACTATTTCGCAAGCATCTAACTGCGACCGAGACTTCAATGTATCCACAACTTTAAATTCAATGTTGTCTAAATGAGGGGTAATGGTAGAACCTAATCCCTTCCTTCCTATTTGTCCACTAGGGACGATTGGTTTCAGTAGCCCAGTATTACGAATGCCTAAGGTCTGCCCAGGCTTCCATCCCATGGCAATCATTAGATCTAATGCTACGGGTGTCAGTCTAGCCCCTGCGTATATTAGTGTCGATGAATTGGGGCACATGACATCAACAGGTATTAGTTTAAATTGTCCGCATTATTGCTATCATCAATGGTATTATCAGTTATATTAACGACGTTAGTCTCAACGGCACGACTAGCCTGACGCCCTGGTGGACCGTTGAACTGTCTCTTGCGATTGGCGTTGTGTCCGCTAACTCGTTGACCTTGAATTCCAGAAGTGGTAGGTTTCTGCTGATGACCGCTGCGTTGCGTAGAATTAGGTTGATTGTAGCCCTGATGACTTGAAAAGCTCTGCTTATTGATGTCATCCAACTTGCGTAAAAATTCGGTGGCTTCAAGCATTGATGTACACCGGCTTGTAGTCCACGCGTACTGAACGTCCTTCGGGAAGTGATGGATGATGTCGTTGATAAGCTGCTTTTCTGGCATTGGGTAAGTTAGCATCTTAGCTTGTCCGCATAGAGATATGAAATGACCCAACATGGTGGAGTTTGCGCTATCCCAAACGTTATGTACTATTTTCCTTCTTAGCTCATTCTGCTCTGCTTCTCCCCAATATGTATCCAGAAAATCGCCCTTGAAGTCCTCAAAATGGGACCATCTATCCTTGTAAATCCGTGCCCAATTCCGAGTTTCACCTTCCAAGCACTCGATGATTAGATCGATGACATTTCCAGCACCAGGTAGAACCTTCCTTAAGTAAGCAGACATGTCCTCAATAAACGTCACAGGATGTTTATTTTTATTGGGGTATTTTGGCTTCTCGACGTTGAGTTGAGGTATGGGGTAATATGTTGCCGTAGCTATAGGATGGGCAGTCGGGAAGACACCTGATGGCAAGGGCGCTGAACATCCAGGAGACGTGTCCTGACTGCTCGTACCACCAACTTCACTGTTAGGGCCGGTAGATGAAATAGCCCTAATCTTGTCCTCCAACTGGCCAATCTTGAGGTTAATAATTCCAACAGATTGACGCATCATCTTGGTCATATACTGTATGGGATTAATCTTAGGTCTTAGAGGGGTCTGTGGTTCGGTGGAAGAACCAGAGACCGGATTAGCCATGGTCCTGCGAATGCCACGAGCGTGGGCTGCCTTGGATTTTGTCCTTTCCTTCGGCATATTGATCCACGATATCCACTTGAACACACAAGTCACTGATTCACTAATGTCCTACGTTAGGATATACCTACGTTTTCGAAGAACGAAAATATTTATGGACGAATTGCAATCACTAATCACTGAATCATTAAAATAAATCTAATTAAATTTAATAAAATAAGAGAGAGAAAAAAAAAATAATTAAGGCGTTAAGTACTGAATTAAGTTATTATGAAATGACGAAATAAGAAAGAAATATAAAAATGACTAACACTAAATACTGTTCAAATTAGAACCAATTGTTTTTACACTGTACACTTCACTTTATGGTATGTAATCCTTCACTTAGGTAGATAGGTATTTTATTTTATTTCCTGAAAGCCAAAGAATGTTGTTAGAAGTGCCACTACCAGGGCTAGGTCACACAAGGTAGTGTGCCAAAGCCCTAGAATAGATATTGATAATATATAAATTACGAAAACGAAAAGGTCGACTCGAAATAGAAATTATCAAAGTAGGCCTTACTATAAACTCACCTACCCTGCATAAACGCAGTAATAATAACTTATTCGTAAAACCACATAAATAGTTGTAAACAACTAAGTAGGTTCGCAAAACCATAAACGTCGTTATCTTACCACCAGCACAGAATAATTAATAGTACTAAAGGTACCACCAGCAAAGCGTGATTGACTACCAGTGTCCAACCTTTCTATTTAGAATACCTATTTGTATCCCTCATACATAACGGAGGTATGTGTACGGTAGGGTACGGTAACGTGAATAAAAAAAACAAAAATAAAAACATTCGTTGCGGACTATGGTAAACTGTACTATCCATATATTCCGAATTTCTGAATAAATACTACCTATAATGATAACAGAATTCTACCATAACCTCATTTCTCAAACTGGTACGATATTTAAACCTAACTATAGGTTTTATGAAGTGTAAATAATATTAACTGTAAACTCTGGTACTTCAATACGATAAATAAAGTTAACTCATTAAAAATCCGAACCCTTCCGCAAAAATTGTCATATGAATGTATACCAAATTCCTTTGCCTCATAACCAAGTGCAGGAAAAAAGAAACCCGATATTCCAGGCCAGGAAGTGCCTGTGTTACCAAAAAAGAACTAAAACCGAAACTTTATGGAATTTTATTTCTTAACGGACTGCGAGTTTAGAATGTATTGTTTAGAAAGTAAGAATTAGAATGAATGATTTTGAACCTGTAAGTGACACATAAAATTAAATGATTAGATTATAGCACACAATAAAGGAAGCAAGAACCTAGATAGGGAAACATGCACACAAATAAATAGTAAATACACGTTTAGCACTCTAGTTTTGTCATATAAATTACAACTGATATTTCGATCAACCTAATAACATAAAGCAATTTATAATTTAGGAAATTAAAAAAAAATGGAAAAACAAAATTACGACTCTTTTGCGGATTTTTGAATTATAATAATGGCAACACCAAACCAACAATGTCAAGTTAGCTTGACAAAGAAAAAATTAAGCAAAGCTATAAAACGTAATTTTATCGGATGGAGTGACAGTATTTAAAGGAAAATCCACTAAACATACCCACTGCTGGGATATCTACGAAATATTGGAGAAGAAATACACAATCTCAATCAAAAACTCGCCCCCCATCACTTCAGACCGCAGTGGATTTGAGTTACATTGTAATTCAATATCCTGTAAACAGGTAAGATCCTATTTCTTCAAACTCATCCTCTTGCTACGTCCTGTTCCATAGCCTTTTGTTAAAATATGTGTTTATACAGCTCATCACTAAAAGCACAATGCTGAATTTCCTATCACCTGATCTAATGTTTGTTTGCACGCTTTTTAATGCTAAATCTTTGTTTTGTTGCAGCAATGCATGCGTGTGGTGTATGCTAAGCTAAAGAGTTCTAACAACTATGCATTAGTAATAACAAGCTTGAATAATGGAAGATGTATGAATAGCTAGCTAACAAGAACCCACTGGCTAAGAAACCTCACTGCAGAATGAAAATTTGTGCACCCTAGTTCTAAGTGCTTTGTGTGAATTACCTATGTGGAAGACAAGTGATAAAATTAATAAGAAAGTGCTTTACATTTGTTTAATTAGTTGGTAAATAAAATGAAAAGAAGAGCGTTCATATTACACCTGCATGTCGGATACTACTTATTTTAACTGTAATGTTCCTTACTAATATGTATGAAGGTAAGCTATAGAATTGGGAAGTCACAAAGACTCGCCCCCAGGCTCTGAATCAACTGAAGTAGGCATCCTAGGTAGAAAATTAGAGAACACAAAAATCTAAAACTAGAATAAATAAATGACCACATCAAGTACAGTACAGTGAGCGAATTATCGCCCCCCGTGCTAATCAGCTATATTACACATTTGAGACCCCATTCCATTTCACATAAGCATCAAATTGTGACTGATAACAGTCTACTAAATAGGCATTAACTCTAGATAGGTATCCAGACGAATGGCAGGTCATACATCCTGGTCAAGGCCACCCATATTGTAACGCCCCCCCTTAAAGAAGACGACGACGTCCCAACATAGACACGTCTAACACCTTGAAAACCAAGGTGTAAATGAAGATAGAAAGGGACTCGAACCCTCTCACAATTAAATATATGAAGAATTGGCCAAATGGTGTGATCGTCTAGTGATAGGCAGGACTCTACGTTGTGTTGTGTATGTAGTAACCAGCTAGTTCTTTGTATGAGGTATGTGTAATACAGTCTGAATGCCTAATGGGAGCGTACATTGATATATAAGAAGTCAAGTAAATATTCATGCAAGTAATTTCAATTGAACTAGGATACAAAATATCTTTCAGTAGGGCATATAGTATACATACAAATAATAGATAGGTATAAAACGTAGGTAAATAGATATATAGGATAGATAAATAGCATATATAAATAAATAAGTGGTATTAATAAGTAGTATATAATAAGAAAAATAGGTATTTAGGAATAACATAAAGCAGGCAGCCTCCTAGGTACAGAAAACAGCAGAATTAAGTAGGTATAGTTAGAGCTATTAATTGTACCAGGAGTCAACCGCCAGGGTTAGGGTTAGGGTGCCAAGTGAGCTCCAGCCATGCGCCCAAGGCGAGTGAAGGTCAACCACAAATAACCTCCCCCTGATAAGATGACAGTATGATAGCCTTACGGCTGAGATGTAACAGACATGTAAACACATCTGAGACATGAATATGGTTTGGTGGAAAAGAGACTAGCCCAGATCCAAATAAGTTGAAGTTAATTTAATTAGAAGGATGCTTTATCCAATCTAATTGATAGGTGTTGTTAGACTTCATAACTGGCCAACATGGACACAGTTGTAGTGGGTAACCATTCAGAGTGCCTGGACACAACTGAATCATTACAAAAGTAGGGTCGAAAGCATAAATGCAAGCGACAATTTGAAGATTTACCTTTCAGAATTAGTAAGTCGACGGTCAAGGAAGGTACAGTTATCAGCCCTGAAGGTCTATGAGTACAGTTCAATGAAAGCGCTAGCACATAAAATGTGAGCGACTTAAGCCAGAGAAGGTACATCATCAGAACCCAATCAAGAAGCAGAAGGTGGTACAATCCAGGACGGTCAGTTAACCATTCCTCAAGGATTTTAGTGACGATACATAGTCCGCCGCCAAGCAGAAGATGTATTAACAGTAGGAATCATAAATAGCAGACCTAGAGCCAGTATCTCAATGAACCTCCTCCTAGGGTCGTAACCCATAGGTATCAACAGTTGCTTACATGATCAACCTTTGCCCCGTAACGGAAGGCTAATATGATTAAATAAATAAATAGGATCAGCAAGCGCGCTATGAGCAAGCTGATAAGTAGTAGTAGTAGATTGGTAGAAGCAGTAGATGTACATGCTCTCCAGCCATGAAGTCAACAAGCCATCAATCAGTTTGAATATTTATTATAAATAAAATTCAAATTAAAATAAGTTTGTATGAAATAGAAGTTATATTGAAATAGATACCTAGTAATAAAATTAGTATTTGCAATTAGGCTATCCAGTGGGGTTTAAGGGTAATGATAGAACTGGGAAGGTTCTATCTGCTGTGTGATAAAATAAAACAACTCTTTATTTAATACCTGATGGAGCTAAACTCCCCGATACCTTTCGATGATGTTATAATATTGAATCCAGCATAAGAGTGAGCTGGTCGAGCGTGGCTCATATTAATGAGAACACACATCTACAAGAGGACAGTTGACCAATGCAGAGTATTGGATACCCCCCAGCACAATACGCTGCATTAGCTAGAGAATAACTGCATGGAAGTGCTTCATCTAGTCCGCAAGCGGAGGTAAGAGTCAGCCCAGCTATATACTTAGATAAGCAAGACAATCCATCCAAACGCCTCACTTCGTTCCACTAACGGTGGATGCCATTGCATCCGGCCCCGGTATTGGACAAAAGGTCGTAGACGGTGAAGATAGACAATTATGCATATGTAAGTATTGGTTAAAAAATGACATGAGACGTAATAAGGAGAACCAAGGAAACTACGTAATATAGTTCCCCTATGTTTGCCCGATTCAATCCCAGCATTAATACAATTCCAAGGTATAACAATATAGCCAGCCTGGTATAGCTGGACATAAAGCCATAACAGGGAACGCCATACCAACCGGTTTTCCATACAGAAACTCCCAGAAGGGAAAACTACGAATAAAACACCGTCGATATTTACCACTCTAGACCAGGGTACAGGGTTTGCTGGATTATTGTAACAAGGAAACCTTTAACCAATTTACCTCACAAATGATGAAACATTGAGCAATGTTTAAGTACTCGATATTGCATCACCAGCTACTTAGAATAAAACAACTTCTGTACCCCATTCCACAGCTCTGCACTTGGTTAGTTCTTTCTTTCCTCATGCAGGTCTGGGAACTTCGCCAGATAGAGAATACCTCGCCTTCACGACTGTACTCGGCATTATTCATTAATGTATTCATAAAACTGAATTTTCATTTACGTTGCCTCATGCAGAACGCGAAAACTACTCAATAATGGTTTTGGAAATATTTGGAATAGATTTTAGGTTAGGTTCGGCGGCATTCGCCGATTATAGATAAATATCAGTAGATACATAAATTACATAGATACGTAGAGCATAAATATATGGGGGTAAATACTTAAAAACATAAATTATGATATACCTAGATAAAAATGGAGTTAGTTTAAATACATCTCAACAGAACAGAGAAAGAGAAAGACAAAAGGAAAACATAAGAATTAGGGGTCAATAGGCGAGTCAAAATAGGGTCTTCTAAATTATAAGATATCTTTAGAACTGGTATAAATAAATGTATTAAATTGTGTGGGCTATAAAATAAAAATGGATATTAAATAAATTGCTTAGATGGGTATAATAGTAATATTATAAATAAATTAGCCAATATATAAACAAATATGGAACCGGGTTCCGTAAGCGTGTGAGCACATGTAAAATACATTTTCTAAATCATAAAAACCACAGGCATAAATAAATTCGCTCAGCATAAAATTAGGGGTCGTTTCGTGAAATAAAAATGGGTTCCCTACAAAATATCCCTAACACAATCCTATGGCCCTTTTACATATAAAATCACTCTCAAACCTGACGTCTAGAGACTGATCGTCTCAGACGCAATTTCCCTCGTTGTAGCTGAAAAATAAGCACAAACACATCACATTAAAGGCCATAATTTCCCTTCAGGGAACACTTTTTCACACACGAAAGCACGTGTATAAAAAAAATCACTGAACGCATGTCCTAAGCTAGGCCCTAGGAATCTGCTTCCTACGACGATTTCGCGTACTTTTATACTGGTATACGGCGTTGGTTCTTATAAAAAAGTACCAACAAACGCTAAATTCGCCCGAAAAGCTACAAAACTGGAATAAACCCTGATCTAAACGTAATCGCGTCATCAGCTAACGCCACGGGAGGCTCGAAAAGCTGGTAAACGCGGCGGAATCTGTTCAGGCTGGAGGCAGCATGGCTGATCAGATATACTTACGGCGCGACGGGCAGGACTGCATTACGACCTGTCTACCTCTGTGGTTTCTACGAGAATTCTCGAAAAAATGACGCGCGGTGGGTTTTATACTCACGCCAAATTCTCCGATTTTTAATATTTTCCTACTCTCGATGTTAGCCGATCTGCATACACCGCCTTTTCGGTGACCTTCATCTGATTTTCTGCTAGTGAAGCGTAAATTTCTCGATAACTTTCATTCGAATTTCCATAAGAACGATTTGCAGTCGGTGGCCTATTAATATTGTCCTATTTCTTATTTGGAGCCCAAAGCTGCGCTCCACCAGCTGATAACATCAGATCTTTTATTAAGCAGGTATCTTAGGCAAAATCTATTTTAAGAGAATTCCATAGACAAACTCTATCGACGTTTTTTTTATGTGTTCTAACTTTACCCTCATCATTAGTTGAAAGACGCAGGGAAGGGGTACCCTTCAGCCATCTTTAAAATACCAAATTCACGTTTCTCATTGGTGGAGCCGTAATCTCTGCGCTCCCATTGGCTAACCCGAATTTTCCCTTAATCTGTGGCGCCCGATAAGTGGGACTGTGCTTCCCATTTCGAGTGAACTATCTAATTTTTAGATTGAACCTTTCTAATGTTTGTTTACATTTGCTTGTTTACATTTGTAAATTTACTGAAAACGCCGCATTCCATCACGTTTTCGCTATACATAATAGCTTACTGGATTCGTCAGGAAACTGTCTTCACTTCAGATATTAAGTGCAACTTTTCCCACCGATGTTTTGGGATGATAAACGTTATGCAATTTAAGGTTTGTCATATTTTCTTTATTACGATAACTCAGGTTAAATTCTTACATTTCATCTTTAAATCTACTTATTACCATGCAGAATTATCTACCTTGGGTTAATTTAGGCAAAGGAATTTGTTATAAAATCAAAGTTTAAGTCTATCCTATAACCTCAGCTTTCTTCGGTATTTCTGCATACAATCTGCTATTTACTACACATTACGTATGAAGGATTGCAAGCTTTACCTAACAATGTACAACTTTATCTGTTTCAGACCTATTTTCAAAAGATATGGATCTAAAATGTTCTCCCAAAATGGAAACCCTAGTACTTGCTACAAATCCTAAACAACAACTCTGAATTCAATTCTTACACCAAGGAGCATTGGAAACATTCACCAGGTACTACTTATTACTATAATTTGAAAGCTAACCTAAATATAGATGAGAAATTCTTAAAATGAAATTTTCAATAAAGTGATAATTTCCCTGTCATTCCCTACTCTGCTTATCAAAGTTTATAACAGATTCATACTTTAAATAGGCCCTACTCAATCCCTAGGCATAGAATTCTTTAGTACATTTGTTCATATCAAATCTCATATAAGAAAATTCAACCTTTGTAATTCATAATATTTGGTTCTCCGAGCTACCAACCTTGACATTTGTGATTTTTGATTTATATCAATCTTACTTGGAAATTGATATCGAATTATGTGTAACTGCATCTTACATAGCTAACGCAGAACCACTACAGAGGTAGGCCCTGTAATTCCTGAATAGATAGCGAATATTACCTAAAATCTAAATGTCTAAATTACCTAATTCAATATTTTTATTTACCTTTGTTACAGTGATTATGGCTAAAAGAATTGAACGTGACCGCTTCCACAACCATCCAGAAGCCCTAAGGAAACATTAATACATAGAATACTGGAATTCAACAGGAAATTCAAGGAATTTATTTATAAATCATACAAAATGTGAATGCAGTATGAAAGGAGAACTACCTACTTCAATTTATATTTGAATAAATGAGTGGTCAGTCCATATTTATGTTAATTTGTATTTTCTTATGTATTGTAGATAATTTCCTGTAATTATTCATGAAAATATAATTGTTATGGTGAAACCTTTAATCAGTTTCAATTTACCGTAGTTCCATTACAGATTAAGAGATGGCGATGTTTCTCATATAAGATAATAACACCAACAAATAAAAGATGGCGTTGGTTCTCAAATAAGATAATAGCACCAACGTGTAAGAGATGGCGCTGATAACACCTTGACGTCTATTCGATAAGAGATGGCAGTAGACAAGGAATTATTTAATTATTCGTAATACTTTTATCTAACAAGAACGTAAAACAAATCTACAACCCTAAACTATTAATATCTATAGTGTAAATTGAAACCCCCCACTGCACTAATATTTCAATTCTTTTTCATAGATTTATTATTGATTTGTTATATCGCCATTCTCCACTAGATGGCATTACCAGTTTCAAAATTGAAGTATCTTTGATTATATAGACTCTACATTATGGCACATTACTATAGTTGTGAGACGTTGTTCCGTCACAAGGTACACCGTCTAAACTAAAACCAGTTTTAAAGTAGTACTGTCTCTTTCTCCTTGCCACAGTACGATGCGACAGCGCCACTCCAAAACAGGTTTTAGTTTAGTTGGTGTACATTACATACACCATTATCAATGAAAAAATGTATATAAAAGTCTCAAACATAAATATAATATTTTATTGTTATTTTTTTAACAATCTTATGAGAGTGAATGAAGCAAGAGAGGTGCGTCAGAAACGTTGCAAGTGGAAATCTATAGTAAGTAAGAAGATGTATCTCATACCAGATGCATTTTAATACTAATCATGGCAGTGGTTGCGGCTTCTAAGGGGCATTTCGTTACACACTTTATACACCCTGGATTAAGACAAATAATATTTTTTATCCCGATAAAGTGAATAGTTCAACATAATATTTTGGGTAAAGCTAGTAAGATTATATTTTAATTAAAACTTGTCAAACATGTCCTGTTCACTGCCACATCAATTTCTTAACGGGTCACGGGAATTTTAAAGCCAAACTATTCTCCATAGCATTGGCCGAATCACCGAATTGCGAGTGTGGCGATGGCGAACAATCATCACATCACATTTTTGTGAGAGTGTGTAAACTGGAGGGAAGAACGTGAACTCATGCTTGATGGTCTAAATTCAGTAGTCCGTCCGGTGTTCTACAACGACCTGGTCTCGAACAGACACAATTTCCAAGCTTTCAAGCGTTTTTGTCACACATATTACTGGCACTACTACTCGCGGTAGCCTTCTGCTACCGTCCCGCTCACTGCATCTAGGCGCATTCCGTGGTGTATACAAAGCCGGGAGCCGAGCTTCACTCGACCTCCTTCCCCATATGGTTGGCATTACTGGCGTTTGCATTTCACTGGCTACACTCCCATTTGCCGAGGGGGGAAGTGGGAAACTTCTTTTCCTATTTACACACCCTATTACTTTCTTTAATTAGTCTGGGGTCCAAGGTAGCAATAGAGTCACGTAAGGCACCGTCTACCTTCAGTCGGCGCCGTGTCGAGTACCACTGTTGATCCTGGCTTACAGGAGTTACAGTGGGAGGAGTGTGGATGCGGGATCTGCCACATCAACTTCCTAATTCACCGGCCTATGTGAACATAAGTTCTTCTACGGATCTCCTAATTCCTGATTCGATCACGAAGCGTAACGATGAGCATCGACCCTCACCATAGCTCGATTCGTGACACTGAGCTTTCTTATGAGGCCCACGGTGAGACCGCGTTTCATCGCCATAAGTAATCACCAATGATTATTTATTAAGGTGTATTACATTAATAAATAATAATAAATATCTTTGCACATACACACAGCGCTATCTAGTTCCACACTAAGCAACTAGGTTTGTATGACGACCTGTTTGGTATAGTGATTAGCAACTCTGGCCACTATACCAAGATATATAAGAAACTGTCATTCCTCACGGTCACCCGTTTCTGTAGGTTTACTTTTATTCAAGATTAAGTCAACACAATGTTTTGGTTTTCTAGAAAGTTCGTGGAAGGCTTTGTCGTGCTCAGTTCTCGTGTCTCTTGAAACGTTTGCCTCCTTCTCCTTTCCTTTCATTCCTCTCGTCATTACATGTATTTACATTCTATCTTCATAGTACAGCGGCGTGCCCTCCATACAGATAGAAAAGCAGTGCCTACCCTAGTAATTGTAAGCGTTCCTCGAAATGCATTGTCGAGACAGCTGATTCATGCTCTCTAAACAGTTGCGAGGATTACTATATAAGAGTTCAGTTATTATTTTGTAGTTGTATTTTTTCTCATTTAATAGCAAATTTTATGTACACTATAATTTCATGAATAATTGCGAACTATTTGTATCCACCTTGTACGATTGTTTCATTCAAAGCAGCATTAAACTGTGCAGAAAAATGCACTGTGCTTTCTGCGCTTTTACAGTTTTAATTACTGGAAGGTACTCGGCACTCTGCACATAACTAACTTCAAAGGCTCTTGTATTTCTCTATTTAATTGTTTTCCATCCATTTCAATGGCTAGGTATTCAATTTACAAATGCTCTGGACTGGGTGTTCTATTGAGATGGATCAATAGGTATGAATAATACACATATAATACTTATAATAATATGTATAATGCTATATATGTGTTTTTCATGTTATTATTTTTTGTTTTGTGTTTGACAATCACTTTTATTTTAGAAATCATAAATTTACGAAACTGTATGTATGACAAACATGATGTTGTAAAAGTGAACTAAATAAATCTAATCAAATCTAATCATACAAAATAATTTATTTGCTTCGACTAAGATACATAATAGCATATAAGCATAAAAATGCCTGATCCAGGAAGATCCACTCTTCCTTATCTTATAAGAAGGTAGTGAACAATTAGAGGGCAATATATAAATAAATGATTATTTACTAAATGGTAACAATACTGAGCATGTATATTATGTGTATGTCAGAAAGATGCATGGGTTCACTGCCCGTATATGTTCGTGCGCGTGTGTGTGTGTGTGTGTGTGTGTGTGTGAGTGTGTGTGTGTGAGTGTGTGTGTGTGTGTGTGCGTGTGTGTGTGTGTGTGTGTGTGTGTGTGCGTATGTATGCGTGTGTGTGCGTGTATGTGAACCAACTAAAATTTATGTATATTAAAAAAAGAACTTACAGTATCCAGTACACACTTCCGCGTCTTGATTGCGAGGGCTTTCACTTCGGCGGAGGAGTCTATGGCCCACAGATTGATGTTGACCTCAAAGAAACCAGCTGGTGTCAGGGTTATCGAGCTGTCTATTAAGTTTACATTATTCTTTTCATCCACAACGAACAGCTGCAACAGAAAATCATCTTTAGCCTATATCTTTGCAGGCCATCGGGCGCCCTTCATAAGTGGAGTGTGAGCGTAGTTTTTTTTTATTTCCTGGTGTCACAAACGGGAAGCAGTCCAGTGGGGTCTATTATCAGTTCAAAGAGTACTGTCACTATTCCTCTCGTCGAGACCGAGCGCGAGACATAAGGACAAATAACTAGGTTTATGAATTTATATACTCAGAGGAGTGAATACTGGAGCCTTGTGGTGAATTTTGGCCTCTCCTAGTGAGAAGAAGTTTTGCTTCAACACTGAGGACGTGGAAGGCTATTGATGATCAATCTTTCAGTAACTCTCAAAGTAACAAAAGTCATAAATGCTTTATTTTCGGTTCAGAATGCTGATGGGGCTGCGCGTTTCTGTAGCGCATCAGGAATGTTTGCCGATGCGCATATAGACGGTTTTCACACCATCATCAGGAAACGTAGCGCGTCGATTTTGAAGCGCGTGCGCGGCAGCTCCAACACCATCCTGAGCACACTGGCGGACAGGTGGGATTCCGTGATGCTGCGGCACTGGATACGCTTGCACACATCCAAATAGTGCTGATTGTGCCGCAGCAGTCGTATTGTCCCTTCTGTTCACAGTTATTATAGATTTAAGTTACTAACTTACTCCTATTTATTTTTAAGTTACTAACCAAAATATGGGTCTAATCCTGAAATAAACTATTTTTTTTTATTTTTATATATATTTATTATTTATTTTGTAGGTACACAGGGTACACTTAAAATAGTCAATTTTAAATTTTTAAAGCTACTGCTTGTTTAAAAGGCAATCCAAGGCAGGTATATACCAAACTTCATCTAAATTCGTTCAGCCGTTTCGCCGTGATTGGGCAACAAACAAACATCCAAACTTTTCGTCATCTTAAGATCATGACGTGACCGCAAGCGAACCCGGAGCCAATAAAATAGCGACACTTCACATTATTGAATTTGCTGTTGAATTTTCCTTATTAATTATTATATTATACAACGTTCAATTCTATTAATACGGTACATCCAATAACTCTTGAATCAGTGAATGACCTTTAAAGTCAAGGGACTTCTTGATTCCTCATTTGATCTCGTATAGTGAAACACGTAACAACCCCTCGAGTATCTTGCTTGTTTCTCGGGAGAAAATTGTATTTTGAACAATTTAAATCACCGATATAGCCCAGCGGATTAGTAAGTTGAGTGGCAGTGGGCAGGCCACATAGCTAGAGAACTGATGGTCCTTGGGGTATTAGTTATAGAGTAGGGATGAGACCACGCTACACTAGGTGGATACTGGCCGCTCCGGAAATATTTGGGGGTTGCCTATATTGTTTTTTTTTTTTTTAATTTATTTATTCAAGAAACCAACAGCTTTCTTAATAGTAGGTACAATGTAACAAGTAATTCATAAATATAGCCAATAACAGGTTTCGATATATTA